>CM038676.1:565854815-566066749 GCA_021605205.1 Aegilops longissima | reverse complement strand
TTTTTCTTGGCGTTTTTGGTTTTCAAGCTTTTGGCACTTTTAAACTATTTGTGTGTTTTCAGCACAAGTCTCCGGATCTGGCGGACACCTTTAGAATTCGGCAAAAACATTCTCGGATATTGCTATATATGCATCGATTTGAATTGTGTCTTGATCAATAGTTGGGTTGCGGCTCGCGCTTGCCTCCTACGTTCCGCTTTGTTCGGCTAGGTGTGCAAAGCGAGAACCCTGCGATGTGCTTCCATTTCGCATGGTCAAGCACCTCGATGGAGAATGCAGCCTGTCACAATAGGTGTAAACTGGTCAGCGATCCGATAACTATATTAAGCACGGGCCATTCATAACATTGGCGAAGTGTTTCAGCTTGACCTCGTATGCTTGAACACTACGGGGCTAATGGCGACCTCGAAACTAAATCCTCAATATTTTGCTCTTACATTGGAGCTGAGGTTTCATGATCATGCTTAGCATGACAACCCAAAAAGGAACCGATAAGCGGGACTATTTTCTTTGGAAGACATTTCTTACGCTAAGCGATAATATAACATATCTCTCTGCGTACTTTTGTTTATAAAACCGTATGGCTAGATTGCCTTGTTTGTCGTAAATCTTTGCCCTCATAAAGGCTTTATAAAGTAGGACAAACACTCCTCGGCTACCGGCCGAGGAGGTTAAGCCGATAATTCGCCAACAAAGTTTTGTACAATGCGGATCCGAGCATTAATGACATAAAGTACTTGGATACATTGAGTCATTACACATAATTTGTGATTTTACTATGGATATCGATCCTTAATTGACCACCCGTGCCGCATTAAGGTTGAGAACTCTTGAGCTTCGTATTATTTACAAATATTAAAGGGGCACATCAATCCCTGATGCGTGTTGCCACCGACCAATGTCTCGGGAGCTCTGCATTGCCTGTTCTATGCGAGAAAATTTTAAGTGCAATACAATTTCAGGAGATTTTGATCCTCGGGTTGGTCGGCGCACAACCCGAGTCTCGAGGGACTCGACACGCCCTTTTGTGTCGAGTATTACGCCAAGCTAGGACTTGATCCTTAGGCGATTTTCTAAATCAACTTTGAGTCTCGGTAGGCTCTTGGGATCGGCGGTCTTATGTCATCCTTCGAGGTGCATCTCGGGTTTTAGACCGATACACACCTTGTGAGCTCTTGGCTATGTATCTCGGCGAGAATAAATTGCACCAATCAAAAATATTGACAAAATCGGCCCACATTGGGTGGTGCACCACCTCGGAGCGATCCGACATAAAGCTCGGACGCTAGTGGCTAGCTCCATAGAGGGCATTTCGGCATTAAGCTCGGCTAAACTCCTTCAAAATTCTTTGAACCAAGGTGATTCGACACCTCGGATCTGATCGAATTGGAGCTCGGATACATAGTCGGCGTTGGAGCTCGAGATCATCCGTCCGGCTTGGAGCTCGGATACATAGTCGGTGATAGAGTGGGAAGCAGTCGCGTTGGTGCTCGGCTGCAAAAGATACCTCGAATGCGTCCGGCGTTAGAGCTCGGACGCAAAGAGACCTGCCTCCGGGAATAACTTCAAACCAGGCGTGGCATAAAATAACAAGGCATTGATAAAGGCCGTAAACTTAAAGGGCTCCTCGGATACCCAGCGTGTAAACTCTTCGTATGCACTAGGCGATCCTCAAGACCGAAGATGAAGATTTGTTGAACCAGTTTTCAAGACCGGCGACGAAGATGAAGAACAGTTCGGAAGAATCGAGGCGTCCCCAACGAAGACGGTTCGGGGAGCTCTGGACGGTGTCTGGACTAGGGGTACTCACCATGTCGTCTCCCGATCAGTTGGATTGGTAGCAGGATCCCCATGGCCGTATACTCATGGGCGAGTCAGGACGGTTGCCGCATACAAGGAAGATTCCACAAGACTTGGCGATCAAGAAGGACTCCTCCCCACCGGTATTCGGCTAGGACTCTTGTTATCCTAGGCCTCGGTGCATTATATAAACCGAGGCCGAGCTGAGTCGATAGATATACAACAATCATACCATAGGCTAGCTTCTAGGGTTTAGCCTCTCACGATCTAAATGGTAGATCCACTCTTGTACTACCCATATCATCAATATTAATCAAGC
The DNA here is from genome assembly GCA_021605205.1 of Aegilops longissima. NCBI lineage: Eukaryota > Viridiplantae > Streptophyta > Magnoliopsida > Poales > Poaceae > Aegilops > Aegilops longissima. The sequence continues at coordinate 566,064,630 of CM038676.1, read as the reverse complement.
GGAGTAGGTTTACCTCCATCGAGAGGCACTGAACACAGGTAAAACATCGTGTCCCTTGTCTCCTGTTACCATCCGCCTAGGCTCGAGTTGGGACCCCTACCGAGATCCGCGGTTTGACACGACACCCCCTATATTTTATAGACAAGGCATCTCTTGCAGCAGTGCAACTAACACTAAGCAAGTAGGCAAGATAATAATTATGAGCATAACGAAGAAGGGCACAAGATAGCATAGGCTCACGAGCTACTAAGCATTAAAGACAATAAAATAAGCTAGAGAGCATATGTCTTACACCATATGATAGAGTACTAGGTCTTACGAGCACAAACCAAACAAAAAGCAAGCGAGGTTCCACAGAATGAAAGCAAGCGGCAGGCGAAACAACACGACACAAGACTCATAAATCCTCTGATCTCTCCCCTTTGGCATCGAGACACCAAAAAGGCGGAGAGGACACCTACGACGGTGGTAGCTCAAGCTGCATGATCACTCCTCATGCTCCTCATCGGTCTCGGCCGGCGGGAATAGGCTCCTCCTCGACTCCGTCCACTAATATCCCTACTTGGCTATCCAGGCAGCCTCAGGAGTGATGTTTTCCTCTAAGCCACTCTCCATAATTTTGCCAAGGTCCTCAAGATCTTCTTATGTGGCGACTCTCCTAGAAGCAACATGGGTCTGTACTACCCCTTGGCCTGCATATAGAACAAAGTCTTCATCTTGGCCTTGACTTCTTAGCCCAAGATGGCTCGAGAATAAGAAGGTGAGTGGCCGCGAGCTATCCTCATCGGCGTCCTCCTCCTCGATCTCATCCGCATCCACATCCATCGGCGATGTTGCCTCGGCCGCGGTAGTGGTGTTATCCTCTGGCTCTTGATGCGGAGCTTGATGGGCTCATAGCGAATCCGATCGAGAACAGCGAACTCATCATCGGGATAGAGCTTCTCCCAAGTCTTCGTGATCAAGAGAAACAGGTAAGGTCCATAGATGGGTATCTTACGGTTGAACACACATAAGCTGTAGCTTGCACCACATGATATGTGAGACATCAAGTGGTTGCGTCGAGCGCCAGCGCCTCCTCACAAATGAGAATCATATGCAGAGATAGGCATGCACCTTATCCTTGTCACCAATCTTGCGGAAAGAGGAGTTGCGGAAGAGTTCAGCACCCGCCTTCTTGCCAGCAGAGGCGTCTTCTCAACATAGAAGGGCTGAAGCTTGTTCTTGCTGGCTGACTCGGGGTTGGCATGAGGGCGAACACCAATGGGCGTGTTGAGCCCCTCATCAGGAACCTGAAGCAAATCCATGAAGTCCTTCCACTTAGCAGTCATCTGTTGTCCATTGGTCATCCAGGTCATGGCCCGTTCCTCATCAGTATGAAAGTGGACCGGAGCAAAGAACTGGGCCACAATCGCTGGGTCCAAGTCCAGGTGAAAAGTGAGCAAGTGCTCAATGCCAAATTGCTCCACCAGGTCCAAAGCCTCACCAAAATAGTCACGGTGCTTATCACGCTTCATATGATTCATGTCAATCCGATTGCGTCCACGTAGATGTTACGCTTGGCCTTGATCACATCCGGATAGATAAGATTCTGCTTGCTTGGTCGAACAAATCATTCCCTACGAAGTTTGCGGGGATTCACATAGGGGTTGATCTTCCTTGGTGACAAACTTGAGCGAAATATGCCCTAGAGGCAATAATAAAATTATTATTTATTTCCTTATTTCATGATAAATGTTTATTATTCATTCTAGAATTGTACTAACGGAAATTTAGTACATGTGTGAATATATAGACAAAACATAGTGTCCCTAGTATGCCTCTACTTGACTAGCTCATTAATCAAAGATGGTTATGTTTCCTAACCATAGACATGTGTTGTGATTTGATGAGCGGGATCACATCATTAGGAGAATGATGTGATGGACAAGAACCATCCGTTAGCTTAGCATCATGATCGTTCAGTTTCATTGCTACTCTTTCTTCATGACTTATACATGTTCCTCGGACTATGAGATTATGCAACCCCGAATACGGAGGAACACTTTGTGTGCTACCAAATGTCTAGCGTAAAGCGGTGATTATAAAGGTGCTCTCGGTGTCTCCGAAGGTGTTTGTTGGGTTGGCATAGATCAAGATTAGGATTTGTCACTCCGTGTTTGGGGAGGTATCTCTGGCCCTCTCGGTAATGCTCATCACTATAAGCCTTGAAACAATGTGACTAATGAGTTAGTTGCGGGATGAAGTATTACAGAGCGAGTAAAAGACTTACCGACGAGATTGAACTAGGTATGATGATCGATGATCGAATCTCGAGGCAAGTAACATACCGATGACAAAGGAACAACGTATGTTGTTGTGTGGTTTGACCGATAAAGATCTTCGTAGAATATGTAGGACCAATCGAGCATCCGGTACCGCTATTGGTTATTTATCGGAGATGTGTCTCGATCATGTCTACATAGTTCTCGAACCGATAGGGTCCTTACGCTTAACGTTCGATGATGATTTGCATTATGAGTTATGTGATTTGATGACCGAAGTTTGTTTAGAGTCCACGATGAGATCACCGGACATGACGAGTCTCGAAATGATCGAGACATAAAGATTCATATATTGGAAGGTTGCATTTGGACATCGGAATGGTTCCAAGTGGTTGGGCATTTTAGATGCAGGGAGGTTATCGGAACCCCAGGAGAAGTAATGGGCCTATTGGGCCTTATTGGAGGAGAGAGAGAGGCCACAAGGGAGGCGCTCTCCCTTGCCCAAACCGAATTGGACTAGGGGAGGGTGCGACCCCTCCTTCCTTCTCCTCTCTCTCCTTCCCTTTCCCTCGGTGGAAGAAAGGAAAAGGGGGGGGGGGACGAATCCTACTTGGACTAGGAGTCAAGTAGGACTTCCCTGGCGCTCCCAACTGGCCGGCCTCCTCTCTCCCTCCCTCCTTTATATATGTGTCCAGGGGGCACCCCATAGACACACAAGTTTATCTTTTAGCCGTGTGCGGTGCCCCCTCCACAGTTACACATCTCGGTCATGTCGTCGTAGTGCTTAGGCGAAGCCCTGCGCCGGTAACTTCATCATCACCGTCACCACACCGTCATGCTGATGGAACTCTCCCTTGGCCTCAGCTGGATCTATAGTTCGAGGGACGTCACCGAGCTGAATGTGTGCAGACCGCGGAGGTGCCGTACCTTCGGTGCTAGGATCGGTCGGATCGTGAAGACTTATGACTACATCATGCATTAAAGGCTTCCGCTTTCGGTCTACGAGGGTACGTAGACAACACTCTCTCCTCTCATTGCTATGCAGCACCTAGATAGATCTTGTGTGATCGTAGGATTTTTTGAAATTCTGCGTTCCCCAAAAGTGGCATCGAGCTAGGTCTATGCGTAGATGTTATATGCGAATAGAACACAAGAGTTGTGGGCGATAATAGTCATACTTCTTACCAACATGTCATACTTTGATTGCGGTATTGTTGGATCAAGCGGCTCGGACCGACATTACTGCGTGCGCTCACTGCGAGACTGGTTCTACCGGCGTTAGCCCTGAGTGGCTAGTGAGTGTCTGTTTCTCCAACTTTACTCGAATCGAGTGTGGCTACGCTGGTCCTTGTTGAAGGTTAAAACAACACACTTGACGAAAAATCGTTGTGGTTTTGATGCATAGGTAAACGGTTCTTGCGGAAGCCCGTAGCAGCCACGTAAAACTTGCAACAACAAAGTAGAGGGCGTCTAGCTTGTTTTTGCAGGGCTTGCTTTAATGATATGATATGGTCAAGCATGATGTGATATAAATTTTTGTATGAGATTATCATGTTTTGTAACAAAGTTATAAATCAGCTGGCGAGAGCCATATGGTTGTCGCTTTATTGTATGCAACAAAATCGCCATGTAATTGTTTTACTTTATCACTAAGCGGTAGCGATATCGCGATAACAATAGTTGGCGAGGCGACAAGCGATGCTACGATGGAGATCAAGGTGTCGCGCCGGTGGCGATGGAGATCATGCGATGCTTGGTGATGGAGATCATGAGCACAAGATGATGATGGCCATATCATGTCACATATTTTGATTGCATGTGATGTTTATCTTTTATGCATCTTATTTTGCTTAATACGACAATAGCATTATAAGATGATCCTTACTAAATTTCAAGGTATAAGTGTTCTCCGAGTATGCATCGTTGCTATAGCTCTTCGTGTTGAGACACCACGTGATGATCGAGTGTGATAGGCTCTCGTTCACATACAGCGGTGCAAGCCAGTTTACACACGGAGAATACTCGGGTTAAACTTGATGAGCCTAGCATATGCAGATATGGCCTCGGAACACTGAGACCGAAAGGTCGACGTGAATCATATAGTAGATATGATCAACATAGTGATGTTCACCATTGAAAACTACTCCATCTCACGTGATGATCGGACATGGTTTGAGTTGATTTGTATCACGTGATCATTTAGATGACTAGAGGATGTCTATCTAAGTGGGAGTTCTTAAGTAATATGATTAATTGAACTTTAATTTATCATGAACTTAGTCTGATAGTATTTTGCAAATTATGTTGTAGATCAATAGCTCGCGTTATAGCTTCCCTATGTTTTTATATGTTCCTAGAAAACTAAGTTGAAAGATGATAGTAGCAATGATGCGGACTGGGTCCGTGATCTAAAATGTATCCTCATTCTGCCGGAAGAATTATGTCCTTGATGCACGCTAGGTGACAGACCTATGCGGGAGCATATCGCGAGGCGTTATGAGCGTTTAGCTAGCTCAATATGATGACTACTTGATACTTTAGTGCACCATACTTTACAGCTTAGAATCGAGGACTTCAAAAGGCGTTTTGAGCGTCATGGACCATATGAGATGTTCGAGTTGAAGTTAATATTTCAAGCAAATACCGAGTTGAGAGATATGAAGTCTCCAACAAGTTCTATAGCTAAAAGATGGAGAGAATAGCTCAAGCGGTGAGCATGTGCTTAGATTATGCAGGTAATACAATCGCTTGAATCAAGCCCGGAGTTAATCTTCGGATAAGATAGTGATTGACGAGTTCTCTAATCACCATCACCAAATTCTTTGAACCGTTATGAACTATAGTATGCAAGGGATGGCGATTCGAGCTCTTCGTGATCTTTGAAATGATGAAGGTAGAAATCAGAAAGAGCATCAAGTGTTGATGATTGACAAGACCACTAGTTTCAAAAGGGCAAAAGGGAAAAGAAAGGGAACTTCAAGTAAATGGCAAGCAAGTTGTCACTCCGTGAAGAAGCCCAAAAGCTGGACAAAAGCACAGGCTTGGTGCTTCTCTTTGCCAAAGGAAATGGTCATTAGGCGAAATGCCTATAATTGGTGGATAAGAAGGATGGAAAAGTTGAAAGGATCGATATAGTTGACTAGAGAGGGTGAATAGGCAACTAACATTTTTAGCTTTTCTTTACCAAATTAAACTTTGCATCAAAATAGGTTGTCTAGATATGCAACTAGGTGAGCAACCTATATGATACAACAACAATAAGCACACAAGCAAACAAGGATAGACCACAATATATCTTGCACAAATGAAAATGAGAGATAACCAAGGAGGAACCCGAAGAGAGGCGAGGATGTGTTACGAAGTTCCTTCCCTTTGAGTGGAATGCGTCTCCATTGGAGGCGGTGTGGAAACAATGCTCCCAAGCCACTAGGGCCACCGTATTCTCCTCATGCCCTCACACAATGCGAGATGTGTGATTCCACTATTGGTTGCCCTTGGGGCTGGCGAACCTTACAAACAAGGTTAGGGCAATCTCACAACAATTGGAGGCTCCCAATGACACCACAAAGCTTCACCACAATGGACTATGGCTCATGGTGACCTCAGCCGTCTAGGGTGCTCAAACACCCAAGAGTAACAAGATCATGAAGGATTAGTGGGGGAATCAAATTTCTCTTGGTGGAAGTGTAGATGAGGGGCCTTCTCAGCCAATCCTAGAGAATCAACAAGTTTGATTGGCTAGGGAGAGAATCGGGCTAAATGGAGCTTGGAGCAACAATGGAGTTTGGGAATGGAAGAGGTAGGTCTTCTTGGAGAAGAAGACCCCTTATGTAGTAGTGGGGGACACATCCAACCGTTATGCAGCCCATGATCCGCATATGGTAAATTACTACCGTTGCTGGAGGCGGTAGTACCGCTATGTGGCATGATACTACTACCGCATTAGCTGGCAAAGAGCAAAAAGAGCACCTGAAGGAGAGAGTAGTACACTAGAGGCGGTACTACACGCCATAAGTGATACTTACGCTTCCTATTGTTGAAAACAGGGGAGAACAGCGGTGATCGGCATTGGAGGCGAGATGGGAGGGTACTACCGCCAAAGCCATACTACCATGCCCTACTCTGTCCCTACTACCCCCCCTGCATGGTCTTTTACTAAAACCGACACGAAAAATCGAGACCATAACAGGTGGTAGTACCAGCACTAACAAGCGGTACTACATACAGCATGATACTCTTGCTTAGCACAGCACATCCTTGTTTTGCACAACTGCAGGAAATTCCAACTAAAGCGGAAAGCGTGGGTGCAAGGAGAATGTGAGCGTGATGATTCCACCCATACTCTTTCGAAACGGATCCCCTCTTGATAGTATGGTTATCCTACGACTCAATTCCATAGAAAAGAAGCGAAGAGAATAATCCGTCTAAAGTGAAGCCCTCGAGGGTAACAATCGCATAAGCGCCTATATATTAGATCACAGAAACACTTAGTGCACGATTAGTCCATAAACATATTGTCATCAATCACCAAAACTACTAAGGGATAAATATGCCCTTACAATCTCCCCCTTTTTGGTGGATTGATGACAACACGGGATTTGCACAAAAAGTAACTGGAATTTAAGCAAACCCTCTCTCATAAAATATAGACGGGCTCCCCCTAGAGGTGTGCACCAAGGAAATTAGCATGAAAGGCTATGTCCACATCTATAGGATCAAACTCCCCCTATATTTTGTAGACAGGCAACATCCTTGCATATAAGAGTAATCAACAAGTACATCTAAGCAATATAAGTGCTGGAAATGAAGCATCTCACAATATAATAGGGTACTTGATACTAAAGTAGATATGATAGGGTAGTTCACATATGTCTTACACCATATGGTCTTTCTCAGCAGGGAAGAAAGAAGCGAAAATGAGCGAACACAGCGAACACGAGACAACAGCGAACAAACACAACAAACCACGAGACACGAGACACGAGCGAACACGAACACATGAACACAAGACCTAAGGCAAATCCCTAACTCTCCCCTTTGGCAGCAAGACACCCAAAAGGACGACCACGACCTACGATGGTAGTAGGACTCCATGGCATCACAGTCATGCTCCTCCTCCTCCTCTTCCTCAGAAACCTCTGCAGCACGGGGAGAAGTGTGAACTCCGGTGTCCTCCTGGGTGTGGAGACCACAGGCGATGCACTGCGATCCAGGAATCCTCATCAGAGATCCTCCTTAGAGCCATCTGCAACCTCAAGGGCACCTTTGTCTCATAATAGCCTTGTCCTGACGGCAAGCCATCTTGGCCTCCTTGTGGGCCTTATCTTACCTTGCCCTTGGCAAAGCAAAATAGGCCTTCATCTTCTCCTTGAGCTTGCCGCCCAAGAGGGCTCCTCGAGATGGGGCACATGCTCAGGCTCATCATCATCCTCCTCCTCCTCATCGGATAGGGCAGTCTCCTGCACGGAGGTACCGGAGTAAACGTACTCCACTTCTCCTTTGGCCTTCGATAGTGTCATGAGACACCATGTTGTCTGTGACAAGCTCCTCATCTGGAAACTTGGCTGCCTAGTGTCCTCGATAAGCTGCATAAGATAGGGCCCATAGATGATGCACTTGCGCTCCATGAAAGCAGAGTGAAGCTCAGACCACATCACATGTGACACATCCGGCCTTTTGCTGGGAGCCTTGATGTTCTTGAGAGCGAAGCATGTCAACAAGGTAGAGTGCACACATCAAGTTGCCAATCCGAGGAGCAGGGTGTTAGGAAGATCCGATGCATGATGTCTAGGAAGGGCCATAGCTCATAAGTAACCTTCCCATTCTCAGACACCTTCTTGGTAGAATAGGGCCAAAGCTTTTCCTTGTGAGCAGTGGCAATCTCCTTATGAGGCGAAACCTAAGTGGAAGTGCAGGCACCCTCATCATTATCGACAAAGTGACCATGAAGTCCTTCCATGGTGCGGACAAATGGCGACCATTGTTCATCCACGATGAAATGCAGACTGATCATGCCCAAAGTGAGCGGTGGCAAAGAAGCTGGGCCTGGCTCGGCATCAAAGTCTTTGTTGAAACTAATGATCCTCTTGATGTCCAACTCCTCACACCTCTGTAGAGCATTCCCAAAGTAAGGCATGTCCTTCTCCATGTGAGTGAGATCGACAGACTTGACCTTCACATACAAGTTATTCTTTTGCTTCAAGACATCATGGTAGATGGACTGCTGAAACCTGTTCCAGAACGAATGCCTCTGAAAAGCGGGCTCTGATCCACATGATAGGGGTTGGGCTTCCTCTTGATCAGAACTCCATTGCAGGACATCGATTAGCGACTTCGCATGCAGAGGTCTTGACGTTGGGACCTTGTGCTACATTTTGGCGATTCAGACGATCCACCGCATCACACTACAAAAAAGACACATCCGTGACATTTTGGGCGAGCAATTTTTTTCTGTCATACTTATGACACTTCTATGGCGATAATTGTGACAAAACCTGGTATCATCATAGATGTGGTGGGCTCCTACTTCTATGACAAAAATCATGACGAAAATGGGCTTTTCATCACAGGCGGGCGGATCTGATTGCATAGCATTCTTTGGGCCGTCCATGGCCGAAAAAAACGTGGTAGAAGCGAGCGAGAAAATTTGGCGAGTTCCGATTCGGTGGGAGGTCGGGGCGGCGATCGGCGTTCTCTCGACTACATTACGTGTGTGTGCGGCGTTGGCTCGCGAACGGCGAGGCGTTGGGCTCTGGGCGAACGAGCAATTACGCTGCCGGCTCAGCGTTCTGAACCGGCGATCAATCGATGGTTTGATGGCTGAACCGATCGAAGATTCGCCGCTCTGCTGCTAGCGAAGCCGATCTATGCTGCCTATGGATGAGCGGTGGCGTTGCGGGGGGATGAACAATGGCGGTGGGGGTGGATGAACGGGACCCGTGGCGTTGCCTACGGATGAACATGACCCGTCGATTGAGCGGTTGGGGCTGGATGAGCAGGGGCGACCACTGTGGAGGCTGGATGAGCGATGAGCGGTGGAGGGTGGATGAACGATGGCCCGTGGAGGGTGGTTGAGCGAGGAGCCCGTGGAGAGGGGTGGTTGAATAGTAGCGGTGGATTGGAGTGGCGCGGTGGAGGCTGGATGAATAGGGCCCGTGGATGAGCGATCGCGGTGGAGGCTGGAGGAGGTTGATGGTGGATGAGCGGTAGCCCGTGGAGGCTGGAGGAGGTCGAGCGGTGGAGATGAACAATATCCGTGGAGTCGGTTTTGCGATGCATACACCCTCGATGAACAGGACCCCGTTTGAATGTGGCGCTCCAACACAAGTCCGTTTCGTCCGTTTTGCGATGCATCATACCCCTCCCGATCAGCAGGGACCCCATTTATTGTGGCGGTCCAACACAAGTTCGTTCCCTACGTTTTGCGATGCGCGGACCCCTCCCGATGAACAGGATCCCGTTTCAAAGCGTGGCGGTCGAACACAAAGGCCGTTTCCTCCGTTCTGCGTATGCGGGCCTCATTTCCATCGCTTTGTTCCGTCCAAGCCCTCCCGATGAACATGGCGATGCATTCCGTTCCGACCCATCGGTTGGCTCCCCATGAACAGCGGCGGCGTTGTTTCTCCATTCGACCCAGCCATGTACGAGCCACGGCCATACGTGTCGCTGTGAGTAGGCGTTGAGACCCGCCCGTATGCGTGCGTGGGCGTATTTTCTTTCTTGCACTGCTGGTTATGCGTACATGTATGCATGCGTCTGCGCCTCTACTATGACCGCGTCGCGGCGCCTCTACATCCACCGGTATATACGTACACGTTCGCGACAGAATAGCGGCGCTTCGTACCGCCGACCAGGTCGGTCCCAAGCTGATAGGCACTTCCTGCGTCGAAAGTGTAGCTGGTGGGTCCCGGCGGTCAAGGGCGAATCTTTTTTTGCGGACACACTTCCTTGCGTGCGATGTGAGGATGGGTGGGTCCTAGCGATCGAGAAGCGTTTTTTCACGAATCGGTGGCCCATCGGTGGGTCCCTATGTCGGTGGAGAATAATTATTTTTGGCGTAATAAGGAGGCAATTCCTTGCAGCCACCGTGGACCCATGTCGGTCTCTCCACGTCTGATGCTCTTCCGATGGAAATGGTTCCTTGACCACGTTGACCACACGCGCCGAGAGCACCAGGGCGGTGGAGCGGCGAGGCCTAGGAAGGGGCGACGAACCCGGGGAAAACAGCGGTGGAAGTGAGCGCCGAGAGAAGTACAAGGTTCACTGGTTCGGCTGCGGTGTGAGGCTGCGCCGTAGCAGCGAATAACAAGGGTGTGGGTGAGTAGAGGATGGCCTGGCCAGCGGTGGGAGTAATGGGGCGGTGAGGCCTCCGCGACATCACAACCACGGGGAGGCGATCATCGGCACAACGGTATTGGTTTGGGTGGCTGGAGCAAGACGAGGTTGAAGAAGCACTGACGCCGTTGGATGGACATCGTCGATCCTTTGGAGCTAGAATCGTTCATATTGACTAAGTTGACAAAGCCCTCCGTCCCGTCAACTTAGTTGGCCCCTAAGTCATCCTCCACTATGGTGAGTCCTAGCTAGCGGAGGGTATTCATTTTTGTGCGTAATAAGGCACTTCCTTGTGTGTGAAGATATAGCTGGTAGAGTCGACATGTCGGCAGGGAACATTTTTTCACAAATCTGGAGGCCCTTCCGGTGGGTCCCAGCTGTTAGGTGGAGTAATCATTATTTTGCGGGTAATAAGGAGGCATTTCCTTGTGTGCGGCCGTGGACCTAGCTTTCAGCCTCTCCACGTACAGTCCACGTCCGATGGATGTCGTTCATTGACCATGTTGACCAGGTCGCCAAGAGCACCATGGCGGGGGATGGCGGCGAGCCTAGGAAGACGACATGGAGCAGGAAGACTTCGGAATGGTTGCTTACAGCGATTAGAGTCTGAGGTTCTTGGTCATTTCGTCGCGGGAAAATAATAGGAGGTGTGGGTGAGTAGAGGAATGGCATGGCTAGCAATGAAGTAGGGTGGGCGGGGCGGCCTATCAAGCCTGACCCGACCATGGGGCCAGGGCGAGCAGTCCACCGTGCTTGGTTTAGTAATTTGGAGCAAGAAGATCGGATATTGAAGAAGCGACCACGACCATTGATTAACATCCAGCAGTCCTTCTTGCTAGAATGGTTTGTGGACTAAGTTGACAAAGCCAAAGTACCGTCAACCTAGTAGACCCACAAGTCAGCCTCAAATCTGTCCCAAATAGCATCAGCCGAAATTTCTAGCAGATTCAAATTAATTTTAAATCTAAATATACCTTAATTTAAATTCAATGAAACTTTACCCTTTAAAAACAATGAAATTTAAAATATCAAAATCCGAAAAGAAACAGTATTTTGGAACTAATTGCTGTTTGCTATATTTTTTCATTTACAGCCCATTTATTATTACTTATAGCCAATTTCTTATTACTTATAGCCCATTTTACGGGCAAAATGCATCCTCCTCATCTTGAAAGATTTACGGCCCGTGAGCGTAGAAAAGCAAGTAGGCCCTCGTTGGTTGATAAAAAATCAAAATAGCTGGCTAGCCATTTTGAAAGGAAAAAAAAAAACAAAATGGGCTGGTCATGTGCTAAACATATGAAATAAAAGCACAGGCTAGGCAGACCCGCGGGTTAGGCACAACCAGATTGATACCCTTCTCCGTCTGAAAAAAAAAAAATTATTGCGTCTTGTGGCTTGGGTCCCTCTTCATCCTCACCATGTCATGAGTCATCTCCTTATTCCTCTCGGTTGTTGACCATGTTGACAACAATGGCCCGGCCTGGTAGTGAACCAAAGCGGAGGATGATGGTGAGGCCTCGGACGAGAATGAACAGGAGCAGGGGAAGATCTGCGAGAGTTTTAAGGTGCGTTGTGGCCATGATGCGTCTTGTGGCAACACAGCCGACCATGGGAGGCGAGGCGGTCCCGCCGGCGCTGGTTTAACTGGCGGCTCGAGGAAGAAGAGGCGAAGAAACAGCGACAGGCGTTGAATGTCAATCCAGCAGTCGAGGTTAGCTGTCGTTTGTTGACTAAGCCCGACACCAAGTAGCATACTTTCTTATATATAGGAAGAAAAAGAAAAAAACTGGGCTCGTTGGCACGATATAATTCAAACTGCGACCATTCGATCTTGTGTCTCAACTAAAGCATGTGAGGAAAATGCGTTAAATCGTCGTCCTCCTCGAGAGCGCTTCGCCACATAAGTGACTAGCACCCTTGGTTTTCAACGAGAGGTCTTAGGTTCGAGTCGGGAACTCTCAATTTGTCCCCCTTCCTTCCTTGCAAAAAAGGAAGAAAATCAAAAGACTTGGGAAGGCGTCTGAGAACAAGCTAGTGTACCGATCTGAGAGCGTTGCTGAGTTTTAGAAAAAAGAGGCGTGCTCATGGTGGTTCGAATCAAACCTAGACTATGACTATATATGGTGCTATGCTACTTTGCAAGTAATGAAATTGACATATCAACGTTAAGCTTCTCCTCTTCTCTACTTACTACGCCTAGCATCGGAAGCTCTGGCCATAGCAACCATGTCCATGGCTGCTTTCGTCCACTGCTCTTGACAGAGCAACAACGGATATCGCCAAGTTCCCACCCATTACACCATATTGGGGTCTCATCACACCCCGCTTACACGTGCACATGACCGATTGCTCATCACAACCCTTCACCGTTGGTGTGGTGCTATGCTGCAAATCACAGAGTCATCCGTCGGCGCCTCAACCATAATCCTCAACCGGCGAGTTTTCTACAAATGCCCAAATCATGGGGCAATAATATGTTTAAGTGTTGTTACTGCTGCTTTTAGAGTTGCTGATTTTTTAATAGTTTGGTTGATGATCTTCAAATTTGATTCGATGCGGGAAAGGGAAGATTCATGTGATTTGTATTTACTGAAAAGTTGCTGATGTGGGGAATGCAACTAACTGATTATTTGGTTAGGCGAGGAATCCCAATACCAGCAGGTTGGGGTGTTGGACAAATGGCGAAGAACGACGAAGAGAAGATCACGAGCGCGAAGGTTAAAGATGCAGTTCCTGTGATCATGGTCAAGCAACAATTTGCTGAGCAGGTCTTGGCGACAATGAGGAGATGAAAGAGCTTGTGAAGATAATGGGCAAAATCGATGTGCTCTGTGGGATGATTGTCTCTTTATTTGCGATGTATGTAGCACTTTCGTGATGTATTCGATGGCTATGACATGAGCACTTTGCTGAAACTAGAAATGAATGAAACACATGTGCGAGGGCTTTAGTAGTGTTGTGAACATCTAATGATTTCTATTAGCGGAAATTGGGGGTATCCTTTTGCTCATAAATAAATAAATAGCGGAGAGCCTGTCGGGTCAGCTTTGTTCTCATTCGGCGTCGAGCAAATTGCAATCAACAACAAACTATGTCATCAAATTCAAGTTTCACATCCAAATATAGAGTACAACTAAACAACAATGTCATCATGTTTTAGGTAGTCATACAATCACCAAACACAAATCAGCATACATAACAAGTGATGTTCTCACGACAGCAAAATACTAAACAACATGTTCATCGGGTTTCGAGTTGTCATAGCAAACACAATTTCACCTAGTAGATAAAAAAGCGTCTTGGCGAACCGTCGACAAAAGCAATGTAATCATCATTCGCGGCGGCGTCGTCAACATCTTGCGCCATGTGTATCGATCTGAATCGTAATTCCCCATGGTGTCATCTTCTTCTTAGTCCTCAACGTCCTCGAGCGTTGGCTTCTTCTTGATCAACTCTTGTATGTCCACAACACGACATGCAATCTTTTAGCCAGACGTCATTGATGTGATGGTTCTCAAAGATATTAGGAACACTGTGTTATCTTGTACATCGAGGGCGATTAAGCATCATCTTGTTGTGCAACTTCATTAAGCGAATTCCTCTGCTCAAACCTTTGCAATACTCTCCGATCATCGCTTCACGTGCAAATGTGTCTTCCAAGAAAAATATTTGTGTTGCTTGATTTGCCAAAATAAAAGGCTCGTTGATGCAGTACACGCCTTGACATTGATGGATTTGAAATAATCATCAGCTACGGGTTTTGCGATCACGGAAAACATGTTATACCAACTGACTATGAACCACATCGATGATCCTCGAAATAGGAGATATCTGCAAGCGAACAATGTGCATTGTTAGCATACATTTCAGTTGTCTCTTTTTCATCGTGTCCGTGCTCATGATGGCACTTGTTTTGTGTCTTCTGCCTTCGTCTCGTGCAAGGGTGTTGTAAGCGCACATCTCCAACAATGCAAGATTCATAATGTCTTACGAGTGTCGGGACCCATTGAGTAGTGAGTAAAGGGCATCATCAACTGCACCCTACCCTCCCGCATATTCTTAACCTATGGTTAGAAAATGAACAAGCTGATCATCTTATGTACTCAATATATTGAAAAAAGCGGCGATTACAATTCAAAAGCTTACATGGCTCTTGAACCATTTACGCAAATCCTGCCATAACCAGGGTTGTCAATGTTTCTTGGATTTTGTGGCGTAACTCCTTTTGTAGATCTTTGCACAACATAGTGATCGCGTCAAACATCTAAATATATAAGAATGTGCTGCAAGTTTAGTAGATTATGATGTATAAGCTGCGATTACTTAGCGCTTACTTGATATAAGGTAGTATCTCGGGCAGTTATTCAACACATACCAAACCATTTTGTCCAAATCTTTAGGTTTGTCCTCTTGTCGACTCTTCCACCTGTTTCGAGCAGAATAATCAAAACATTGAGCAGGATTGTCTTCACCCACCTCTTTGCTAAGTGATTAGCTGTTTCAATGTATTTTGAGCAGAAATGTCAATTGCAGCAGCAATGCAGAGGCCTCTGCAATGGAACCCTCGGGTCTAGCTCTGTTCCTAACATAGCCCTTGAAAGTGCCTAGCCACCGCCTTTCAATAGGGTACATCCACCCATCTTGTTGGGGATATTACTCTTTGGCGTAAACGGCCTATCTGGGCAGGTTAACTTCATCGATGTTCAGCGGTGTAAAAGCCCAAGAGGCAGAAAGTAAGGGCCCAAGGCACATAGTGGGTTTAGAACACATGGCAGTTAAGCCGACTTTGATATATGTAAACTTTGTATTGTAAGTTAGGAATAGAGAGACCAACCCGGATACAAGTATGAACGGAATTGGGACTCTCTGAACGGCCAGGCGTCACCCGTGTATATAAGGGGCGACAGGGACAGTTCAGGGCAGAACAACAACAACTCGAGGCCTGGCGAAGCTTATTTGCTCCTAGTCATCGAGACCACATCAATCCCATCACAACTAGGCGTGAGGCTTTTACCTTCATCGAAGGGGCGAACTAGTATAACTCTTGTGTCTTTGCGTCCGCTTTAACCCCTTCTAGTTAACCCGTGGCGATGGCTCCCTTAAAGTCCTTTCATGAGGACATCTGCAGTGAAAAAACCACGACGATTTAGCGCCCACCAGGAGCTATCCTTGCGATGGTTTGATGATCTTGGAGGGCAAGTTGAGGACTCGAAGGCTATCTGTGTGGGCGGATGACCAAGAGTCGTCGCGGCAAGCTCTACGGCGATGCTGATCAGCTGGGGCCCGAGGCGGCTCGATTAGTCTGGTGCAGGTCCCCTTTGGTGGCATACTGCGTTTTCGCCGGCAAGATCGGTGAGCAGGGCTGGCCGGACATCTGCTGCAGAGCCTCGTCGAGGCGGCTCGGCGTCTGAGACCTGCCCAGAGTTAAACCAGCCGTGAAAGCGTGCCTTTGTAGAGTCATCCACGGAAGAAGTTATGAGGGCGGATCGAGTCGGTGGAGAGACCGTCGTCTACTCGGCGGCGGTCGTCAACGGAGAAACTGAATCTGTATCGGCTACAAGATGGCGGATTGAGGGCTGTTCCGATGGTGACGATATCACGGACCCCTCTGATCTGCCCAACGGGTTGGAATATTCATGGCGGTACACAAGCGATTACTTCTCTTGACCGACGCTTCGGCGATGGTTGCGGTTCAACGATTCGGCGGCAGTGCTTGCAGGCGAGGAGGCTCTGTCGCGCGCCGGCTCAAGTTTTATCGGATGATTCGATCGTTAGCTACGCTCATGGCAGAGAGTTAACCGGCGGACGAGGATGCTCATAGCGCGGAGTGCGAAGTGAAGGAACAAATCACTCGAGGCTAAGCGGATCTAGCAGCTGCGATGCGGGGATGGCGGGCAATGCTTTAGATCGTGAAGCTTATAGGCTCATCTTTGGATCGGGCGTCACATGAAGTCATGAAGAAATACAGATCCGTTTGCCTTGAGTTTTTCGAGGAAGAACCTCTTCAACACCCGGGCGGGGCCAACAATCCGCCGGTGGTAATGCCGGTAGGCTTACTGAAGCGGTAGCGGACAGTTCAGCCCGTTTAATAGATCTACCTCGCCATAATGCCGGTCGCCTCGGGCTGTTAAACACCTCCGGGTCACTACTCCAACCGATGGATAACTTTGTTGCAGCTGCGTACCGGCTGGAAGCTATTCAATTGAGGCGATTCACCAGGGGCGGTAAGGCAGCGCCCGGTCAAAGGCTCCTTAGGACAGCTTTGGTCAGGAAGCTTATTAAATACTGACAGCGTCCGGGATCCTCTACCCCCCATGGGAGACTATATGAGCACGTGGATGAACCGGCCGTATTAAGTAATGCTGGCAATGAGTGCGCCCGTGGTAACAACCCGGCAGGTGGCGTCGATACGCCCAGGAGGTGGTGGACGGGCGTAGCCTTGAGGGTAGGCCAGTTAGCAGCACATCATCGGGCTTATCAGCTTCGCCCGGTTCATCCGACCATCTCGGTCGGCACGAGTTACCTCTAGCTCTTTAGGGTGCCTTGCCTCGTCCCCGCTTTCACTGATAATGCGCTTGCCTAAAGACTTCAAGAGGTCCGCAAAGGTGCCAAATTACTTTGCCGATTTAGCTCGAAGCATGGATAGAAAGTTATGAGATGGACATGGAGATGATGGATGTGGATGAGGCTGCATGTGCAAAGTACTTCACCATGATGCTCGAAGGCACGGCAGTGATACTTGGTTGAAGAGCTTGCCACCAATTCTATCAATTCATGGGCCCAATGCGAAACGGTTTATCCAGAATTTCAAAGATACCACAAGCAGCCCATGTCCGTAGGGACTTAGCGGCTTGTGTCGAGGAAGGGAGTCAAAACACATTGGAGTGCGCCTCGTTTGAAATCTTGCACTCATCGGACCGGATCATGCGGCATTTCTGCGATCTTAACCCTGGAGGCAATGCCAGTTTAAGCCTTTAAAGTTGAAGTTAGGGCGCATGAAGCGGTTTTAATGACATGGGCACTCTCATGGGTGCTTTAGTGAAGTATGCTGATTACGATAGTACCAAGGATCCAGTCGATGATGATGAGACGAGGGAAGGAAGGAAGAACAGCAACTCCCACTAGTAGAAAAAGGGTGAAGCGTGAAGCACATTAGTGCGGTTTGAATTTGAGCGGCACTAATGTATACATTAGTGCGGTTCCAACAGCTAGCCGGGCCGCTTTCATTAGTACGGTTCGTGGCTAACCTTTAGCACGGTTAGCGTGCCACGAACCGGTACTAATGAGTGGTGGCAGGATGTTGCGATTGGGGCCCCTCCGGTGCCCTTTAGTACGGTTCTTGGCATGAACGGTACTAAAAGGCTTCCTATAAACCCTTCGTCCACCAGAGCTTCTCTCTGTTCTTCCCCTTTCCCCTCTCCTCTCTGTTCTTCCCCTCTTCCTCTCGAGCTCATCACACATTTTGCCCAAAATTTGTCAAGATTTGAAGGCCCCCATCCATTCAAATGATCACAAAGGTTAGCAACTTTGTCCTTTCATCTCTCATTGCTAGATTAGCTCTTGCAATGCTTTATATAGTGATTAATTTGTGAGTTTAGTAATTTGGGAGGAAATATATATATATGTGCTAGTATTTGATTTATATGCAATTTGAGGTCAAAAATAACACTTAGTTTGCATATGTAGGTGTGTTTTACTTAGTGCCTTCTAAATCTCCGTCGTAACCACCGTCGTCGCCCGCTTTTTAGTCCGTCGCCCGGCACCACCTTGTGGTGAGCCTCTTGTTCATGAAATTTTATATAAAAAATTGATGTTTGTGTGATTTGGATATATAGTTACTCGTATAACTTATCTTACCGTCGTTGTTTGTTATACATAGTGCCATGGTTTTGATATCCGTCCCGTCGGCCCTCATCCTTGTTATGATTCGGATGTGGTATATTCTCTTTTAAAACTATTTGTTGCATTTCGTGTTTATGACAAATTATGCCCATCAAGTTGACATAGATATTTTTATCTAGGAGGTATGTGAACGGAAATTCAACCGACCCTATTGTCGAGAGGTTAAATTTAGTTGAAAGAGAAAGCGAGTACTTGAAAGAAAAATTGAAAAGAATTGAGGGAGAAGATGGAATTGGAGTTGCATGTTGCCGATGTAAATCGATGATCACAAGATCAAGATGGAGAAAATGCGCTTGAAGATTAGAAAGATTAGAAAATATGCCATCGATAGTGAGGCTTGGTATCATTATGCTGTTGGATCAATTGTTACCTTAGTTGCGATCTTGATCGCATTTGTTGTTGCATTTAAATGCTTTAGCTAGAGAGTTATTTGTTTGTTGCATTTAAGTGTTGTATGAACTTTATGTATGAACTTGTATTAATTTGGTCTATTCGGTGTTGTGTAATGAAGATGAGCCGGCAATGGATGTACGATGACCGATGCTCTCCCGTTCGTTGAGGCGTGCATACTTTTTCTGCTTGGGCTGAGGCAAACAAGCGAGCGGATGGTTTTATGCCTTGTCCATGTCTTGGCTGTAAGAATGGTCTTAATTACTCTCGTCAAGAACCATTCCGTCCACCTATTTGAGTCGGTTTCATGCCCCACTATAATGTTTGGACCAAGCATGGAGAAAGAGGGGTTATGATGGAAGACAATGAAGAAGAAGAGGACGATGACAGCTATCCTGGCCATGGGTTCCCTGAATACGATGATACAACAATGGGGAAGAAGCTGAGCGGTAATCTGGGGAAGAAGCTGAGCCGCAATGCGGAAGAAGCTGAAGAAGAGGCATCGGATGAGCCCGTTGATGATCTAGGTCGGGCCATTGCCGATGCAAAAGAAACTACGCAAAGTGATTTGGAGAAGAAGAAGTTGCAGCGCATGTTAGAGGATCACAAAAATTGTTGTACCAGTGCGTGGTGACAAGAAAAAGCTGGGCACCACACTGGAATTGCTGCAATGGAAGGCGGAATGGTGTATCGACAAGGATTTGGAAAGTTCTTGGTAATGATAAAGGATATGCTTCAAAGGACAACGAATTGCCCGAAAGTGCGTCTGAAGCAAAGAAGGCTGTCGCCCTCTAGGGTTAGAGGTGCGAAAGATACATGCATGCCCTAATGATTGCATCCTCTACATGGTGAGTATGAGGATTTGAGCGCTTGCCCGGTATGTGGTGCATTGCACTATAAGATCAGCGCGATGACCTGGTGATGTCGAGCGGCGCCCGGAAGAAGATTCCTGCCAAGGTGATGTGGTATTCTCCTATAATACCACGGTTGAAACGTTGTTCCAAAACAAAGAGCATGCCAAGGCGATGCGATGGCACGAAGAAGACCGTAGAAGAAGGCGAAAAGTTGAGAGTACCGGTGACGGTCGCGGTGGAGAAAAATCGAAGAAAATGCGGAAGGAGTTTGAGATGGCGCAAGGAGCGTATGGTTTGGTCTAAGCGCAGATGGCATTAATCCTTTTGGGGAGCGAAGCAACAACCATAGCACGGCCTGTGACTCTATGTTTGTATAACCTTCCTCCTTGGTTGTGCATGAAGCGGAAGTTCATTATGATGCGGTGCTCATCCAAGGCCCTAAGCAACCCGACAACGACATTGATGTGTACCTAAGGCCATTAGTTGAAGAACTCTTACAAGCTGTGGAATGGAACAGGTGTGCGTCGTGGGATGAGCACATGGGGAAGAATTTGACCTAAAGGCGTTGCTGTTCGTGACCATCAATGATTGGCCTGCTCTCGGTAACCTTCGGGGACAGACAAACAAGGGATACCGCGGATGCACGCACTGTTTGGATGATACCGAGCGATATATATTTGAATAGTTGTAAGAAGAATGTGTACACAGGACATCGTCGATTTCTTCGAGCAGGCATCCGTAAGAAAGAAAGGCAAGCATTTCAAAGGTGAGGCGGATCACGGACGAAGCCTCGCCACCCATCTTGGTGCTGATGTACATGATATGGTCAAGGATTTGAAGGTGATATTTGGAAAGGGTCTGGCGGACAACCTGTTCGAAGGGCGCCGACGAGACGCGCACCCATGTGGAAGAAGAAATCTATATTTTGGGACCTGCCATATTGGAAAGACCTAGAGGTCCGCTCCATGTCGACGTGATGCGTGATGAAGAATCTTTTGCGTGACCCTGCTTGCTTCTTGGGCGTGTATGGGAAGACAAAAGATACACACGAGGCACGGAGGACCAGCAACGTATGCACGGAGAAGGCGGCATACATCGGGGTCATGCAAGCTACGCTCTTACCAAAGAAGAAGGAAATCTTCTTTGAATGCCCGCTCGATATAAGGTACCGTCTGGCTTCGTCGAATATAAAGGAATAATAAACATGGCAGAGAAAAGTTCCGAACCTAAAGTCTCATGACTGCCACGTGATTATGGCCAAGCGCTTCCGGTTGCATTGAGGGGCTTCTACGAAAAGCGTTCGATTAGCCATTGTGAAGCTATGTGCATTTCTCAATGCAATCTCGGAAAGTGTCGATCCAGAAATCATACCAAGGTTACTGAGAATGATTTGGTGCAATGTCTTGTCGAGTTTGAGTTGGTGTTCCCACCATCCTTCTTCAACATCATGGCGCACGTCCTAGTTCACCTATCTTGAAGAGATTAACGTTTTGGGTCTGTATTTCTACACAATATGTTCCCCTTTGAGAGGTTCATGGAGTCTTAAAGAAATATGTTCATAACCGTGCTAGGCCAGAAGGAAGCATCTCCAAGGGCCATCAAAATGAGGAGGTCATTGAGTTTTGTATTGACTTTATTCCTGACCTTAAGCCGATTGGTGTTCTGAATCGCGGCATAAGGGCGCTGGATGGAAAAGGCACGCTAGGAGGAACAAATAATATGTATGGACGGACATTCTCTCACTTTGAAGCACTACTACAGTTCTCAGAATTCCGCCTTGGTGGCTCCGTATATGGATGAACACAAGAATTTGCTACGCTCCAAACACCCGGGCGGTCGATGGCTGGATTACACGTGAACAAACCAGGAGTTTAGCCGGCTGTTTGCGTACACGTACCATGCATGACACCTCTATTGAAGATGACCTGTACTTGCTGTCCGATTACCATCTTGAATATAATGACTTTCAAAGGGTAGGAGATAAATGGTAATACATTTTACACGATCGCCCAAGATAAGAAGAGCACCAACCAAAACAGTGGTGTCGCTTTGATGCAGAAACCAAGACGGAAAGGAAACATATTATGGTTATATCAGGGACATATAGAACTTGACTATCGGCGTGGTTTAAAGGTCCCTTTGTTTTGGTGCAAATGGGTCAATATGACACGAGGCGGGGTAAAGGAAGACTCGTAGTATGGAATGACAACAGTGGATCTCAACAATCTTGCGTATGCAGACGAACCATTCGTCCTAGCCAATGATGTGGCACAGGTTTTCTATGTGAAGGACATGATTACCAAGCCAAGAAAAAGAAAAGATAAGGAAGAGAATGCATCGTCGATGAGCCAAAGCGGCACATAGTTCTTTACGGGAAGAGAAACATCGTGGGAGTGGATGACAAGACGGACAAGTCGGAAGATTATGAAAAGTTTGATGAAATTGCTCCATTCACAGTGAATATTGACCCGAGCATCCGTTAAATGATGAAGATTTTCCATGGTTCTGGCGCAAAGGGACACCTTGAAGAAAAAGTTTCACACCCAAAGATCAGGATGTGATCGGCTTCACTATCATCACTTTCTTACATGTTTCACACCCAGAAATCTCTGTAATAATTAGGGTAGTTATGTGTTTTGGCATTTGAAGCGAAGAAATTTTATGTGCAAACAAATTCTTTCATGCCTTTACTGATTTTTGAAGTTAAGTTATTCACAAACTAGTGATTCACACTAATTTCAAATAATTCAAAATTTAAACTATTCAAATTTGAAAACTACGGGCACTAACGAGAAAGTTTGTAATTTTTGTACCTAAAGCAAAAATATTCACAAAGAAACTCCAAATACACAAAAAACAACACAAAAATAAATAAAGCAAAAAAAAATAAAAAGCCCGCCTACTAGGCAGAGCGGCCTGCATCGACTAGAAACCCAACCTGTTGTTGGGCGGGATGCTAGCCATAAAAAGGCCAAGTGGGCCTGAGGCAACAAAGAACACGTAGGCCCATAAGCCTGCTTTGGAGAGAGCTCGAGAGAGCGACCGACGAGGTTTATAAACCGGTCGGTCGCCCTCGGCTAGCGAGGTGGGACTAAACTTGCCGCACTGCAATAAGCACCCCTTACTACGGGTGGTGGCACAAACCGGTACTAAAGGGGGCTTTAGTACCGGTTTGTGCCACCACCGGTACTAAAGGGGTCGCTTCCCCGCTTAGGCTGGCCAAAACAGGCCTTTAGTACCGGTTGGTGGCTCCAACGGTACTAAAATTGCCTTCTATATATACAACACTTGAAAAATTTCATTCTCCCTCTGTTTCCCCATTGAACCGCCCGCCCGATCGATCGGCGCGCCACCAACTCCGTCAGTCGCCGCCCGTCCCGTCGCCGCCCCATCTTCGCCGTCGCCCGTCCCGTCCCTTCGCCGCCCGTCTCCGTCGCCGCCCAGGCCCGTCCCGTCGCGCCATCCCTCGTGCCGCCCAGCGTCACGCCCGACCGTCGCTGCCCCCGTCGTCGCCTACGCCGTCGCCGTCGCCTTGCTGTGAGCTCTCCCCTCTAACCCCTCTCCCTCAGCCCGGCCACCATGGGCGCCGCCCCGAGCCCATACACACACACACAAGCAAGATGAACACACACACACACGTATATATGTATGAATGCATGTATATATTAGTATATCGTATTTTGTATGTTTAATTAGTTTAGATTTTTAGATTATTGTTTTTACACTAGTATATATGTATGAATGCATGTTAGATGGATATAATTAGTGTTTAATTAGTATGGAATTTTTTTATATAATGTTGTTTTCTGTTTTTAATGGATGTATAGAAGTTGTTTTTCTGTTTTTTAGTGTTAGATGCTTAATTAGTATGAAATAGCATATAGAATTTGACATATGCCATGATAGCATAATTAGTGTTATATAGAAATGTTATCAAAATCAATCATTAAAAAATGTTACTTTTTTGCGGACATATAGCTAGTATTTGTTCTCGGCGATGCCGGCCCGCATCCTCGCCGTCGACCCTTCATGACGATGTCCGGCTGACCCATGTCAGGGACTGGGCTCCGCCCGGGCTAGCCTTGAGAGGTGCTGCACGGGAAGCGCGCTTGATGAGAACCGGCCCGGGTCCCATCGTCGACCCTGATCTCGTTTGGTGGCGTTAGCGTGGACCAGTTTGTTGCGGAGGGCCGGCCCGGCCCGAGGCGATGCGTCGCCGTGTCGGAGGAGGAGGGCGAGCCGTCCATCGCTACATGGTTGCGTTAGAGGCGGCAGGTTCTCCAATACCTGCGGCAGTTTCTTGAGGATCTCACTTCAGCTATGATCTGTGAGGTTCCTTCTCTTTGGGTGTCCACCGCCAGCGCCCGCGAGAACCATGAGTGTCCTAGATTATTCTGTATATTCGATCTTTATTAGCTACCTAGCCGGTGATGTATTGATATTATATCTATTATTCGAGCGATGTATTCAAGATTATATCTATTATTGAGGCGATGTATTGAGATTATATCTATTATTGAGGCGATGTTTTCGAGATTATATCTATTATTCGAGATGATGTATTGAGATTATATCTATTATTCGAGAGGATGTAATTTGAATACTAAATTGTTTTATATTTCTTTTGGATTAGTTAAATAAAAGCTATGACGGAAAATACCGGCAGAGAGGGAGAACAGAGCCATGTTCGATATGATCGCCATCCTCACGGGCCGATGATGATTAGAATGAAGAAGATTATGGCGGCTCGAATTTCTAAACAACACGGAGAGGGTGATATGATATTCGATCGCGACGACCGAATTGATAAAGTCATGAACTATGATTATTATGATGATGAAGAAAATGTTGATCTTGAAACAACAAAGACCGGCGAGGTATATATATTTATATAAGCAGGCATCTGGTGATCATCACATGTTTTAAATGACTTGAAGATATATTAACGAATCGATCTTTGTTCTTTCAGCCATCCGGATCGAGAAAATCTTGAGACAAAAGGCGAAACGAGGCCCGAACAAAAAGTTGAAGGAGGCGTAAAGTACAATATCGAGGCAATCGGACCTAATGGCGAACCATTAGCGCCTAAGAAGATTGCGGACAAGTTCGTTCGTCGGTCGGAGTTCTTGTGAAGGACCAACTCCGATCTCCCTTCAAGAATGGAGAGAGCCAGCAAAAGACAAAAGACAAAAAGACAAAGAGGGCGCTGCTCCACGTCCGAGATGTTACTTTGTCGACAAAAACAAAAGATCTGCTTTGGGATACTCTCATGGAACATTTCACCCTACGGATCATTTCACGAAGCAGATGTGCGAGAAAGTCAAGGGCGCTGCTCTTAGGAAGATGGCGGTTGCATTCAAGAACCACAAGAATCGTGAATGGGACAAATGCGTCAAGGGAGGAAGGAAGATTCCGGTATTTGAGGAACACTAGAGAACCAACGTGCTCATTGGGACGATTTAAGTGAAATTCAAGGATTCGAAATTAGCTAAGGCGGTCGAGAATAAATAAGAAGAATGCAAATCGATGTCAAAACCGCGGATCTCGGGTAAGGGTTCCCGAACTGTGCGTCTAGGCGGATGGTAACAGGAGACAAGGGACACGATGTTTTACCCAGGTTCGGGCCCTCTTGATGGAGGTAAAACCCTACGTCCTGCTTGATTAATATTGATGATATGTGTTACAAGAGTGGATCTACCACGAGATCAAAGAGGCTAAACCCTAGAAGCTAGCCTATGGTATGATTGTTGTTCGTCCTACGGACTAAAACCCTCCGGTTTATATAGACACCGGATAGGGTTAGGGCTACACAGAGTCGGTTACAATGGTAGGAGATCTACATATCCGTATCGCCAAGCTTGCCTTCCACGCCAAGGAAAGTCCCATCCGGACACGGGACGAAGTCTTCAATCTTGTATCTTCATAGTCTTGGAGTCCGGCCGATGATGATAGTTCGGCTATCCGGACACCCCCTAGTCCGGAACTCCCTCGGTAGCCCCTGAACCAGGCTTCAATGACGACGAGTCCGGCGCGCATATTGTCTTCGGCATTGCAAGGCGGGTTCTTCCTCCGAATAATTTATAGAAGATTATGAACACCAGGATAGTGTCCGGCTCTGCAAAACAAGTTCCACATAACACCATAGAGAGAATAATTTTGCACGATCTGGCGGCGTATTCAGCGGCGTGACATCACACCATGGCCAGCCTTTATATGAATCGTTTTTACTGTTCCACCTCAGCGTGTTTAGCGAGGCGGTTTCCCTGGCATGCCTTATCAAAGCATAGATCGTGCCCCCCTTATTCCGGGATTCTCATCAATACGAACGTGGGTAACCGAACCGTGCCCGTTGGCACGCCTCCTCTATCAAAGGCGAGTCCTAATCGACCACGGGGTGGGCTCTTGGTATTCAATCTCTTTATAATGAGACCAATGCCCTCTTCTTTTTACACCCTCCATCGAGTTCGCCTCATGCTTCGAGTTCCAACACCCAAAGCTTCAGATTCGGCGCTTGGACTTTCGACGATGTCAAACTCCGACCAACCGGCCGATGGATGTCTTCCTCCATCACGAAGAAGATGTGCTAAAGCTGCGAGACACCCAGTATCGACGGCGAGATTTTGCATAGGCTACCTGCTCCAGGCAGGTCATTCCCTCCTGAGCCAGCGAGCGTGGTATTCGTGTCCCACTTCCTTGGGGTTTAGGCTTCCAGACGGATCCCTTTGTGCGGGGGGCTCATGTTTTATTATGGGCTTGATTTCCATGACTTGAATCAGGTCCATCCTCCATATCTCATCATTCATTGTCGTATGTGAGGCCTTCCTCCATATTACCCCCACTTTGGATTGTGGCTCAAGACCTTCAAGGTGGAGCCAAAGATGATCAAGGGCAGCAAGCGGAGTGCGGAGGGGCGTCATAAGCAAATGTGTGATGCTCCGTGGCCGAGGCTCTTTTCAAGAGGAGCTTGGTTTGTGGCAACGGAGTGGTTTTATATCACCGCTCCCAGGGGCACCAAATGGGCAGCGCTCCCTGCCTTCCGCTCAGGTCCACCACAGCGGCTGGCATCATGGGTCAACAAGGGGCTCGATTGGGGGTCGTCCAAGGACGTTCCCCCGCTGCAGGGCCGTATTCGAGACCTCCAGGAAAGAGGGATCAATCTGGTTGTAGTGGCGCAGGTTATGGTGATCCGGCGCCTTCAGCCCAGCAAACGTCGCCCCCTCCGCTTGTGGGAATTCAATCCGGAGGGACCACGAGCTCTCCAAAATCTTATGGGCACGACGCTCGTGGAGATGTATAAACTGTTCTTCGGATCACAAGAGAAGTGTCCGGACTTGACCGAGGACGCAGGACTAAGCTGCAATCGCCCAGATGCTCAAGTAAGTAGTCCTGTAACCGGACAAGCTGTTCATTCATTTATTATATATATATGCCCTTTAAAGGAGCCGTTTCTTGAACATGAGTGGATAGCCAAGGCAAAGTTAATAAGGTGTACGGCTCCCCTCCAAGAGACCACGCCGGATCCCATGCTGACCAAGATGTTGAAGGTCACGCCCTTTGAAGAAGGCGAATGGGGGAGTGGGGAAGCAACTGCCTCTGCGAAGGAGGCTATCAAGTAAGGAGGGATTAAGAGTCCCACCTTCCGAGGAGAGAAGAGGACCGCTTCAGAAGATCCGGAGGTCAAGGCCTCAAAGAAGGAAGGAATCTTGGCGGAGAGTCCGCTACTGGGAAGTAACCCAGCCGCATTATTTCCCCAAGGGATCAGCCCTCAAATGAGCCGTAAGTAAAAGAAGGGTCTTGTAAATAAGGAACATCCCATATTTATTTATGAAGATAACGAAATTGTACCTTGTAGTTTGGACCTCAGCCCTTCTCGTGAGCTCGTCTTGAGGATCTTCTTCGGAGATGATGGAAACAAACGCCTCCACCTGTCGCACCCTCATGTGAAGCGGACGACCCGGAGGTGTCGTCGCGGAGGGTTCCCCAAGTCCGGCGGGGCGGAAGGTCAGCGCCAAGTGGTGTGCGGTCGGAGGCTGAAGGATCTGCTCGGGCGGCGGCTATCTCGGAAGATCACCGTGCTCTAATGGATGCGGTGATTGAAAGAATTGCATCCGCAGAGAGCGGATTACACAAAGCCGTCGAAGCTTCTTGGCGACGGGTTTGAGGTACATAAAAATAATGTACCTTCGATAGTTATGCATATAAAATCGCCATGTATAGATAGTAGCCCTGAGACTCGGTATGTTGTCAAAATTGACAGCGTGCGAGATCAAATCTCGATTATAACATATCGCGCTCCTAAACAGGTGGCGGGCGTCCGGAGGCCGCCGGATCTGATGAATATGCCGAACTAAAGCGGCAACTTGATGAGGTGGATGCGGACATCGCTGGTCAATAAGCGGTTTGACGAGTCACAAGGTATCACGACTTCTGTGGACACCTGGTAAGGGAGCTTGGCCCATGTCTTACTAATCATATGCTTAATGCAGATGGTGCCGCTGCCGTGGAAGAGCTGCGGGCAGAACTTGCCCGAGCGAAAGAGCAAGCCAGAATTAGTGTCGGCGCTTTAAAAGCGGCGAAGAGCTAGAAGTTGAGCGGGCTGCTCTCCTTTGCGAAGCAAAGAGGAGATGGCGATATGGCCAAAAGTTGAGGAATACTACCGATCGCTGCGAGGTTCTTGAAAAGAGACGTCAAGTGGAACAAGAGGGCCTAAAAAGGCCTCCGCCCGAATCAAGAATGCCCGATCGGCTTTGAGAGCTGCCAAGGAGGAGCTGAGTCGGGCTGGGGCAATTGCGGCTGGAAAACCGTTTACTGCTGGAGGAAATATCTGGATCAAAGTATGCTCGCTTAGATAAGTTGTGGAGTTCAGAGGATGCTTATCTGGACTTGGCGGCGGCGCCAGCGGACGCAGTTGAGCACTTCGGGGCGAGAAGGGTCATGAAGGGAAGAGCTATATTGGTCGCAATTCCATAGTCCGGGCGTCCTTGCGGCTGACCGATCGGTTGGCGAATGGGCGAGCTGAATCGATTGTCCGGATTGCCATGAAGCATGTCTTGACTCACTTGTGGCGGACGGACCCAACCGAAGAGCTATTTTGGTTTAGTGCAGCAGTTTCTTGGAAGCGGTGCAGCGTATCGGCGCGATGAAGCGATCGGCATGTATTGAGGGCGCGGATGGCTCTTGCCCGTGTCAAGACATCTTGGGCGAAGATGAAGGCCATGACGTTGCATCCCGTGATTGAGACGAGGTCGAGTACCGCCGAGCACTACTTTGAAGAAGTCCTGCAGGCTTTCGTTTAATAGAGCCGCGATGCTCGAAGGATATTATGTTTAAATGACATGTATGATTTGTGAAAACAATGTTTCAATGTAATATAAGTGCTTTTTATACTTGTGCTTTCAAGTAGTAAACTACTCCCTGTCTGGCCGTTTATGTATATGTGTATATAACCTGAAAGATGGCAGTCCTTGGCTTCATTACGCACATAGTGCGGGGTGTTCTAAAAAAAGCGATTTTTCACACTTAATCCAACATCTTGGTCCTGTTAAGGAGGTGATAGCGTAGCAAACCAGGCAACCGGACTATAATGCTTTATCACTTTCACTTAGCCATAGGAGTTCGAGGGTGGGGCTACTATATAGCCCACAGAACACCGTGACTCTCGAATCGGGTGCGTATGTGCTGACCGAAACCGGTCCTTCGTTAATGTGGAGGAATCCTAAACATTCACTGTTAGTCATCAGTGGTTGACGGTCTCGCTATATCATGACAGTCAGTTTTATTTTCTCTCTTGAGGTGCTCGCCGGCTGAACCGGGCACAATCGCGATAGTTCTCCACAGTGCAGCGTTAGCCGTAAGGCAGCAAAACACAGGAGCCGGGCAACCCAACATTTGACCAAAGACATGATTCGGAGCTGATGCATATAAGGCCTAACTCGAGACGCTGAATACTCCCTAAGGTATTCGGTCTTTATGAAAATGGGCAGAATAATGCCCTAAGCCCTTTGTGTCCAGGTACGCGCAAAAATTCTGGTGTGGCCAATGCCAAAGCACCAGCCTCCTCCTCAGTTATATTTAAGGAACTAGGGGAATGTATATCAACAAGAGACAGTGAAAAAAGGTTTATGCAGGGTCTTAATCTGAAAAGAATCCTTGCAACGGGTCCCTCGCTTGCATGCTCTGCCTTTGTGTCTCCGTTGTGCCGTATCTGGGCGGGTGTAGCACGTTGTTCATCTGTAAAGAGAGGAACTTAGTTTGAAAGAAAAGGATCGTCGAAAGATGTACTTAATATTAAATGAAGCAGATGCGGTTGAAGAAGTGAATAAAATTGAGCTTTATTGTCTCTTGTTATACATGCATGCGGCCCCTCGTATGGGGGTATGCCGCTAGTAAGCGCCGGACTTCGTCTAGCCGTGTCCGGGTTTGAATGACCAATTCAGGTTCTTTGCCTAGCGAGCCGGATAGGCTGTGGGGCTGTCAAGGCGGTCTCCGTTCTCCGTGCTCGAGTAACACTTAATACTTCCTTTTAATGAGATGATGCCGTGTGGACCGGGCATTTTAAGTGTTAGAGATGCATAATGCGGTATTGCGTTAAAGCGGGCGAAAGCTTCGCGTCCCAATAGTGCTTGATGGCTACTTTTAAACGGGGCGACATGGAAGAGTAACCTTTCACGACGGAAGTTGTCGGATGAACCAAACACAACTTCTAGCAGTATGGAGCCCGTACAATGGGCATATGGGCCTGGCATTGCTCCTTTAAAGGAGGTGTTGCTACGGCAAATTTTGGTTGGGTTTATCCCCATCCTGCGGATTGTGTCCTGATATTATCAGGTTGATGTCACTACCGCGATCCATGAGGACTTGTGTAAATTGGAATCCGTCGATTATAGGATCCAATAACAAGGCAGTCCATCCTGCGTTGGGGATCTTTTCGGAATAGTCTGATGGTGAAGGTGATTGGTTTTGACAACGATTATGCGTGGCGCCTTTTAGTGGGCGCGCTCTGTTTTTCCTTTGATCACGTGAAGTGAGTTTCTGTTTTAACCTCCACGTGGGAAAGTTTTTTGTTTTCGGGTTACGCTTGTGGTGCTCGTCGTCATCTTTACTTGGTGTGTCGAGCCCTTGTGTTCGGCGTTCAGTCTGCGGACTGTTTGAAGACCCAACAATCTCTGTGGGTATGGTTTGCGAGGCTTCCCGGAGGTACCATGTATTTGACACGATCTATCCGTAATCTTGTTTAGGTTGGATAGCTCGTCACGTTATCCTTTAGGGCGGTGTTTTGTTGTTGTTGAGAGCTTTTGAATCCGGCGTTGACCGCCGTACTATTTGGGCCATTTTCTTAATTCCGGCGCTGATCTTTTCTGCGTCGTGATTTCATTCCATCCTGGTTTGGATGTACTCGGGTGGCTGGTGCGCATCTAGCCAGCCAGCTGTCCTCTCCAGCATAGCGGGTCATGAGGCTTGTTAATGGCCATTGTTCTTGGCTTTTCTTTGCGAGGTGTCTGGCGAGCCATTCGTCTCGGACGTTGTGTTTGAAAGCTGCTAAGGCTTGGTGTCCGGACAATCGACTATTTGGTTCTTTTAGTAAGTAACCTGTTCGAATTTCGGGCTGACTCTCCGGGCTGTTGAGTTATTTGACTTAGATCGTGCGCATCGGAGGGCGGACATAAGTCCCCTGAAATTTGCGGAATCGTCCTCGAGCTCTCCCGACTTCAATGGTATTTTTAGGAGGCTTTTAAGCCAATGCCGAGCTGGCCCTTTGAGTTTAAGGGTAAGTATTTTATGGCGTGGAGATCGTCTCCTCGGCCATGTGTATGTGGAGGATGTAATCCTCGATCCGAACTCAGTGCATTGTTCCGTCGTATGCCTCTATGTTTACGGGTTTGAATCCGCTTGAAATTCATGATCCAGCACCTCATCGGTGAAACATAGGGGTGTGCGGCGCCCTATATTGGGTGTCTTTGTGATCTTGAAATTTTGGCGTATTGCATTGCTTTGTGAGCCTGCTTTCTTGGCCCATAGATGGACCTAAGCGGGCCATCCTCTTGATGTGAATCCTTATGCGGATCGCATATTGGCTTGTGTCTTGGCGCCATTCACGCTCTCTTTTGCGTGGGGTCGTCCATCCGACCGGGTGGCCTTCTTACTTTTTAATTGTGGGGGCTCTAAGGCCTCCTCGTCGAATCGAGCGTAGCTTTCTTTTCGGTAGCTCTTTGTTCGTCGATTGTCGCCCGTACTTATCTGCGGTGCTGAATACTTTGCTCCATCTAATCCTGAGTGCATCTTCCGCTGTTTTGAGCTTCCGCTTCCTTTTTCAGGCTCTGCGCGATGGCGGCGAGCTTTTTGGAGGTCATTTTGCTCCAATGGTTTGTCCGGTGTGGTCGTCCGGACTGTTGTCTTCGTCGAGGATAGATTGTTTATCCAAGTTGTCTTTTTAGACGATTGCTCGATAGCTTGTTCATTGTCCACCGGTTCGCCCTACTCTATGGCTGGGTCTTTATTGAGGCGGAATTTGGTCGGCGCTTACGTTGCCGTTTTGACTGCTTTTCGAGGGATTTATCCTTCGTAGCGTCCCGTTGCTCCTCGTCTTCATTTCCTTTGGGCGTATCCACCATGTATACATCATGGGATGAGGTTGTCCAACATCCTATAATTGCTGGTTCATTGTTGTCTCCTACATCGTCGTCCATACCGTCGATGTCTTGGTCAATCGAGCACGTCGTGTAAGCTTTCGGCGATGGCTATAAAGTGGGTGGTGGGTGGGCATTGAATTTCTTCGTCGTTCGTATCCCAACCTTCCTGACCGTAGTCGGCCAGGGTTCTCCGGATAGAGGAGAGACTTTAGTGAATTCAGGATGTCGCCAAAGGCGAGTCTTTGAAAGATGTCGTGGCCGTGAACTCCATAACGGGCGTAATCGGATTCGATTAGCAAAGGCGCGGAGGGTTGAGTCCGGCTTCCGAGGCCAAGGTCTTCGCAAAGGATAGGGATGGATTTCGCTCGATCGCCGTAGAGATTGTAGCCCCGGGCGGTGTCCAACCACCGTCCTCGATCGGGGATCGGCTCGGATTAAGGGTCGAGTGGATCTTGAGTGCGGCCTCGAGGCCTTTGTTAATTGCTGAGCTAGATCATGCCCATCGAGGCGGTCTGGCGGCTGCTATTGCGGCTCGAATCCGTCGAAGATCAAGTCTCCGCGGATATCGGCCGTATAGTTTAAACTTCAAATCGACTGGCGGCCGAGGGGCGTAGCTTCGATCTGCTCCGGATGGCCAAAAATTGGCCCGCATGCAAAGCCGCCCGAACACGAAGATCCGTCCGGGAGAAAAGTCTCACCACGGACCGCGTCGTGGTTGATGATCGAAGGAGCCATCAGACCCTATCGGTGGCGACACAAAGGAACTCGATGAAAGCACCAATGTCGGTGTCAAAACCGGCGGATCTCGGGTAGGGGTCCCGAATGTGCGTCTAGGAGGATGGTAACAGGAGACAAGGGACACGATGTTTTACCCAGTTGGGCCCTCTTGATGGAGGTAAAACCCTCGTCCTGCTTGATTAATATTGATGATATGTGTTACAAGAGTGGATCTACCACGAGATCAAAGAGGCTAAACCCTAGAAGCTAGCCTATGGTATGATTGTTGTTAGTCCTACGGACTAAAACCCTCCGGTTTATATAGACACGGATAGGGTTAGGGTTACAGTCGGTTACAATGGTAGGAGATCTACATATCCGTATCGCCAAGCTTGCCTTCCACGCCAAGGAAAGTCCCATCCGGAAGCGGGGCGAAGTCTTCAATCTTGTATCTTCATAGTCTTGGAGTCCGGCCGATGATGATAGTTCGCTATCCGGACACCCCTTGTCCGGAACTCCTCAATGCCGAAAAAAGGATAAGTTCCATAAGTTGGGGCCGGTGGCTATCTGGTGGCAATGCCTAAGTGGGATAAGTCGAGAAAGAGATGGAGGATCTGGGTGTCACTCCGGTTACTAAGAGCTGGCCCCAGTGCGGGACTTGGTTCTATCATGGGGAGGAGTTGGACCGAAGGCGGGCAATGTTTGACGAGGCAAATCTGAAGGGCCGATGACACGATACTTGTTGCAATAGAAGAGCACGATCGGGGTGTTCCAGCCCAGAGAAACGACGAGCTTCTGCGTGCCACGAAATCCACGAACACCGGGAAGAACACGAGGCATGGGCGCTATTCCGTGGTATGAGGGTTTTCGACCGAACAACGACTACGAGAACCCGTGCGAGAAAGAAGATTGCGGAGGAGAAGAAGAGGAAGATGGAGGAGGAGCGGAGAAGCGGGACTATGAGCGCCTTCAAGGACTAGAAGCAAGTCAAGCGGAATTGGCAATCAAATTCCAGCGGCAACGAGAAGCAGATCGACTCACTTAGCCAGCAAAGGGGTCTCAGCGGTACTGCAGCAGCTAGCGGTTGATCCAACATTGGATAGCACCGCCCCATCCATCCCGAAGCAGCGTGGGTTCCGCTCCGAACGATGCAATGCTGGATAGATACCCGTGGATGACATCACGGATAACACTAACTACGAGCTACGTCAAAATGAAGAACATATCCATGAAGGTGGCGGGCCGTTGCTTTTAAATCCCCCAAGGCAACCTTCCATTGCAGCCAGATTCCAGTGAGCTATGCTCGTGTCTTGGTTGATGAGGTGGTGGACCCGGACCTAGAAGCTTGACATTCACGGAGGTGGCGGCGGCGCTTTCTCGGAGAGGCCAAACATCGTGTCATCCTATGGAAAAAGTTGCATCATCTTTGAAGGCCACCGACACACAGCATCATGACTCCTCGTCGAAGTCCGCCACCGGTCAGCAAACTCCGCTCTGCAAGTCCACCAAGTCGGCGAGTGTCGAGCCCTCCTCCTCCAAGTCCGGCAAAGTGTCGAGCCCTCCTCCTCCTCCAAGTCCGCCACAGCGTCAGGCGTCCTCCTCCTCAAGTCGGCACAACCTCGGGCCCTCCTCCTCCAAGTCCGGCAAAGTGTCAGGCCCTCCTCCTCCTCCAAGTCCGCCACAGCGTCGGACATCCTCCTCCTCCAAGTCGGCACAACCTCGGGCCCTCCTCCTCCAAGTCCGGCACAGCTTGAGCCCTCCTCCTCGTCCAACTCAGCCCGTCAGCCGTCTCCGCCGCCTCATCAATCGCAGAAGAGACACCCGCAGCTTTGGTGCATAGCGTCTGTCGAGGTAGTAGAGGAAATCAGGTGGAGGCAAGCGATAAATATGGTCCAAGCCTCACGCCTCTTCCATGAGAGCCTTATGACAGGTCAGGAAGAAAGCAGCCATATCGAAGGCCAGGTGGAAGCCCATTTGCCTTTGAAACCATAACCGCCGCCAAGGGAGAAAGTGCCTAAGGAAGCGATTGACCACTTCATTCGTATGGCTCAACCACCAGCTCCCAAGCCTATTGACGGAGACTATGAGCGCCACATCGGAAGTTAAATCGAGCACGCGTCTCGTAAGGAGGCGAGCTCGGGATCGAACAAACAACAAGCAGCTGTCGAAAAATGTGGAAAACCATTCCCAATTTGGGAGAACAGGTGGCGCAATCGATCCCTAAGCTTGTTGTGCCAACAACACGTGACGATCTGTAGCGCCCAATATTATTGTGGGCAAACAGTTTACGTTCGAGGTGGGCAATGTGGTAATAACCAAGGACCATATAATGCAGGCTGAAGTTCTCAACATCTTGTTGGACAACTCCTCGAGATCGAGCCCATGCACAATGCTTACGAGAGGATGAAATAAAATGGAAATATGTCCGGGCCAACCTTTGGTCAAGCAGGACAAGGTCAAGAACCTCCCAACGAGAATGTATGAATTGCATCAATG
Organism: Aegilops longissima; assembly: GCA_021605205.1. Classification (NCBI taxonomy): domain Eukaryota; kingdom Viridiplantae; phylum Streptophyta; class Magnoliopsida; order Poales; family Poaceae; genus Aegilops; species Aegilops longissima. The sequence continues at coordinate 566,029,044 of CM038676.1, read as the reverse complement.
GTACATGAACATTACCAAGATTTCAATCGATTGTTCCTCATGGTGAATGTCAAGGAGGAGCATTACTTCCATGAAAGCTACATCCGTTGAGTATTACGAACTGTTTCAGGTTATACAATCAAGGCCTTTTCGACAAATCTATCATCGATTGCTATTATGCGTAAGTGATTTCTTTACGTAATTTAAGTCTCAAGCTAGCTGTAGTGATCCTTTTGATCAATCATTACCTGTAATTATCCTCACTATATTCTTTTACGTGGTATTATGCGGGATGAAGATATATGAAATGAGAAAAGGTGGGCGCTTTGGCATTGGGTTCATTGACCCAAACACGTTAATGAATACACATGGAAAATAAATGCACATCATCAAAAGGCCGTGAGGACAACATGCTAGAGTTCTTGAAGCGCCTCAAATACAATGAAGATATACTACTTCCTTACAACTTCGGTGAGTCACCTTGTCTTGTACTACAAATTCTCTGTTTTTGCCTACTAGCTAGCTACATGTTTTTCTTACATATGCCCGCTTAATTAAGACATGCAAATGTGTGTGCATGCAGATTTCTTTGGATCTTGTGTATCATTAAAGTTGGCCGGAACAGTTGAAATCTGGACTCACTACTCAAAGCAAATCTGACTATAACAACTTGTTTGGGATAGTCAGCAGTAATTCAATCATTATTAACTATATATCTCGGCCTATTTAGTTCGTCATTTCATGATATGAACTATTTAATAACACCTTTATTCATTTTCTTTGTCGGCGGGCATGGCTTGGGCAAGGTTCATCGGCGTCACGGAAGGCGAATAGAAAAAAAAGCTTAAATGGTTTGACCCAAGGTAAGTAATTAAGTAGTACTAGCTAGCTAGCTAGCTGCCATCTCTTTAATTATCATGCTTGATTAATTATTATCTGATCAAATTCCATTCTCGTGCTGACCACAGAAGCGGTAGCAGAGGACTGATCTGTGTGCATTCTGCATTTGCGAGAACATTCACATGATGGCGTCCGAAGAAGCGGATCTCAAAGACAGGAATGGAATGCAACTTGTCGAAACACTATTCACAATTTTACACCATTATCGATATCTAGTCACACAACTAATACACATGCATATTGATCTCTTTCTTAACAGTTCACGAGGTGCGGGACAAGCTCATAGATACGGAGCGTAGAAGCACTTCAAGAGGAAATAAGCGGGATTTTGCTCGACCAGGTCATAAATCCGAAGGAGAATACTATTACCTGCTACGCCCCATGAAAACCACTTCCAATTGTCATCGTGCTCGAAGGCACCAATTAGGCTAATGCCACTGGCTCCAAAGGCAACATGCATATGTAGGAGAAATTGTATATAGCTATACATGTGTGTTTGTGTGAATTAATTAATATGGTGGTTTGTGAGACATTGATGTTATATATATATATGCATGATTGGTTCTACTAGAAATTATATATATATATATATATATATATATATATTTATATATATATATATATATATATATATATATATATATATATATATATATATATATAACGTGCACAATGTGTAGTATCGTAAAATACCCGCAAGCGAAAAAAAATTAAAATGGAAACACAAAATTAAATGAAAAAGAAATCATAAAACTAAAACCCCCCAAACCTTATAGTACGGTTGGTGTAACCAACCCGTTACTAAAGGGCTCCCCCCGGAGTGGCCTCGTGCCGTGGTTGTGCTTTAGCACGGTTCGTCTTGAACCGGTACTAAAGGGGGGCTTTAGTGACCACACTTTAGTGCGGTTGTGGACCCGGCACTAAAAGGCGATTATGAACGGTGCTATTGCCGGTTACGCACTAATGTCAGGGCCAGCAACATCACACGGCGGGTAATGGTGGAGGCAAGCGTAAAGCGAATGGCAACATGGATTTTGTAGCCAACACCAACGCCCGGGACAAGGGCCAGCGGCGCAAGGAGTAAACAACGAATCGAGGTGGGCGCCTAATCCCAATCCGGACCGCTTGAATTATCATTGAATCAACCTGTCCGAAGCATGGGACGAAGGAGGCGTCGGCAAACCACCTCTAGAAGGATTGTTACATTATCAGGGGAGTTCAAGAGTTCTAATGCTTTCGGTATGATCAAGGTTCGGCGGTTCGGGATCCGGGCGGGTTACGATGGAGAAATTCGGTTCGAGTTTAATGGTAATCTGGCGGACATAACAATCGGAACAATCGAGAATAGCCAAAATTGGTTACAACCAGCAGCGACAGATCGGGTTATCGAGGCAACCCAGCGGTTGAATAGTGGGCGATACCATGTCTTCACCACTAGCTTAGACAAGCGAGACGGAAGCTTGAAGCGGGCAGTCAGCGCTGTTGAACGGTCGTGCCTCATTACTTCTGCTGGTCGAGCAGCCCATTGTATGGAGTAGAGAGGATCATCCTCCCGGGTTGACAATCCGGGTCGACAAGCTCCAGTGGTGGCACCTCGGTGGGAGGTTATAAGTTCACCAAGGTGCTCATGGACGGAGGGAGCAGCATTAACATCACGTACTATGAGACCTTCCGTCGTATGGGGTTAGAGAGAAACATCTCAAACCGTCCAATACGGTGTTCCATGGTGTGGTGCACGGCAAGTCAGCATATCCGGTTGGTAAAATAGCTCGGAAGTGGCCTTTGGAGATGAATATGATTCGGATCGGAAACATTGGCGTTTGAAGTGGTAAAATCAAAGTCCATATCATGCCCTATTTGGGCGGCGGCTTATGCCAAGTTCATGTACGACCTTGTTATATCTATTTGCAGCTCAAGATGCGGGTCACAAGGGGACAATAACGGTTCATGGGAGCCGCAAGATCGCTTTGGAATGTGAGGAAGGTGATGCGACTTCTGCAGAGTCGGTTTGTGCCACCGAGGAGCTGAAGTATTATAAGGACAATGTTGATCCGGCGGACATGACTCCATTAAAGAAGCCAACTTCTGAGCATGATCCGGCCCTGAAATTCAAATCGGCAAGCGAGACTAAGCTTGTTGACTTCGTGCTGGCGATTCGTCCAAGCGATTCAACATCGGTGCCAACTTGGATCCGAAATAGGAAGCGCGCTCATCGAGTTCATCCGTGAGAATCGGGATATTTTGCATGGAAGCCTTCGACATGCCGGTGTCCGAGGCAACTCGCTGAGCACACTCTTAATGTTGATCCCAAGTACAAACCGGTGAAGCAGTTCCTCCGCGGTTTAACGAAGAAAGCGTAAGGCCATTGGAGAGGAGTGGCGGGCTCTTAGCGGTGGCTTTATCGTGGAAGTTTTCCATCGAGTGGCTTGCTAATCCGGTGTTGGTTCTTAAGAAAAAGCGGCACTTGGCGTATGTGTGTAGATTACAGATCTTAACAAGGCTTGTCCGATGATCCTTTTGCCCTCCCGCATTGACCAGATTATTGATGCCCGCTGCGGGTTGTGGCGTTGAGCTTTTGGATCGCGTATTCGGGTATCATCGGATCAAGATGGCGAGTTAAGGACCGGGAGAAGGCGGCGTTTATCACTCCTTTGGAGCCTTCGCTATGTGTCTATGCCTTTTGGGCTCAAGGCGCCCAAGCAACTTATCAACGCTGTGTGCGAATTGCTGCATAAGCAGATCGGCCGTAATGTGCGCCTATGTTGATGATATTGTGGTCAAGTCAAGGGAAAAGGAGGCGCGATTGGCGATTTGAAGAAACCTTTGACAACCTGCGGGTTTACAAGATGATGCTCAACCCGGCCAAATGTGTCTTTGGTGTTCGGCGAGCAAGTTATTGGGTTTTCGTGTCCAGAGGAATTGAAGCTAATCCGGAGAAGATTACGGCTATCACCTCCTGGCTAAACGAAGTGTATTAACGATGTCCAGCGTTTGGCGGGCGGATTGCGCTTGAGCGGTTTATCGGCCGCCTCGGAGAAGGCCATCCTTTGTACCGAGATCTTTGAAGAAGGCAGATCGGTTTATGCAGAGTCCACCCGTCGATGAAGCGTTGGAGGACTTAAGCGGCAATTGGCCAACCCGCTGTGCTCGCCGCTCCCATTGACAAGGAGCCGCTTACGCTATATGTTGTTGCTAACGCCGAAGCGGTCAAGCGTAGCCATTGTGGTGGAGCGGAAGGAGGCGGGAAGGAGCATCCGGTTCAGCGTCCGGTTTATTATATCGGCGAGTACTTATCGAATCTAAGCAAAGGTATCCGCATTGGCGAAGCTGGTATATGGAGTCTTTATGGCCGGAAGTTGAAGCAGTATTTCCAGGGCACCCCATCACGGTGGTCGATTCTGCTCCCTTTGGTGATATCACTCTGAACAGGAAGCGGCGGCGGATTGCCAAGTGGGCTATAGAGCTTGGACCGCGCGATGCAAAATGCGATGCCTCGGACGTCGGTGAAGTCTCAAGCACTTGTGGATTTCGTTAATGATTGGACGGAGTTGCAAGCACTGAAGAAAAGCCGGATCATACATATTGGACCATCCATTTTGGCGGATCCGAGCAATTGGAGGGCTCGGGGGCTGAGTCGTATTAACTTCCCCACGAGGTGACAAGTTTTATTCGTTCTCCGCTTAATGTTCCTTGTACTAACAATGCAGCTGAGTATGAAGCCTTGCTCCATGGTCTTGGATGGCTAAGGAGATGGATCTAAGCGGGTTAAGTGCTTGGTGACTCGGACCTAGTGGCTCAACAGTGTGCGGCACTTGGGATTCAAAGGACCCACTCATGGTTGCATATCGTCGTGAGGTGGATATTATCGCAGGTCATTTCAAGGGCTATCGGGTGGACCACGTGGACCGTCGGAAGAATGAAGCGGCGGGCGCTTTAAGCAGTTGGGCTCTCAGCATAAACCGGTCCGCCCAATGTTTTACGGGCGTCTTTGCACAACCCGTCATCAAGCTCCACGGTGAAGCGGTTGGCTATTCTGATCCGGAGGCCCAATTGGTGGCAACTCTTCACATCACTCGGATTGGGCCTTCCTTATCTTGCGTACATGAACGGGCGAGTTACGGAAGATGAGGCGTTGGCCGGAAGATAGTCCGGCGATCTAAGTCTATGGCCATTGTTAATGGCGAATTGCATCATTGCGGCGTGTCGGCGTTTCAACGCTGTGTCCCCCGAGGAAGGCTGTGAAATATTGCGTGAGATCCATGAAGGAGATTGTGGTCCCACGCGGTTCAAAATCCTTGGTGGCTAAAGCGTTCATACGGTTTCTATTGGTTGACTGCCCATCTTGATCTGAAGATCTGGTCGAGACGATGTGATGGTTGCCAAAAGTTTTCGGGCGTGCTTATGTACCGACCCAAGAATTGAGGATGATTCCAATTACTTGGCGTTTGCGACTTGGGGGCTGGATATGGTTGGACCTTTTAAAGGTCAAGGACAAAAGACCCACCTCCGGTGGCGGTTGACAAATTTACAAAGTGGGTGGAGGCGAGAACACATTAGTAAGTGTGGCAGCTACGGTTCAGTTCATCAAAAGGTGATTTTCGGTTTGGCTTTCCACAGTATCATCACGAGATAATGGTACCAATTTGTCCAAAGGTGCCATGAAAGAGTTCTGCGAACATGAGCACATCCGGCAGCGTTTCCTCGATAGCCACCCACGGTCAATGGTCAAGCGGAAAGGGCTAATCAAGAGATCTTGAGAGGCATCAAGCCCGGCTTATGGTCCCTTTGCGAGAGGACACGGGTTGTTGGGTAGAAGAGCTACGATACGTGTTATGGAGTATCAACACTACACCTAACAGATCCACGGGATACGCCGTTCTTTATGGTCTATGGGCGGGCGGTTCTCCCAGATGACATCGTCATGACTCACCTCGTGTGGCAGGTTATGTTGAAGCGGACAGCGAGGCGGCCTGGCGGGGCGCTTTGGATCGGTTGGATGAAGGCGTGACATAGCAGCTGCCCGCTCGACGATTTACCAACAGGATCTTCGTCGTTACCGTAGTCGCGGGTTAGAACCAGAACTTTTCAAGAAGGAGATTTGGCGCTTGGCTCATCCAAGACCGGTGATATGCACAAGCTATCCCCACCTTGGGAGGGACCTTTCGTGGTCAGCAGAATCACTGGCAGGTCGTACTATCGTCGATATTAGAGAGCATAAAGACTCATGCCTGCGTCGGAGGAGGAGACCAACGAGCCGTGGAACATAGCTCATCTTGACCTTATTATACAGAGCCATCGGCTCTACTTATGTACATATTATGACGGTGTATATATTATGAATAAAGTAATAAACCGGGCCTCGGCTAAAGCGGGTATACGTTACATTACATCATGAGTGGTTACATGGAGTTGTTACATCTTAAAGCGGCCTCGGTTTACCCCACAGTTTGCTTTTCAAAAGCTTTGTGATATCACTTGGGGGCTTGGTGGGTGTCCGAACCAATGCAACACCTTTTGATAGGGAAAGCCACCAGATCACTTGGGGACATGGTCAAGTCTGAACCAGTCCGCCTCTTGATCGGCCTAAGGCCATAGAGTCACTTGGGGCTTGGTGAACCGAACCATTGCCACGCCACTTGATCGGCATGATGCCACGGTTTGAGTTGGGGACCTGGCTGACTTGAACCATGGCTACACCTTGTAGGGAGCTTGGTCGTGTCCGACCATGGTAACACCATCTGATCGGCTCAGTAAAGCCTTCTTTTTTTGCAAACGGTTTATCATTGCCTTTGCTTCCATGTTTTTTCATAACTATTATTTGATTTTGGTTGTGTTTCTTAAAACCGACAACATTTTTAAATCGGTTCAAACTGTCAATTGGCAGAATTTGATCCATTTTTTAATCCGGAGATAATTTCACCGGTTTGACTTTTTTCTGTTAACATCCCATTATGGAGTAACAGGGGCTTGTCATGACCCGGCACGGTTTATATGGTAAACCGGCATTAAAAATACAGGAGCTGTTTTCTCCTTTGACGGTAAGGGTTTATACAACCTCCGTTTTAAGATTGGCTAAGCCAACTTTATGCCCAGCGATGGTAGGTATTTTGTATCATAAATTTTGATTATATACCTCAATATTTCATTTCATATGAACGTCACAAGCCGGTTTGGCGGTACAAACCGCCGTGGCGGTTTAAGATTTTGTGATTTGCAGGCAATATAGATTGAAAGATTCGATCATTCAAGCAAAAGTATCGAGCACCTATGCGAAGGCATATTAAAAGCAAGAGTGTTGGCTATCCTATTACAAGGCAACATGGTGCCCAAATAAGATCATTGTTTCTTAGCGGAATATAATGAAGCAGCTATTCAAACCGGCTTCGGTTCATGCTTGATCGCCGCTTGATGCGAGGGTTGTGGGTAAATCTGCGCTGCTTCACTTCTTCATCTCTACCCATTTGGAAGTCAACGATGGTCGATCGATTCCCATTAAAGCTTGAAAGACATCCTCCTCATGGATCGGGGAAGATGGTTCAATATCGGGAGCGTAAGTATGCTTACGGATCGAAGGATCAGGTTCTCCGCTTGGGAATAGGTGCAGCTACTCGCTTGTTCTGGTCGTCATATTGAGCTTGATAATCGACAAGTTTGCCTCTTGACCAATTGGCAAGCCGGAGGGCACCGCCGGTTTATCGCTCTCGAGTCATCTTCATTGAACTCTGAACTGTCTTCCTTGATTGGGATAGCCTGAGCTGCTTCAACAGGATCGAAATCGCACCCATGCTTTGGCCCGGATTAAAGGCGTTAATGGCGCCCGGTTCGAGCAGCAGATTTCTTCAGCTCTTCAATCCGGGCGGGAAGCATTGACAACCTCTAAGAGTATCTTGAATTAAGGAGGGTGCTGGATTGTTATGTGATGCGATGGAGATGATCTGCTGCGCTCCGATGTCTGCTGCTCTATTAAAGTGTAGGCAGCCTTCAATTTCTTCCGAACATCGACCCCAAGTGACCAATCGTGTATTGCCTACAACATTGCAAGAGAAATCACAAACGGACTTATCATAAGAAGGCCAAGATTATCCACAAGCCAAAGGAAACTTACCAAAGATGGCAGCAGTCATGGAATGCACTTGCCGCTTCATGTTGGTCAGCTCATCTACCACCGGTTTAAGGGCAGCTTCAGCATTTTCAAACTTTTTGGTTAAAGCAGCCTTTTCAGTATCCCAGCCGGCCTGCTCAGACTTGAACCACTCCTTGAGCTGCTCCATAGTAGTCAAAGCGGTTTTCAGCTCATCCTTGGCCTTGGAGGTTTCTGCTTGTTGAGATTTCAGATTTTCTTGAAGATCATTGATTTGTGAGGCTTGCTGGCATATCTCACTCTGCAACAAAAAGGGAGCATGTTCAATATCTTCATTACAAGTCCCAAGTGCATAACCAGTTATACACTTGGCACTTGGGGGTTAATGCATATTTGATCTTCATCTATCAATAAAATCACAAAGTCCCAAGCTCAATACATGTATTCAACTTGGCACTTGGGGGTTAATGGCTATTTGCTCGAACATGTTCTGATGCGGCGGTATAAATTACAGTCCCGGTTTAACTATGCTAAGTTGAACCGGCCCTTGGGGGCTACATCAGTGGATTCTGAAGCATTGAGTTTATGCTAAGTCCCGGTTTAACTATACTAAGTTGAACCGGCCCTTGGGAGCTAGGAGAGTTAACAAAAATTGAAATATTCAAAGCGGGAAAAGAACATGGAGGTTACCTCGAATTTTTCTTTCATCATCTTCACCAGGCCAGCTTCATAGTCACGACTGGTATACAGCCGGTTCAAGTAGCCAGAATGAAGGTCTTGGGGGTTCAGAGCGGCGTAAGTTGCGGATCAACATCCCACTTGCCCTTGCTCATAGTGGCAAATTCCTCTTTGGCGAGAATGTTTGGATAAAGCGACGGATTACCGGTTCGCTGTAATAAACCGATAATCACAACATCATCGTCCTTACTATCACGGTTTGACGAGGCGATCGGTTTGTCGATGGGCGGATTGGTGGTGGATTTTTCAATCCGGGTTGGGCTTCGGGCTGGTTAGCGGAAGGAGGTGTCAGCAGGCCTTTCTTGACAACAAAATCGTCATCTTGCGATGGCGGATCATTTGGCGTATCTTCACGAGATAGCGCTTCAAGACTTAAGCGCTTGTCCGGTTGAAGCGATCTCTTCATCGGCCGCTTTATCGAGCGAGCCTTTTTGCTTGGCCTAGGCTTGTACTGAAAAAGCACAATAACGATCAAATCGGCATATGCTACACAATGATGCGATTAGAAACAATATGAAAGGTATAACTTACCCAAGCACCGTTTTAAGTGGTGGCAGGTGAGTGGTGATGACTTCGCCGGATGAGGAATGGGAAGTGACACGATAATCGGTCAGACGGATTAAGGGGTTGACAAAAACAGCTGCTTTAGGATAAGCAGCGACAAGCAAATTAGAGACCTCTGAATAGCGTTTCGAACGGACTGTTCGGTAAACGGTGGAGGTAACTACACGGCATTGTCTTGCGAGTTGTGCGGCGAGCTTCATGTTGTTGAGTCTTCATAAGAAATTTGGGATCCAAGTAAGCAAGGGATGAGAAAATTTAATTTTCGGTTTGCCGATGGATTTTAGTGAAGGCAAAGGATTTGAATCGGAGGAGAGAATTGTTACCTCTACAACATCAGCATTACTGGTTTCAACATCATCGACAAATATCATCATTAATTAGGCGTGTGAAAAGTAAGCCAAGCGAATCAAGTTCTACCTCAAGGTCGGATTACCCACATCATCATCCACGGCCGGATCGAGAAGATCGATGGTTTTCTCTTATGGGCAGTCTTCTTGACAGCTTTGGTCTTTTGCGGATTGGTTTTTCGGTTTGTGCAGCTTCTCTGGTTTCTCTTGTGGGCGTTTCTTGCTCCGAATGGATCGTCACCCTGATTAAGCAGCAATTGATGTTAAAAGTGATACGGAGATGGCAGTAATATATTGATAAAAATAGTCGAAGTCTTACAGATGGTGGTTTGTTGGTAGCACGAAGAAGGCGGACCGGTTCGGGCACGAGAGGTTTCGGTTCGTTCAACATTTTATTCACAGCCTCGGTGACCTCATCATCGGTAAGCTGGATATTAATATGTCGGAGGGTCGTCGACACTACGGTGTATTCACACATTAAACGGGCGCTAGGAGAGGCGCAGTATGCTCCATGATATCCAACAGTAGCGAGATCAATTCGGTTAAACCATTGGCCATGAAGGCTCGAGCTTGGAGAGTTGAGGCGTATTTGCTTCTCTCATTGGCGATTAATCTTTGCGGAAAGGGATGTGTGTCATTGAGTGGCTCGGGACGAAAACGGGTAAAGGATTCTCATTGGCGGTGAAGTGTCTCTACAATAAAACCATGTTTGATTCCATTCCTTGGGGTGGCTATGCGATTTAACATGAGGATAAGTGACCTCCTTTCTTTTTGAATCGCCACACCACCCAATTACATGTTGGGCCCGTCGGTGAATTACATGCGGCGGTTTAGATGGAAGCAGTCTCTAAACAGTTTAAGCGTGGGTTCTTCTTGAAAGTATGCCTCACGAGCACTTTCGGAAGTGATAAATATTAGTATGAAATTGGGGCCCATATCTTGCGGACGGAGCTGAAAATTGGCTAACACATCCGGTAAAATTTTGAACGGGCGGGTTGAAACCCGGGCTAAGTGATCTGTAAAAACTACAACTTCTCCTTCTTGAGGTGTGGGTGGACATTCTTTGCGGGAACCCTCAATGGATGGTATTTTCTGCTTAAAAGCGCCGGTCGGGACCAGATTGTTTAAATGAGTTTGGTGACACGGGAAGGAGCCCGTTGCACTCATATACTTGTTTGGCCATCTACAAAAGTATAAACCGGTTCAAGAAATGTGTTGGGACAAAGAAAGAACGGTGTACAATGCTAAATCGAGACAAGTACATCTAAACCGAATTCTATGAAGCGGCGATTAATGCGGTTAAGGATTTACGGCGGTTCAACAAGGGACTAATGGTGTATACGGTTTATCTAATTTTTCTATGTTAAGTTAAACCGCCTGGTCTAAATATTGAAAACAATCGAGGTTGCGAGCGGCTAAGTGTGCGAAACAGGTTTCGCAAGATTTCCCTACAACGAAGGATCTGAAGCGGATCGAAAAAGAAGAAAAATATCCAAAAAGAATAAAGCGAGTAGTATTGATGCAATGAGCAGGAGATGATGTGCGAGATCTATGGATGCGAGCACGAGGCTATAGGCGGATGCTAAAAGCTACTACTAATCAGAGCAAGGTGTCACGGATCTATCCAGGAATCTGGTATGAGCATGAACAGTTAATCGAGCGCTACAAGAACAGGAAACCCTAGAATGGATCTAGGTCGAGGGGAACTAAGGACCTACCTGAGTTGAGGAGATGCGGAAGAGTGCGGCGTTTCTGCAGTGCGTTCGAGGTTGATGCAGCGGCTCAAGGCGGTGCGAGAGGTCGATGGCGGCGGAGCTCCGAGGCTAGCGGCGAGGAAGAGCGAAGAAAGGGGACGGAGGGAGAAAAGGAATGACCCTTGGTCCTATTTATAAGGCAAGATATCTCGTGTCGGTAGCGTGAATCAAGGAACCACAAATCTAGGAAGCGGTACATCGCCTCGATTATTGTGGATCTGTTAAACAAAGAAGATAACATGAATGCTATCTTTATGGGGCGTCATGCGGTGTACAGACAACGGAGAAGGTGATATCACGGCGGTTCAGCGATTTCAAGAAGGTATTGAAGATGAAGGTCTTTATCAAGGATTGACATGAACTGTTCAAATCAATCAGGGCCTAATGTTGGGGATATTACTCTTGGGCGTAAACCGGCCTATCTGGGCGGGTTAACTTAATCGATAGTTCAGCGGTGTAAAAGCCAAGAGGCAAGAAAGTAAGGGCCCAAGGCACGTGAGTACATTTAGAACACATGGCCGTAAACCGGCCGATATGTAAACTTGTATTGTAAGTTAGGAATAGAGAGAGACCAACCGGATACAGTATGAACCGGAGATTGGGACTCTGAACCGACAAGCGTCACCGTGTATATAAGGGGGCGACCGGGGCGGTTCAGGACAGAACAACAACAACTCGAGGCCTAGGCGAAGCTTATTTGCTCCCTAGTCGCCGAGACCACATCAATCCCATCACAACTAGGCGTGGCTTTTACCTTCATCGAAGGGCGAACTAGTATAACTCTTGTGTCTTTGCGTCCGCTTTAACCCCTTCAAGTTAACCCATAGCGATGGCTCCACGACTAAGTCCTTTCATGAGGACATCTGCGTGACAAAACCATGACACATCTTGTCTTGGACCTCTAAGTAGTGCCTCATCAGGTAGATGAACAGCCAAATGCACCATCACATCAAAGAAGGTTGGAGGATATATCGTCTCAAGGTGCATAGGATAGTTGGTATCTTGTCTCTAAGGCGCTCCAAAGCATCTATCACGATATTTCTCTTTGAGTACCACGAAGAATTGTCCCAACTCTTATGCCCTGCTCTGTATAAGTCGAGGCGGCCCAATCCTCTAAGGATAACAGGTAAAACCCTTTGAAGTAGGGCGTGGCGGTCATGAGTTTTCAACCCTTGTACCTTGTTTCCATCTTGCTGACTCTCCTTTCGGGGTTGGAAGCAAATCCATGTCGGAATCTCACATGTGACAGGACCTCGCATGAATTCTTTTCTTTCTACCTTGTCCAAGGCATACACAGTGGTGCCATATCCGTGGTTTACCTTCATCTTGCACTTGCAAATCACATACGATACCAGGTGTGTCAAATCAATCCTAGATTTTAAGGTATCTTCGTCTTGCCTTCAATATTAAGAAGTGTGCCGATAATGCTGTCACATATATTTTTCTTGATGTGCATCACATCAAGATTATGCCATGATCCAAATCTTTCCAATACTCCAAGTCCCACAAAGTGGACTGCGGAGTAAACAATAATCTCTCTTACGCCATGCCACGCTTCCTTTTCCCACTACCATTACGGGATGGTTTCACTGGTGTAATATGCCCGACCTTTCTCTAATTCCACTTGCAACTCATCGGCGGTGAGCCTCTTTGGCGCATCACGGTTTCATGCTTTGCATTGAACACATGTCTTTGGTATTTTCTAGGATGCGGCTTGTCCTTGGCAAGGAAGCAGCGGTGTCAATGTAACAGATCTTGCTAAGTATTGCGTATGACGGATTCTGTCACAGCGAACACATGCATTGTAACCATGTGTCGTTAATACGACATAGTGCCCAAAGCGGATAATCATGGATGCACCAAATTATAACAACACAAAGAAAGAAATCAGCTGGTGGGCTGCTATATAGGTCTCGTGAGAACACCCTCCATAGCTGTTGAAGTTCCTCCACAAGAGGCTCCATGAACAAATCAAAATCCTTTCCGGGACTTTTTGGACTGGGATGAGCAAGGCCATCATGTAGTTTGATTCTTTGGTGCGAGACATTTGGAGGCATGTTGTAAGGATAACAAGCACTGCCACATGCTATATGTGGCGCTCTGTGGCCAAATGGGTTAAATCCATCGAAGCTAAGCCAAGTCTAATGTTTCTCGGGTCAACAGCAAACTTTTTGTGTTGATGATTGAAGCTTTTCCACTCACTACCATGAGATGGATGGCTCATTACATTCTGATCTCTGTACTCCTGGTTCCTAGAATGTCACAGTACATCCTCTCTTGTTTCAGCATCATGAAACAACCTATGCAATCTTGGTATAATTGGAAAATGTCTCAAAACATTATGAGGAATCCTCTTCACAGCATCGCCATCTTTCCATCTTGATGATTTGCATTTCGGGCATTCACTTAAGTTGGCATAATCCTTCCAGAACAGAACACAACTATTCTTACAAACATGGATCATATCATGTCTAATTCCAACTGCACGAAGGAAATTCTTCATTTTACTGTAGGTGTGTGGTAGCTCAGACGCATCTGGGAAAGATTTGCGGGAAGTAGCCAACATCGCATCAAATGATTTGTTGGTCATCCGCTCAGATGTCTTCACCTGAAGAAAGGTGACCATAGCTGAGAATATTGACAGCTTATTTCCTGGGGTGACAGCCATGTTGCATTGTTCCAACATGCGAGCCCACCATTTTTCTTCTGCAGGTGAAAGTTCACGGAATGCACGAGCATTTCGTAGCATTGTTTCAATGTTGGTCAAACTCACTGGCTCCGCCACCACCACCTCCTCCTCCTCTTCCACCTGAGCATCAGGTAGATCAAGATGGTGATCTGCTGCTTCCACGTAGTCAATAACATTGACGTTCACCGTTTCACCATGATGAACCCACCTAGTATATGTGACCGACATCCCATACAAGTGTAGATGATTTTGCACAGTTGACTGGGGTCTTGTAAGTGAATTCATACAACTGCTATACGGACAAAGCACATATGATTTCGGACCACCGTACTCAGCTCTGATAAAGTTCATGAAGTTTTCAACCCCCTCGACATATGCAGTGGAGAATCTTCGAGCAGAAGTTATCCAAGTCATGTTCATCTATTAGACATACAAATTAGTTCTTCTACTAGATATTACAGGAAAAACATATATGCTTTTTTATGAAGTCTAGAAAAAATACCTAGGTCGATGTCTAAAGCTATGGCAAGATATTTGGACGAGCAGATCTAAGTAACGAAATATATGTAAAGCTAATTCAGCAAACAGATTTGAGTGCTAAATTATGGCAGACTGTTTCAGTAGTCAATGAGGCCGAGCACACAGCCATCGAACTATCGAAGGCCATCACAACAACAAAGATCGAGTATAAAGCGGTGTAGAGCTATTTCACCTAACAGATTGGCTACTAGACCATGGCAATCTACGTCACAATAAATATATGGCAGGATATTTTAGCAACTAATCTGCCTTGGCATGCCATCTCAGCTAAGCAGATTGAGTGCAGAACAGGGCAAGGAAGCTTCTTAAGCGAGCATATTGGTGTAAAGTACTTGATGGCAATGAGATTAACAACGTCTATCAGCTAACATTCAGTGCTACACCGACATGAACGGGGCCTCAGTCTAGAATGCACGTACCGTGGGAGAAGCTGACCATCGTGTGTCTCCACACAAACGTCACCAGCGGTGGCGGCGCTGACCGCCGTGCACCTCCACAAGAACGTAGCCAGCGGTGGCGGCACGACCAGAGGACTGTAGTCTACGAGAGTGTACTGTGGGAGCGAGAGGATCACCGTGCATCCCCTCGACGATCCGCGGCACCGATGTATCGGCACGGCTGGGAGGGCGGCTTTGGCGGAGCGAATGGAGTGGAGGGGGACGGGGGGAGGGGGGATTGGGGAATATTATTGGCTAGTTGGCCAAAGGGTGGTTGAATCGGATTTGGGAGGAATTTTGGGGTGGGGGTGGGGGGGAGGATTTTTGCGTGGTGGGCGGGGGGAGTTTGGCGCGTGGTCGGTTTCTCCAAGTGCTGTCCCACGTGTCAGTGAAGAGGCAAGCCGAAGCAAGTTCCGTTTGTGTGAGCTGTGTGCAGGACCGAACGTGTGTGGTGTGCAATGCGACCGCGACAGGAGTGCTGTGAGTGTACCACCTTTTTTCCTTTTAAACTAGGTGCTTTGCCCCCTAAAAAAACTTGTTGCTTCGCGCGATCCATCGATACTACTACTAGTAATTCGGTAATCCCGACTAAAGCAGCGCAGCGAGTCTTTTCAGCGATATCTTTGGGAGGTTGGCTTAGTTGGGTTTTTAGGACGAGTAATGCTACACCTCGTAATCCCGATTCGTAATTAACGTAATGTGAAACGTTTGAGCTGTTGATTGTAGATTGGGGGAGGAGGGCCCACCACCATGAAAATCGGGGAGGAGATTGAGAGGCAATTCGTTAACCCTTTCGTAGGTTCCGTAGATGTAGAAAGATGTGAAATGCGTGAATGTGTAGTGGACGTACTATTGGAGTGCCTAAGATAAATTGTGTATGTAGACCCTATGTGTTTATTTTACTTAGCATGTTAGATTTGTCTCGGTTCAATAAAAAGCGAGTTGGTGATGATGGTGTGCTGTCATCCTGCAATATAGGCCGTCCGATCTATATCTAACGGATAGGAAGGAAACTATGACAATTTACCGCACTCCTCTCCACATTTGCAAATAAGGCTTTCCTCGTTCATCCTTTTCTCCCACAAGATCTTGATCTTCCATGCAACATACGAGCATCTTGCTAGTACTCCTACAATATACTATATTATTGTGAAAGTTCATATACACGGCGAGATTAATGCAAACACGACAGATTTTCATTACATTTGAACTTTTATAGGACAGAAAAATAAAAGAAACCCGACCTAAACCTATTCTCTGGCGGCGACCGGCGTCCTCCATCTCGATCTCTATATGCAGGGAGCGGGGTTCAAGACCCGTGAAGTGAAGGTGCGGTCTCCGGCGAGGAAGAGTAGAACACGGGATGCAGACCGGCCAGTTGGCATACCATGCCCTGCCGCCTCCCATGCCCAACTCATACTCGATGGAGTCCCCGACCTCGATGGTGCCGGACGTTGGACGGCGGCAAGTAGGACGCGTGGCTGACGGTGCTCCCGTCGTCGGCCGCCAGCGTGGCCACCGCTTGTGCGGATCCGGCGGCAAGTAGGACGCATGGCTGACGGTGCTCCCATCGTCGGCCGCCAGCGTGGCCACCGCTTATGTGGTCGCGTCCGCGTCCGGCTACGCCGCTATTGCGTCGCGAGAGGCGACTTGAGCGAGCGGTGACCTCGAGCTTCATCCCGAAGAAAGCTCTCCGCGAGCGTTCGCGCTTGCGGTCATGGTGGATGTGGTGCCAGGTAGGAGGACGATGCGCTATGGTGTGGAGGTTAGCTGGGAGTTGCCGCTTTAAGTAGCGCATTCCGGTGAGGCCAAGCGTCCGGGTGCGTCATTAAGTCGCCGGAGTTGGTTCCTCGGGCACCGAGCCTCTTAATGACGGCATACGAATGGACGGCATGAATGCGGGCAGCTGGCGCCGGCTGGGAACGCACCGCGCGACGGCGTGAGGGACGAGGGTTTTAGTGTGCCAGGGTAGTCAGATGTGGTCGTGGCAACGTTGGAGATGCCCTTTGCTCACATGCGATCCCCGCATGTCATTGAAAAAGCAAGACGGCCCGGCATGGTCTCAGGTCCTGAGGATGCAGTTGACCATGCTACACCACTCCGAGGCAGCGTCCACGGCGCCCGTGCATCCTCGGCGAGCGGGTGTTGGGGTGTGTTTGGATTGTGGCCAAAGTGCACCTTACCAAAATTTTGGTCATGACCCAAAGATTGGTCTTTGTTTGGATGGTTGCCATTTTTTGGCATGCCAATGAACTCTAGCCAACTCTAGTTCATTTTCTTGCCAATGTCGGCCAAATCATGGGCAACCAATACCTCAACCAAAATTTTGGCTGCCCAATGCTTTGATGGGGCAACCTTGGGCACAAACCAAACATCTTGTTGGTCGTGCCACAACACTAACGCCACCCTCGGCACCTTTGAAACCGACCGTGTCTAGCGATGATGAGAGTGTAAGCTCACCGCATGATCGCCGTGTCGAGAGCGGTCTTTGGAGCTGTGCCACGTTGATGGCCCCAACGACCCACATGAACGGTTGTCGGTGGCGAGGAGGTCGTGGGCCAGCCCCTCCATTGGACTAGTATGTGCTATGTCGTACCGACGGGTGTGCCCCACATGTCGGTTTCCCTGTTTTCCCAGCCATATTCGAGCGCAATTGCTCCGCATTGCGCATTAGGCCTTTCACTATGTAGGCCAAGCGAGACAACTTATTGTTTATTTGAGCCGTTCAAGTATAATCATGTGGCGTTTGCTTATTTCTCATTCCTCTCCAACCCTCTTCTCCATCGATCATGTCGCCCTCCGGTCGAGTCCATCCTCCCGCATGCCTCATTTGAACATTCCGCCAAGTATCATTCGCATGTACCCACCCTAGTCCTCTTTCAATCGATCTCCGGACCCCTAGATGAAATCGAGAGAGAACGAGTGGGGGCACGTGATACCTAAGGCGGATTCAAAATTTGAACCGGTGATCATAGCATCCGGAAATCATATTAAAGGGTATTCAATGTTCATTTCGTTTTTGAACGTACAATATACTCCCTCCTATCCTTTCTAGTTTACACATAAGTTTTATGTGTAGTCAAAGTATCTCTACTTTGATAAAAAAAGTATCAACATTCAACAACGCCCAATCAATATTGTTAGATTCGTACGTACTCCTAGATTTGTACTCGAGATGGTTTCCAATTTGTTTTCAACCACGTAAATGTGCTTTCTCTCGCGCATGCTCTTCCTACTAGGATTTCGCCACATATAGCCAGTCCAATAGTAACTTTTTAAGCTCCCTGTCCAATAGTACTAGTGGAGTACTGACAACATCTGTACTACAGTCCATTTATATAGGGCCTATGTGGAGGAGAGAGATGTGAAAAAGTAAGGGGGGTGAGCTCTCATGCAAGAGCCTAGCTATATACGCATTCCTAGTTAAATATAATAAATATGAAGAAAGAGATAGAGAGGAGATGGAAAAATAACTAATACAATAGCCAACCTTATATTTTTTTGCGGGAAATAGCCAACCTTATAGGCCACACTATTGTATGAGTGCATATAATAGATGATGGCTATAGATGACATGGCAGTCCCTCATAGCCATCGACTGGCTATACTATTAACCATGCTCTAATGCGTTTTTAAAACCGTATTTGACTATTGACAAGATTAATAGTACATGAGATGTATAATGTGAAAATTATATCATTGGAAACTCCTTTCACATACGAATTTGACCGTATGCTTTGTGTAAGTTGCATGTCATATATTATTACTCTAACATTTAGTCAAAGTTAGCCTCGAAAAACGCATTAGGCCCTGTATAGTAAATGGAAGGAGGGAGTAGTAGTGGAAGTGGATCCTCTGACGTAGGTACCCTGCCTTACCCTCCCTTTCGGTCACTTACCGGCGGACCCCATGCTTGCTAGGCCCCGCATGTCAATTACTAAATGGGTTCGGCCACGTCAAGGGATCCTCATCCGTAGTATACTCTCACTGTTTTTATTTACTCCGCATAGAACGGAGGGAGTGGTAGTATAATAAATGACGCGGGCGGGGGAGGGGGAGGGACGTCGGTTTGCTCTCAACTGCGGTCCCACAAGCGAGTGAAAACGCAAGATGAAGCGCGTTCCATTCGGTGAGCGACGTGGAGGGTCCAGCGTGCCGGCCGGCCTGCGACGCGAACGCGACAAGAGCGATGTACAATCAAAACCGATTGACCGGTCGTCACCGGAACCACTATTCACACCTTCGCTGCTCGGCCTACGCCAGCCACTACCCTAAAACCACACCTAATCTCCAGCCCATTCCCCACCTTTGATCCCTAGCCTACATCAGCGTCCCTAGTTCTCCGGAAAGCCATGGTGCGCCGCAAGATCACTTACTACAAGATCTTGGCGCGGAGCGCCGCGCAAAAATCGCGGCGGCGGTCGGCGCCCTGACCTCCGTTCCCAAGCTCGCTGCGGCGGGACAATCCCGAGTTCTCTGGAGCCAAGCTACGAGGAGGAGGAAGCCGTTCAATGTTCATGGCGAGAGGTCGGGCGCGAAGGCCCCGATGGGCATGAGGCGATGGGCGTCGACTTCGTGCGGCGTCAAGGTCCCCATGGTGCGAAGCGGACCAGCGGTTCAACGTGGCGATACTAAGGAGGACCGGAAGGTAGAGCTCAACTCGGCGTGGGCGCCGCATGCCGCTGCCATCGAGGCTCTCCTGCAGGCGGAACCGGATGTCGTGGATGTGAACCGGGCGGCGGAGGCTCAACTTGAGGCGGAACGCGTGGATGCCGCTGCCATCGAGGCCCTCTTGTAGGCGGAACGAGACGTCCTGGACTTGAACCGGGCGGAATAGGCTCAACTCGACGCGGAGCGCGTGGATGCCGCTCTCATCGACGCCCTCCTGCAGGCGGAACCGGACGCCCTGGACTTGAACCGGGCGGCGGAGGCTCGACTCGACGTGGACCGCGCGGATGCCGCTGCCATCGAGGCCCTCCTGCAGGCGGAATCGGACGTCCTCGACTTGAACCGGGTTGTGCTCTCATCCATGAAGAGCTCCCGCACGCTCCGCGTGAACGAGTAGCTGGAGGCCGAGGACAACCACGGTGCGGAGACACACGTCGGCAGCTACGGCTGGTTCGCGCCGGCAGCCAAAGACGACGTGGTCGTCTTGTTCTGCGAGCAGTGATATTTTTCCTTTATGTTGTTGTTTTTATGGATCTTTTGCTGTGTAAAAACATATATTGTTATGCAAGTCACCTAACTTGGGTCAGTCTACCATTTTAGGCGGTAGGACGAATATCCTACGTCTCCTAACCCTTCTTCCTCACCTCTTCTTCTTCCCCAACAGACCACTGCACGGGCCGTACGGATACTCCCCAACATGCGGTTGGATAAACATACTCTATGAACGAAAATTATGTTTCAGTGGTAGGATGGCTGAGTTTGGTTTGTTCACATGCGACAACACGTGTCAGTGAGGGTGCGTTCCCTTGGTTGGGTTTGCGGCGTGCAGGAGCGATGTGTGAGGTGCGGTGCGACCCTTGGCGTCTGAGGAAGCGACCGTGTGAGGTGCGGTGCGACCCGACACAGCCGTCTTGTAAGTGTACCTCCTTCTCATTTTGAAAACTTTAGTCAAGCTTGGCAAAAATGTGTGGCGAAGTATGGCAATGCAAGGCCTAGACCCAAACAGGATAAGTACGTATGTACTAGGAGTACTAGTGTTAAAAAGAAAGGCGGGATTTTCCTTCACGGGATTTAATCGATACAAATCCTCGTTTCACGTGTCAATTAATGCGTATTTTTTTCTCCAAAGACCAAAGAGCTAACCATCTCACTCCTCATCGCTTGATTAATGCAGCGCCATGCAAACCAACCTTCTCACTTCCGCATGCATGCAGGGGATATTAATGTCCTTGGTTGCTAGTACGAGGCAAACCCCATCAATTTTGCCCTGATTAGTGTTAGTGGCCTTTTGCAGATTGTAATTTTGATAATACTGGCCTTGTGTACAAAAAAATGAAGGTAGTAACTATATTTGACTTCCTTCCCCATTGCGGTGACGTCGACGATATCTCGAATGTTGTGGTTTGGCGAAGTGCGTTCGACGGAGAACACCATTGAGGGAGACCACCGTAAGTCGTTCGCAAGTGCCGCCTGCAAGCCGAGACAACCGCCTTATTTGCATCCAGGAAGTCCGTTGAACCAAATGATGCGTAAATGTACTAGTACTACTAGTACACAATAGCGTCGTCCGTCCAGCTTAGTGCGGTGAGATGGTTTCTCGAAGAAGATGATGGAGAAGCGAGTCGTGAAGAGTGAAATGATGGTTGCTTCCGTGCTTTTGTGATTTCGCCTCACTACTTTGTGATTTGTGATAGAGGGACAGGGAGTAGACTCATGCTCTATCTGTACTACATGCGTCCAAGCATGGGAGAAAGAGGAGAGACGTTGCATTTTCTATTCCTTCAATCAATCAATCGAGGAGCTTTGGTTCCATCTTTTGGCTTTAGCAACACCGTCCACAATGGTTCCCACGATGCCAAAAGCTATTTTCACATTTGGCTACACATTGTGGATGCCCTTAACCGTACCACTTGGTTTTGCTCCTGTGTGCTATCTATACAAATCTCAATTATATTGATCTAAAAAATTATAGAATCAAGATTAGTAAAAAGAAGGTGATTTTGCCGCACGGATGGTGGGGGAGGTTTCTTATTTTTAGAGGACGTTATCCTGGCGGTTTGCTAACATGCGGTCCCACATGTCAGTGCTTTACCAAGCCGATCCGCGTTCCACATGAGGCAGAACAATGGCACAAGCAACACGTGGTTAAGTTGAAGAAGATGAGGGAGAAGCGGATTCAGCAACGAGTGAAATGATGGTTGCTTCATCCCTCCAACTTCTTTTTTTAGCATTATTACTTCGTCCCTCCAACTTAACTGCGGGAAAGGTGCAGCTTTGTGATTTGACGCCTCATTGCTCATTACTACGCCGGCGCCATGGTAGGGTGCTTCACCCGGCTGCTCTGCTTGCATTCGATATGGCACATGGACCCGGTAGCTTGATGTCCCACATGTCGGCGAAAGGGACTAGAAGAATTTATGAAAGCGAGCGCTCCACTCTTACGACGGAGGAGTACACGACACGACGGCCCAGTGAACTGTCAATTGTACTGTATAGTACTATAGTTTTGCTGTTTCGCACGATCCATCGATACAAACACGATACAAACCCGATGCAAACTGAATAACTAAGTAACAATATGGTATCTAGTAAAACTAAAAGCACATATGATTTATTGTGTTAGTGTAGTAGTAGTGTTGTATTGCATAGTTGTTAGATGTAACATGCGAGAACGTGTAGAGATGTAGTTTTGGAGGGCCTACAGAGAGAAAAGCGTATCTGATCACGAACTTCAGAATAAGCTGATTACGGTCACTATATACGTTTTGCGGCGATTATACGGTCACTTGCTCACGGTTCAGCATCGGATTACACTCTGTTGGCAGGCCAAATAGCCTGCGTGGCGCCATGTTGACTAGTTAAATTGACCACGTTTCTTGTGGGTCCCACCTATCAGTTCGCATAGGGAAAAGGTCAGATAAACACAAATTTACGCAGGCGCGACAAGACTCCAACCCATGCGCGGGAATCACCTGGTTGTGTATGTGTCTATCATGGCCTGATGTGTGCGCATGCACGTGTAGGTTGAGCACTTGAGCGTGAGAGTGTGTGTTGGTCCTGTGGTGTACTGGTGTGTGCATGCATGCGTGCGTGTGTGCGTGTGAGTGTTGCGTGCGTGTGTGGCTGCGTGTGTACGTGTGAGTGTTGCGTGCGTGCGTGGGTGCATGTGTTTGTGTGAGTGTTGCATGCATGCAGTTCGTGTGCATGCGTGTGTGTTTTTATAATCACCACACCATCTCCTGTGTGTTAAAACAGACGGCTCAGCATACCAATACAAGGCCACCTTGTACGTTGTGCCAGCGGTCATGACTTCGAAGCACCGTCCAAATTTTTTTTGTCGTTTGTTTTCATTCTTACTAGCAAGATGCCCGTGCGTTGCACGTAACATCAAGATGCATTTGTATGACTAGTTTATCTTGTGAGAGAAAAGGATGAACGAGGGAAGGCCTTATTTGCAAATGTGAAGAGGTGTGTGGGTATGTTTTTGCAAAATTGCCATAGTTTCTTTCCTATCCGTCAGATATAAATCGGACGGCCTATATTGCAGGATGGCAGGCACACCATCATCACAAACTCTGTTTTTTTATAAGAGTGTATTTTATAAGAGTGTAGATGTGGAGTAGATACAAGCCGACAGGTGGGCATGATGGTAGTGAGATAATGTGATGCAACACTAGAGGTGCCACGTGGAGCGTTTAACTGGTCAACTAGTCATGTCTTGAGCAAATAGAGAGTTGTACGGTGAGCCCGTGACTGTATAATAACCACTAAACGTAAATGGTGACCATAATGAGTGGATTCTAAAGTCCAATGTACGTATCGTGCTTTCGCTTCAAATACAATGACCGTCATTGTATATATCGCGAGAGAAAGATGAAACATGCGTGAATGTGCTGGGGGCTTACTTTTAGAGGACCTGGAGATAGTTTGTGTGCATACGTGAAAGGGGCGTAGAGGGGGGCTATCCAATGGAGAGAGAGAGATGCTCTTCGTTTCTCTTTATTATGACTAACTTTGTATATATTATAAAAATATACAAATTCACAGTGCGGAATAAATATTCACCCCACGCTATGACTCCCCGGCAACGGCGCCAGAAAAAGGTCTTGATAACCCACAAGTATAGGGGATCATAACAGTTTTCGGTAAGTAAGAGTGTCGAACCCAACGAGGAGCTAAAGGTAGAACAAATATTCCCTAAAGTTCTATCGACCACCGATACAACTCTACGCACGCTTGACGTTCGCTTTACCTAGAACAAGAATAAAACTAGAAGTACTTTGTAGGTGTTTTTGGATAGGCTTGCAGGAAAGTAAAGAGCACGTAAACATAAACTAGGGGCTGCTAAGATAAAAACACAACTAAAGTAAATATGGCGAGTGTGAAAAGTGGTGGTAGGAGTTGTGGAATTGTCCCTAAGCAATTGACTATGTTACTAGACCGGTAATCACTATTGCAATTCTATTTGAGGGAGAGGCATAAGCTAACATACTTTATCTACTTGGATCATATGCACTTATGATTGGAACTCTAGCAAGCATCCGCAACTACTAAAGATTCATTAAGGTAAAACCCAACCATAGCATTAAAGTATCAAGTCCCTTTATCCCATACGCAAACAACCTACTTACTGGGTGCAGTGCTTCATCACTCCGCCACCCACCATAAGCAAATCATAAACATATTGCAAACCCTACAGCGGGAATCCCTCACGCTTGCGCGACATGGAGGGCACAATAGGACAGCACCAATAATAAAATATGCAATTCAAACCAATCATAGCAACTCATCAATCACCGATAGGACAACGAAAATCTACTCAGACATCATAGGATGGCAACGCATCATCGGAAAATAATATGAAGCATAAAGCACCATGTTCAAGTAGAGGGTACAACGGGTTGCGGGAGAGTGGACCGCTGGATATAGAAGGGGGAAGGTGATGGAGATGTTGGTGAAGATGACGGCGGTTTGGTGAAGATCGCGGTGATGATGATGGCCCCCCGGCAGCGCTCCGGCGCCACCGGAAGCAAGGGAGAGAGAGCCCCCTTCTTCTTCTTCTTCCTTGACCTCCTCCCTAGATGGGAGAAGGGTTTCCCCTCTGGTCCTTGGCTCCCATCGCGTGGGAGGGGTGAGAGCCCCTCTGAGATTGGATCTATCTCTCTGTTTCTGCGTTCTCTTCTGGCTCTGTTTCACCGTTTCGTGTATATATGGAGATCCGTAACTCCGATTGGCCTGAAACCTTCGCCGTGATTTTTTTTCCGAATATTAGCTTTCTTGTGGCAAAAGAAGAGCGTCAACCGCCTTACGGTGGGCTCACTATGGTAGGGGGCACACCCTAGGGGGGGCGCCCCCCTACCTCGTGCCCACCTCGGACACCGCTTTGCGTTGATTTTCCTTCTAGATTTTCCATATTTTCCAAAAATAAGCTCCGTCCGTTTTTATCCCGTTTGGACTCTATTTGATATGGATATTCTGCGAAACCAAAAACATGCAACAGACAGAGGCCGACCTTGGGCCTTTGGATCAATATGTTAGTCCCAAAAATAGTATAAAAAGTTGCCAAAAGTATATGGAAGTTGTAGAATATTGGCATGGAACAATAAAAATTATAGATCTGACGGAGCGTATCAGCATCTAAGCTTAATTCATGCTCATCCTCGAGTAGGTAAATGATAAAAAAGATAATTTTTGATGTGGAATGCTACCTAGCATAATCTTGATCATATGTCTAATCATGGCATGAATATTAAGACACGAGTGATTCAAAGCAATAGTCTATCCTTTGACATAAAAAACAATAATACTTCAAGCATACCAACCAAGCAATTATGTCTTATTGAAATAACATAGCCAAAGAAAGCTCATCCCTACAAAATCATATAGTCTGGCTATGCTCCATCTTCACCACACAAAGCATTTACATCATGCATAACCCCGATGACAAGCCAAGCAATTGTTTCATACTTTTGACGTTCTCAAACCTTTTCAACTTTCACGCAATACATGAGCGTGAGCCATGGACATAGCACTATAGGTGGAATAGAATATGATGATGGAGGTTAAGTGGAGAAGACAAAAAAGGAGAAAGTCTCACATCAATGCGGCTAATCCACGGGCTATGGAGATGCCCATCAATTGATGTCAATTTGAGGAATAGGGATTGCCATGCAACAGATGCACTAGAGCTATAAGTGTATGAAAGCTCAAACTGAAACTAAGTGGGTGTGCATCCAACTTGCTTGCTCATGAAGACCTCGGGCGTTTGAGGAAGCCCATCATCGGAATATACAAGCCAAGTTCTATAATGAAAATTCCCACTAGTATATGAAAGTGATAACTCAAGAGACTCTCTATATGAAGAACATGGTGCTACTTTGAAGCACAAGTGTGGTAAAAGGATAGTAACATTGCCCCTTCTCTCTTTTTCTCTCATTTTTTGTGTTTTTTTTATTTTTAATTTTTTTTAATTTTTTCGTCCGGAGTTCTCATCCCGACTTGTGGGGGAATCATAGTCTCCATCATCCTTTCCTCACTGGGGAAATGCTCTAATAATGATGATCATCACACTTTTATTTACTTACAACTCAATATCTAGAACAAAGATATGACTCTATATGAATGCCTCCGGCGGTGTACCGGGATGTGTAATGATCTAGCGTAGCAATGACATCAAAAAACGGACAAGCCATGAAAACATCATGCTAGCTATCTTACGATCATGCAAAGCAATATGATAATGAATGCTCAAGTCAGGTATATGATGATGATGGAAGTTGCATGGCAATATATCTTGGAATGGCTATGGAAATGCCATGATAGGTAGGTATGGTGGCTGTTTTGAGGAATATATAATGAGGCTTATGTGTGACAGAGCGTATCATATCACGGGGTTTGGATGCACCGGTGAAGTTTGCACCGACTCTCGAGGTGAGAAAGGGTAATGCACGGTACCGAAGAGGCTAGCAATGATGGAAGGGTGAGAGTGCGTATAATCCATGGACTCAACATTAGTCATAAAGAACTCACATACTTATTGCAAAAATCTATTAGTCATCAAAACAAAGTACTACGCACATGCTCCTAGGGGGATAGATTGGTAGGAAAAAACCATCGCTCGTCCCCGACCGCCACTCATAAGGAAGGCAATCCATAAACACCTCATGCTCCGACTTTGTTACATAACGGTTCACCATACGTGCATGCTACGGGACTTGCAAACCTCAACACAAGTATTTCTCAACTTCACAATTACTCAACTAGCATGACTCTAATATCACCATCTTTATATCGCAAAACTATTGCAAGGAATCAAACATATCATATTCAACGATCTACAAGTTTATGTAGGATTTTATGACTAACCATGTGAATGACCAGTTCCTGTCATCTCTCTAAATAGATATAAGTGAAGCAAGAGAGTTTAATTCTTTCTACAAAAGATATGCCCAAGCTCTAACAAATATAAGTGAAGTAAAAGAGCATTCTACAAATGGCGGTTGTCTATGTAAAGAGAAACAGGCAATCCAAACTTCAAATGATATAAGTGAAGCACATGAAGCATTCTATAAAGCCATACTCAAAAGATATAAGTGAAGTGCAATGAGCATTCTATAAATCAACCCAGGACTATCTCATACCAGCATGGTGCAAAAATGAAAAATAAAAACTAAATGCAAAAGACGCTCCAAGACTTGCACATAATGCATGAACGAAACCAATTCGAAAACATACCGATACTTGTTGAAGAAAGAGGGGATGCCTTCCCAGCATCCCCAAGCTTAGACGCTTGAGTCTCCTTGAATATTTACTTGGGGTGCCTTGGGCATCCCCAAGCTTTAGCTCTTGCCTCTCTTCCTTCTTCTCACATCGAAACCTTCTCGATCATCGAACACTTCATCCACACAAAACTTCAACAGAAAACTCGGTAAGATCCGTTAGTATAATAAAGCAAATCACTACTCTAAGTACTGTTGCATACCAATTAATATTTTGTTTTTGCATTGTGTCTACTGTAATATAACTTTTTCATGGCTTAATCCACTGATATAAATTGATAGTTTCATCAAAACAAGCAAACTATGCATCAAAAAAAGAATCTGTCTAAAACAGAACAGTCTGTAATAATCTGAACATTCACCATACTTCTGATACTTGAAAAATTCTGCCAAAATTAGGAAAAATGAAAAATTTGTACAGAAAGACAGTGCAAAAAGAATCAGAACCATTTGACGTCCCAGTAAAACATTAAAATTCGCGCACTACAGCCAAAGTTTCTGTCCTGCACCGCACAAACCAACAAGCATTGTAAACATCCTAAAGGCAAGCCTTGGCACATTATTTTTATAATATAATGGAATTGTACAAGGGGATAATTATTTTTGTTGAAAAGTTTCTGTAATCAAGATTCACAAAGTTTCCGTGAGCATGAACAAAGTTCAAGGCTAGCTCCCACTTCAATAATGCTTGTCTTTCTCACTTTCGCTTTTCTTTTTGAAAAGTTTTGGGTTGCCTTCTTTATTTTTGTTGTTTTTAAACTATATGAAAGCACTCAACAGAAATAAATGACTCTCTGAAACTTCCGGGTTGTCTCCCTGGCAGCGCTTTCTTTAAAGCCATTAAGCTAGGCATATAGTGCTCAAGTAATGAATCCACCCGGATCCCAAGGTATATCAAAGCCAATTTTAATTAGCAATGATTTGTAATTTAGTAGTGAGCACAAAGTAACATATATCATGTAATGACGAAGTCTAACTCTCTTCCTATGCATCGGCATGTCATAAAAGAACAATTCATGCACACATAGTAAAGGCCAATGCATAGTATAAACAATTTCTTGCAATTTTATTGTATTGGAAACATAGGGAGGTGGAGATATAGTTCCTCTCTCATAATAATTGCAAGTAGGAGCAGCAAGCACATGCATGTTATATCTATCAAAATCATCATGTGCAACGGTAAAAGGCAACCCATCAATATAATCCTTAATAAGTGCAAACTTCTCCGATATAGTATAATCGGGAGAATTCAAAAAGATAATAGGACTATCATGCGTGGGTGCAATAGCAACAATTTCATTTTTAACATAAGGAACTATAGCAAGTTCATCTCCATAAGCATAATTCATATTGGCATCTTGGCCATAAGCATAGCAAGCATCATCAAAAAGGGGTATTTCAAGAGAATTAATGGGATCATAATAATCATCATAGCAATCATCCTTCGGTAAGCACGAAGGGGAATTAAACAATGTATGAGTTGAAGAGTTACTCTCATTAGAAGGTGGGCACGGGTGATCAATCCGCTCTTCCTCCTTTTGTTCTTCACTCTCCTCATCTTTTTCATCCAATGAGCTCACAGTTTCATCAATTTCTTCTTCCATAGGCTCCTGCAAAATATTAGTCTCTTCTTGGACAGCGGAGACTTTCTCAATAAGTGCATTAATTTCGTAATTGTATTCATAATTCTCATAACAATATATCAGGATAGCTAAATTTTCAGATCTATAAACAACATCATCAAAATCTTCAAACTCTTTACACATAGATTCAATTTCATAAGCACCCATAAAAGCAACAAATTCTTCTATTTGTTCCACATCATAGTAATCATATATACCATTAGCATAAGAAGCTAAGGTTTTATTATCATTAGATTTGCATGAAAAGGGAAGGTGTGGAGCCTTGATCCTAGAGCAACAAGTATAATCATAACTCAAGCATACTTGCCGAGCATACCACTTCAATATATGAATTTGATCCCATAATAGTTTCCCTTTTTGTGTCAAGTGATAATCCCTAAAGTATTCATGTTGATTAAACGTTACTCCCATTACATAATTAAATGGGGTTTTCTCAGGATTATTAAAGTAGTACATAATATCTTTCACATAACCAGCATCGAGGGTTTTAGGAGGTTCCCCATCTCCATGAGTAGCAAGTACACCTAATTTTTTTTGGTATTTCGTGTTCCATATCCATAACTAAAGATAGAGAACAACTTAGAACAGCAAATAAAAATTATTTAGTGATAAAGCAAACAAGCACACACGAGAATATTCACCCCACGCAAGTACACCTAATTTTTTTGGTATTTCGTGTTCCATATCCATAACTAAAGATAGAGAACAACTTAGAACAGCAAATAAAAATTATTTAGTGATAAAGCAAACAAGCACACACGAGAATATTCACCCCACGCTATGACTCCCCGGCAACGGCGCCAGAAAAAGGTCTTGATAACCCACAAGTATAGGGGATCGCAACAGTTTTCGGTAAGTAAGAGTGTCGAAACCAACGAGGAGCTAAAGGTAGAACAAATATTCCCTAAAGTTCTATCGACCACCGATACAACTCTACGCACGCTTGACGTTCACTTTACCTAGAACAAGAATAAAACTAGAAGTACTTTGTAGGTGTTTTTGGATAGGATTGCAGGAAAGTAAAGAGCACGTAAACATAAACTAGGGGCTGCTAAGATAAAAACACAACTAAAGTAAATATGGCGAGTGTGGAAAAGTGGTGGTAGGAGTTGTGGAATTGTCCCTAAGCAATTGACTATGTTACTAGACCGGTACTCACTATTGCAATTCTATTTGAGGGAGAGACATAAGCTAACATACTTTCTCTACTTGGATCATATGCACTTATGATTGGAACTCTAGCAAGCATCCGCAACTACTAAAGATTCGTTAAGGTAAAACCCAACCATAGCATTAAAGTATCAAGTCCCCTTTATACCATACGCAAACAACCTACTTACTCGGGTTTGTGCTTCTGTCACTCACGCCACCCACCATAAGCAAATCATAAACATATTGCAAACCCTACAGCGGGAATCCCTCACGCTTGCGCGACACGGAGGGCACAATAGGACAGCACCAATAATAAAATATGCAATTCAAACCAATCATAGCAATTCGTCAATCACCGATAGGACAACGAAAATCTACTCAGACATCATAGGATGGCAACACATCATCGGAAAATAATATGAAGCATAAAGCACCATGTTCAAGTAGAGCGTACAACGGGTTGCGGGAGAGTGGACCGCTGGATATAGAAGGGGGAAGGTGATGGAGATGTTGGTGAAGATGACGGCGGTGTTGGTGAAGATCGTGGTTATGATGATGGCCCCCGGCAACGCTCCGGCACCACCGGAAGCAAGGGAGAGAGAGCCCCCCTTCTTCTTCTTCTTCCTTGACCTCCTCCCTAGATGGGAGAAGGGTTTCCCCTATGGTCCTTGGCTCCCATGGCGTGGGAGGGGTGAGAGCCCCTCTGAGATTGGATCTATCTCTTTGTTTCCGCGTTCTCTTCTGGCTCTGTTTCACCGTTTCGTGTATATATATGGAGATCTGTAACTCCGATTGGCCTGAAACCTTCGCCATGATTTTTTTCCGAATACTAGCTTTCTTGCGGCAAAAGAAGAGCGTCAACCGCCTTACGGTGGGCTCACGAGGGTAGGAGGCGCGCCCCCCTACCTCGTGCCCACCTCAGACACCGGTTTGCGTAGATTTTCCTTCCAGATTTTCCATATTTTCCAAAAATAAGCTCCGTCCGTTTTTATCCCGTTTGGACTCCGTTTGATATGGATATTCTACGAAACCAAAAACATGCAACAGACGAGGCGGCATTGGGCCTTTGGATCAATATGTTAGTCCCAAAAATAGTATAAAAAGTTGCCAAAAAGTATATGGAAGTTGTAGAATATTGGCATGGAACAATCAAAAATTATAGATACGACAGAGACGTATCAGAGGTGTGAGACAATTCGTGAGAGACATGCCTAAAGATAATGTGCGTACAGGAGACACGTAGGCAGGTCCATGTATATAGAAAGGGTCGATGGGGATTGTGCGTGTGTATGCTTGCGAGAGGAAGAGTGCTTGTGATAAAGGTTAGTGAAAACAGTTGTAAATGGTTACGAGAGGGAGGGAGGGTTATATCTAGAGCATGTGTGCGAGAAAGACACCTTGGGAGAGAGTGTGTGAGCATGTGTGAGAGACCACCGATGGAGAGTGAAACTACACGTAAAAGACTGCTATACACATTGATTAAAGATATAAATTGTATCCAAATATTAGGATGGGATCATGATATTTGCAATTCGCGTAAGGAACGGTCATTGATCCATCAGACATCTAGATTCTACCGAATTTGAGCATGTCTATGTTATTATTCGACACAACTGATCCACATAGTTAGTATTTTGAACTCCAGACAATGCATCGCTTTAGCAATCGAATATAAACGTGAGTATAGTTCATGTTGTGTGTGTAAAGCACATTATACATACGAAAGTTACACAATGAACATTATAAATAGCTACCTATGAACTAGCATACATTTGAATTCAACTTAAGGTGGTTTTAAAAAATCGAATTCAACATGAAGTCCATTCAATTATTTGAATTTGATATCATGGCATTTGTAAATCATACCTAAATTATGGGGGCACCAATCTTTGCTCTGATTTTGTACATAATAGCATATGTAGTCGTGTACAAAATAGATTCAAACTTAGCTCCTCCATTCCAAAATAATCGTAGTTATAGGATTTTCAAGTGTCAGAATTTCAAAAAGAAGCGAATAATTTAATGAGGTTTTCAAACATACAAGGTCAAATATAACATTGTCTATTTAGGTCAATCCTCATAGTTCAAGAGTACTCTAAACGTGAATGTTTGTGTTTCAAAATTTCAAACGAAGCGCCAAAAGAGCCTCTACTTGCCCAAAACCGCGTGAGACCAATGTTTGGTAGTACAAGGAAATTACTTTTCTAATAACTCTGACCCGTGAAACCTACCGGCCCGACGTCCAAAGGTCTAAATCGGGGTAGGTTTGTAGCTTCATCTAGAGCCACGCAACCGCCTCCGAAAAACATTCATACACAATGGCCGCCTAAGCACACATGCTGCGTCCGAAATCCTCCGCCCACTATTTGGGACACACAGGATTACCATCCTACCCCCAACCCATGATGGGTCTGAAATTTAAGAGGGGGCAAAGTTTGTACTTTCCCCAAATTTCAAACAAGCGCGTCCCATCTTCTGTTCAAAAAGCCAAAAACAAGCGCGTCCCGCACGAAACATGGTTCCCCCTCCCCCAGCCCACCGTCCGATTCCCCATTCGTACTCCGTGGGTGCAAAAACTACCTCTCCACCAGCCGCGAAACCACCGCGTCCTCCGTCCGCCACCCCATCCCACCCATCAACCGCCGTCCTCCTCCATCACGCGAGAGCCGATACCCTGACGTTGTCGTCCACCGCAACCTCAACCGCAACGCCCTCCACGGCTAGTAGTTTAAGCCGAGGCCGAGCCGTCCATACCCGAGCCAGTTCAACCACGCCGTCCTGCGCCTCACCGCTGCCACTCCAACTTTGCCACCGTCCACCGCACCGAATCTGTTCCTGCTACGCCATCCTTCGCCGCCTCGGATCTGCTTGCCCTCCGCCGATATACGGCCACGGCAACACAGTCAACAATTTGGCCATGGGTTTGTCCAAGGATCCATGGCTCTCCAAAACATTGGTTCCCCTGAGAAAAACAAGAAGATCACCGCGACATATCGACACCACACTGACAACCAATAAGGATACTCCTCTTCCCTTATTCGTGCAAATCTTACGTGTCTGCTTGCACGGTATTCATCCCACAAAAGACACTTTTGACCGCTTCTTCTTCATACTAGATGTTCCTAGTAACTCGCAATGCACAAGGTTTCTCCTCATATACTATTTCACCTTAGCTAGAGGTCCATCCCCCCCTGAATTTCAATTTCGGTTCAGTTGATTCCCAATTAATGGAAGCATTCCCCAGCGTAACAGGCGCTAGTACATCTATTACACCGGGGAAGCAGCGCCTTGGTGTTTATCTTAGGGGCATGTGGGGCCTAGAGCTACTAGCGCCCGATCTGGAGGTCGGCCGGGATTAAAGGGATGGCCTGGGGTGCTGCCAAGCACGGCGGTGGTGTGAGGTCGAGGAGGCAGGCGACGGAGGCAGAGGTCTGGGCCGGTGGTCGTTGGCGGTTCAAGAAAGATCGTCAACAGTGACTGGTGGGAGGTAGACGAAGGCCATCTGCCCGTTCCTTATAGATCGGACGGTTCATTAAAAAAATCGACTGACCTATTTATTTTAAGCCGACTGTTATCTTAGATATGACCACATGTGGTGGTGTGATGGAGGAGTACCTGCATTTCCTGTGCTCATATATTAAAGAATCATACGGAGTAGAATCTAATTTTGTTTGCCATGCAGTGTTGTAGAGCTATCATATGTCTCATGTCATTTATTTTTCAGCCACCTGCTATCTGCTACTTTTACAGTGCACTAGTTCTGCACACACTTCACCCATACTCTCACTATTGTGTTTTTATGCAAGGGTATTTCAGAGTCTGCCTCGAGAGACGCAGCAAAGAAAAGAGACAAGTTGTGCCAACTTTCTTTGCAGGTAGGCAC
The DNA here is from genome assembly GCA_021605205.1 of Aegilops longissima. Taxonomy (NCBI): domain Eukaryota; kingdom Viridiplantae; phylum Streptophyta; class Magnoliopsida; order Poales; family Poaceae; genus Aegilops; species Aegilops longissima. Next base: position 565,994,891 of record CM038676.1, on the reverse strand, counting down.
GACACTTTACCGCGCTACAAAGGGTGCAGTGTCAGCAGATGGAGGCGGTAAACATAGCTCTGGAGTTGATGACCTCGCTCGCAATGAACCACCATCCCAGGTGCTTGCTTTAACTTCACGATGTCATATGTGGTTGCATGTTCCATATGGTGCCTAGCTTGTATTCGAAAGGCCGAAGTCGGTCTTTATTAAGATAACGAAAGATATTTTTTACATGAACCACCATCCCGTGAGCACCGGAAGACAAATAGCTAGTCGAGAGCCTTGGCGAGCCAATGACAAGCCCAAAGAAAGACAGCATCACCGGAAGCCAACTAAAAAGCGCGATGGTGGCGAAGCAACCCGCCTCCACCAGGCTCTCGGGTCCTAGATGATCATGCTCACCACTCCACCGGATGTCTAGCTCAGATTGCTACCAATTTGGTTAAATTGCATCTGCTTAGCTTACACATTATACCTTTGAATATGACATGCCTTTCTGTTTTTGGTACATACTAGTACATCTGTGTATTAACCATGTTCTTACATCAAACTAATGTTCTTGTGTATCCCTCATCAATCACTTATGATGAGGCAGGCAGGCAAGTGGACTACTCCTCATTTAAAGAATGCAGCGTCAGCCTCCCGACATGATTCTCAAGAAACAGCAAGGCTAGATGAAGATAGTGAACGTAGCTCTGTAGTTGATTACAGCATTTCCCCTACACTAGCATCGCAGGTGCTTGCTCTAACTTGGCAGCGTGATATGTGGTTGCATGTTGCATATGTTGTCTAGGTTGTAATTCTTCCAATCTGGTTAAACTGCATGTGCTAGTCTGCTTAGCTTATACATTATACATGTTAATGTGACATGCATTCCTGTATTTAGTACATAGTACATCTGTCTATTAAGCATGTCCTTACATAAAACTATTGTTTTTTTGTATCTCGCATCAATCAATATGACGAGACACCTTTAGTATATGCAGTGCGATATTAGTTGCATCTTTCATATGATTTATAACATGCGATGCTTCTAATTTGTTGAAATTCCATTTATGATGGGACACTTTTAACTTGGCAAAGCCATATTGGTTGCATCTTTCATGTGGTGTCTAGCTTGCATTGCTTCTTATTTGTTGGAATGGTTTCTGCTTAGTTTACACAAACAGTTGTGAACATGCCATGCCGTCCTGTTTTTCGTACATATTCCATCCTGGTATCATGTGTTTGCCTTACATCAAAGTAGTGATTGTCAGTATCATGCATGAATGAGTTCTAAAGAGAGAATTTTATTGCTTTTTCTTGTCGGTTTTACTTGACAATTCAAAATCAATAAAGCGGAAGGAAGTTAGCAAGGCAGCGGATAAAGGTGCTCCGTCCGAACGGAGGGCCTCTATAGTTTCTACTCCTCCACACCCCCAAGATGATTTGCAAGACAACACATGCATAGACACTCAACAAAGCTGTGTTTATGATGAGCACGTCTCCCCTAGTGCACCATCACCGGTGCTCCCTCTAACTTGGCACTGTTATATGTGGTTGCATGTTATGTGTGATGTCTAGCTTGTATTGCTTCTAATTTTGTTGAATTCCATCTGCTTACTTTACATATTATACTTGAATAAGACACGTGTTCCTGCTTCTAGAACATACAATATCTGTCTATCACACCATGTTCTTACATCAAATTACTACTGTTGTGTAACCTGCAACAATCACTTATCATAAGACACGTTTGAATTCGGAGTGTGATATAGGTTACATCTCGCATTCTTTTATAGCTTGTACTACTAATTTGTTGAAATGGCACTTATGACGAGACAGTTTTAACTTGGTAGAGTGATATTCGTTGCATCTTTCATATGGTGTCTAGCTTTCATTGCTTCTAATTTGTTGAAATGCCTTCTCCTTAGTTTACACATCATAAGCTGTGAATATGCAATGGCACTAATGACGAGAGACCTCCAACATGGTAGTGTGATGTTGTTTGCATCTTGCATATGATTTATTTCTTGTACTGCTTCCCATTTGTTTAAATGCCATTTATGATGAGACACTGTTAACTTGGCAGAGCGATATTTGTAGCATCTTTCATATGGTGTCTACCTTCCATTGAATTGCTTCTAATTTGGTGAAATGTCTTCTGCTTAGTTTACACATCATAGTTCTGGTTATCTCTTCCGTCCTGTTTTTGTACATATTACATCCTCCTATCATGTGGTTGTCTAACATCAAAGTTCAGTTCGTCTGCATCACGCATCAATTTGTTCTGAAGAACTAAATTGTTATTCGTTTTTCTTGTCGGCTTGACTTAACATGGCACATAGAAAGAGGAAGAAAAACAGAATGGTAGGGAATGAGAAGCGGATGAATCTTGAAGATTCTGCTCGTACTGATGGTGCAATAGAAGGTCAAAGTCCAGCAGAAAATTCTACAAACATGGCATCCCATGCTACATGAGCTGCAAAAAAAGCCAAACAAAAACAAATAGCTGCCACCAAACAAGCAGAGACAACCCTAGTTCTTGCAACACCTACCACAGTACTACCAGCTGCACGAGTTACTCATGCGTCAACTGAGCTAGCAGCACGTTCCCAAGCTCCCTTGCCACCTGACACTACTTCCCAAGCACTCTTGACACAAGACGAGTTGGCAATATCAGATGAACCTTGTGAGCTTCAACAATAAGAAGGTAGTTGCTTTGGAGTCAAATTCTGATTGCATGCTTCTTTATATGTAGTCTCACAGTTTAATGTACACTAACACTTCCTATGTTCGTTGTTGGACTAGCACCTAGGCGCAAGAGGAAACAAACATCAGCGATAATGCTCGATAGGTTAACTAAATCTAGAGGAGGAAGAATGGAGATCTATTTTGAGACAGGTTTAAAAAGGCCACGTGATGCTACAGAGTCAGCCAAGTTAGTATCAGAGGCAGCGGTTGCCGTTAGGTGTCATGTACGTATCCTCCCAACATGGATTCAGTACAGGAACGGAAAAGACAAAACCCAGTTCAACACCTTCCTCGACCATTTATCTGTAAGTATGGTTATGTATGGAAACAAGTAATATCGTCTTGCTCTGTCCCATACTTTCTAGGTTGCTGATAATGAGACTCCCATAATTTTCAACAGATGAGGTTCAAGTTGAATAGCCAAGATGATGCAACCATACAAGCTTGCACCCATGTTTTCAAGTCTGCTCTGCGACAGTATCGGTATAACTTGAGGAAACTCACTTTGAAGGCAAGGCTAACAGTGAATTTTCCCAAACATCTCCAGTGAAAAATATATCGGATGAAGACTGGAGGGGCCTCGTTAAACACTGGTCTGATCTGAAGTATCAGGTACATTATATATATGTTATCAGATCACATGTTGAAGTCCTATTTACGCATGTGCCACACAAATCTATCTTCTTGTAGGTGAACTGTTCAAAGAACAAGGCCAACCATACGAAAGTGAAATTCCAATAGACGACAGGATCTCGTAACTATATTGCACACTCCGAGGATCTTGTAATTAGCTGTTGTTTCACTCTTTTCACTGTACCATATTATCAGATCTATATTGACTTGTTCCAAATGCAGAGGAAAGCCCGCAAGGACCAAAAAGTACCGAACCAAATGCTGGAAATCTTCAAGGACTGTCACACCAGCAAGAAGAAGGGCATGACTACACCACCAAATCCATTGTTGTAAGTCCTTAATCCTCATGCCTTTTAACTACTACTTACTCGACTTGTGCCTTGAACTGCATGGTTTGCAGCCAATGTCTATTACTCTTTTCAATTTTATACACAATTGTCTTAGCGTATCATTGCACCTTACAAGGTTTAAAAGAGAGGAGTGATGTTCCTTTGATCTTGACCCGTAATCTAGTTCCGTGCTGGACTTGCCCACACAACATTACAATTGCATGTTTGTCTGTTCTCAGTTGTTTTGTGATATGAATGATGTCATACTATGCTTACCGTATTATAAACTTTTTCTTTATCCTTAGCCCTCAATACAATGTGAAGAAATAGACAATACATTAGCGATGGTACATGGTCATATATTTGGAACCTGGTTTTATTATGTACTTTGCAATAAAATACAACTAATATTTTACATGGGTTCACCAGAATAAGTTCTGTATATAGACCAAAGCTATTTTGTTTGGTTTTGTTGCCTCCTTAATATCTTCTGTTCTGGTACTACTAATGTAAAAACTCAACTTTTCAGCGAGCTAAGGAAAAAATGGTGGAACCGCCACCTTCTGAAAGTGGCGAGGCAACTATAACCGCAATGTCAGCTCTTGCTGCAGTGGGTCAGTACCTGTCCAATAACAGTGCCAAAAGCATGTTCCTGCGTAATACTGGGTTGGTTGTTAAGGCAATCTCGTCCAAACTGCCTCATGATCAAGATATGCTAGCTCAAAGCAAAAGCAATGTTGTATCTGCGCTCCAGACACAAGTCCATTCCCTAACAAAGACCCTTTGTGAAACAAGGAGAGACATCGTTCGATGTCGTCAAGATATGCATGGTTTTGAAACTAGACTACCAGACATTTGCTATGTTGTTCAGGAGCCTAGGAGAAATTAAGGTGAGGGTTATGGTGCTCCGTCGGACAATACAGTATGAAAACGTAACAGTCAGGTCAAATGAATTGAGCTTCTGAACTTCTGGTGGTGCATTTATCTGCTAGACTGTTAAGTGTTATGTCAACCTTCCTTTTGTTATATAGTTGTAATTTGTTTTGGTGCGATACAAAATTTATTCTTAACATGTAGCCACCGGCTGAAGAAAACAGCAAGCCATTTTTGTATAGTGTAGGGTGTTCCCTATATTTGCACTGGTGGCGATCTTTGATGCCGAGTGGATGTAATATGTGCAATCGCCTTAATAGCCTAGCGTTAGTTTCGACCTTATTTATTTCCTAGTCTTCTTTTTCCCTGGTTTGCTAGTGGCCACAACAACCATGGGTCATATACGGGCCGTAGGATCCATGGGTCTCCTACGGGCCGTCGATAAATGGGCCTCCAACAGGGTCGTAGAATCGGTGGGCCTCGGGCCGTCGGATAAATGGGTCTACATGGGCCGTAAACGGGCGTAATTGGTATCGGCCCAGCACGGTAACGGACCGTTAACAGGCCGGAGGACAACAAAGGCTTAATTCTGCCAGAGGCATAACGGGTCGTTAATGGGCCAGAATATAGGACGGGCTGGAAACGGCTTAATAGGCCAGAAACGGGCCGACTCTTGCCATGGGCCGAATTTGGCCCATTAGGGGAACATGCCAGTAACAGGCCGAAAGTAATCGAGGGCCGGAAAGGAGCCCAAGAACATATGGGCCGTCAATAGGCCGAAAGCTAACACGGGCTCGAAATGGCCCATGTGAATCATGGGCCGTTAACGGGTACAAAGAAAATCACTGTTCATTATGGGCTAGAGTCACCGTGGGCCTCTAAAGGGCCTAAAGATACGAAGGCCTCATATGGGCCGAAAGACGTCGTGGGCCATACATGGGCCGAAAGTGAAATGGGCTCGTGTTATATTCGACGGCCCACATGATGTTGTTGGGCCGATTTCCTTTAGGGCCTAACGGGTTGTGAGTTACCGGGCCGTAAAATGGGCTATTTGCGAAGAGACCGTTAACAGGCTTTTCATGGGCCAGCCCGTTAACTTTTGACCAAGTCAAGCGGGCGGCTTTGTAAGCTAAATGGGCGATGGTGGGCGTGGCGTGTAGAAATATCATAGGCGCCTATCGACCCAGCGACGACCGTGTTTCGTCCGGCCAATAAGAATTTCACACGGAAATTTCCCATTGGTCGGGGCTGTTAACGGGTTATCGGATCCAAAACCCGACCCGATAGCTTAACGGTGTTCCGTTACGGTGGATGCCACGTGTCGGTCACCCTTGATGAAAGCACTTCGTGGCGCGATTTTATCGTCATGGAAGTGGACACTTCCGTGATGATAATTTTGGTAATGTCATGGAACACTTCTCGACAACGACAGTATGACTCTCTTGATTACGTCATAAAATGCGTCATGGATGTACATGCATGACAAAAAACACGACCTACTGTGACAAACACGTATCATCACGGAAGTGTATTTTTTTGTAGTGTCAACAGCAGCAGCAGACTCTGGAACATCTGACGAGCGATAACGCTTGGAACCTGTTGCACGGTCTGGATTCTTGCGGCGAGCCTGATGCCCGGAGCTACTACCACCGGCAATCCTTGGCACGAGGAGAGGGTGGGGAAAGATCCCACCGGAGGGAATCGAGGGAGCCGGCCTGAATCCGGCGGCCCGGCGGCGAACCTCTGGTGCTTGGGGAGTCGCCTGAGAGAGGAGAGGACGAGGGGATGGGGCAAACTGAATGGGTATGGGGGAGTAGAAACTCCCCCTGCCTGATACATACCCCACACACCCAGCCCTAAGCGGTAGTACCATGCAGGGCACGATAGTACCTCTCTAGCGCAGATCTGAAGCATAAAGCGCCCAGTGAACCACTCCATGGTAGTACCGTGTCGGCCGGGCGGTAGTACCGCTTATAAGTGGTAGTACCGCTCTGCCGACGCGGTAGAACCGCTCAGGTGCCCCAAAGCAGAGACAAAGGGGAAATGATGGCTTACGCTTGACAAGAGAAAAACAGAAAGACCACACAAGACAAGACAAGCCAAAAACCGAACACGACCACACCAAAACACACTACTCAAAAGAGAGAAGCACAAGCAACAAGAAACAACACACAGACACACTCTCGAGAAGAGAGGGCGGTGTCCGAGGCCACCTATGTTTGAGCAAATGGTATGGCGCTGCAAAGAATTATCCTTGGGCCCATGACCATAACTCGTCTTTGAAGCACAAGTACCATAAAAAATGGCTAATGTGAAAGAGTTTGATCAATTTATGCATAATGGGAGGAGGGAAAGTTCATTGAGAGAACAACACTCCCCCTATATCCATGCCTACACCTAGACAAGATCGCATGATGAGTATGGTGGAGTGTGCAAGGGTTCAAACCACATTGCTCGAATCAATGATATTTAGCTCATGCCTTCACTCGCGAAATCTTGCTTCATCCAAGGGCTTCGTGAAAATATCTGCAAGGTTATCATGGGTGTTGACATACTTGAGCTTGATCTCCCCTAGCCTGATGTGATCCCGGATGAAGAGATACCGAATCTCAATATGCTTCGTCTTGAAGTGTTGCACCGGGTTGAGAGAGATCTTGATGGCACTATCATTGTCACACCAAAGAGGCACCTCGTCACAAGTGACACCGTAATCCTTCAAAGTTTGCCTCATCCATAGAAGTTGGGCACAACAACTACCGGCAGCCACATACTCCGCTTCGGTGGACGAGAGAGACACACAACTTTGCTTCTTAGAAGACCAACTCACTAAGGAGTAACCAAGCAATTGGCACCCTCCAGAGGTGGACTTCCTATCCACTTTGTCTCCGGCCCAACCTGAGTCTGTATAACCCAAAAGATCAAAGTTGGCTCCTCTTGGGTACCATAAGCCAAAGTTTGGGGTATGAGCCAAATATCGAAAGATTCGCTTGACCGCCACTAAGTGGCTTTCCTTAGGTGCGGCTTGAAACCGTGCACAAATTCCCACACTCAACATGATATCCGGTCTAGATGCACAAAGGTAAATCAAGGAACCAATCATGGAGCGATATACCTTTTGATCCACCGCTTTACCATTGGGATCAATGTCAAGTTGGCATTTGACGGGCATTGGAGTGGAGGTCGGCTTGACATCACTTAGCTTGAATCTCTTGAGCATGTCTTGAGCGTATTTGGCTTGGTTGATGAAGGCTCCTTCTCTTCTTTGCTTGATTTCGAACCCGAGAAAGAACTTCAACTCTCCCATCATGGACATCTTGAACTTTGAGGTTATGAGAGCGGCAAATTCCTCATTGAAAGCTTTGTTAGGGGAACCAAAGATAATATCATCCAACTCTCCCATCATGGACATCTTGAACTTTGAGGTTATGAGAGCGGCAAATTCCTCATTGAAAGCTTTGTTAGGGGAACCAAAGATAATATCATCAACATATAGTTGGCACACAAACAACTCCCCTTTGACCTTCTTAGTAAAAAGAGTGGGGTCGATTTTCCTGATTTCGAACCCACGATCTTGTAACAACTCAGTAAGATGCTCATACGATGCATATGGGGCTTGTTTAAGGCCATAGAGCGCCTTATTTAGTTGGTACACATGATCGGGGAAATAGGGATCCTCGAACCCCGGGGGTTGTTTGGCATACACCAACTCATTAGTGGGACCATTAAGAAAAGCACTCTTCACATCCATTTGTTGCAACTTAAAATTATGATGAGAAGCATAAGAAATCAACAAACAAATAGATTCAAGGCGAGCGACGGGAGCAAAGGTTCACCACAGTCAATACCCTTGACTTGGGAGTAGCCTTGTGCCACCAAACGAGCCTTGTTGCGAACAATGATCCCATGAGCATCTTGCTTGTTCTTGAATATCCACTTGGTTCCAATGACATTATGATTCCCGGTTCACCTTGGCACTAATTTCCACACTTGTTTGTGCTCGAAGTTGTTGAGTTCTTCATGCATGGCATTGAGCTAATCTGGGTCCTCGAGCGCTTCATAAACCTTTTGGGGTTCAACACAAGAAACAAACGCGTGATGTTCACAATAGTTTGCTAATTGTCTACGAGTGCTTACCCCCTTTCTTAGGATTCCAACCACATTCTCCATGAGATGACCTTTGGTAGTGAGCTTGGAAGCGATCTTCGCAGCACGACGCTCTAATTCCTCCTCGGATGTGAAAAGACGAGGGGTAAGTTGATCATCTTGAGCGCCGTCTTGAGCTTGTTATTGATCTTGAGCTTGCTCTTGATCTTGAACTTGCTCTAAAGGGAGAACTTGACCTTGGACATCGCTTGGTGGTTCACCATCACCTTGAGGTTGATCTTGCCCTTGATCTTGTTCACGAGGTTGAGGGCCTTCACTTTGTTCTTCGGAAGCGTGTGGGTCTTGGGTTGGTGATGGCTCCACTTGAGTGGAGCATTGTCCTTCTCCTTCGGCCACAAGGGGTTCCTCAATGGGTAGGATATGACCAACACCCATTCTTCTTATGGCTTGGGGAGGAATTTCATCACCTACATCACAAGTACCACTTTGCTCCACTTGGGAGCCGTTATTCTCGTCAAACTCCATGTTACACGTCTCCTCAATGAGTCCGGTGGACTTGTTGAGGACACGGTACGCATGAGAGTTTGTAGCATAACCAAAAAATATGCCATCATGAGCTCTAGCCTCAAATTTAGACAAACGAACACCTTTCTTGAGAACGAAACACTTACACCCGAACACCCGGAAGTACTTGAGGTTGGGCTTGTTACCGGTAAGTATTTCATAAGGAGTCTTGTTCAAGCCTTTGCGGAGATAGAGCCGATTGGATGCATGATGATACGTCCATTTTGCATCATGATTTTATATCGATATTTACTGCATTATGGGCTGTTATTACATGTTATGTCACAATACTTATGGCTATTCTCTCTTATTTTACAAGGTTTACATGAAGAGGGAGAATGCCGGCAGCTGGGATTCTGGGTTGGAAAAGGAACAAATATTGGAGACCTATTCTGCACAGCTCCAAAAGTCCTGAAACTCCACGAAAGCCATTTTTGGAATTAATGATAAATATTCAGCGAAAGAAATACCTGAGGGGGGCCACCCACCGTCCACGAGGGTGGGGGCGCGCCCTACCCCCTGGGCGCGCCCCCTGCCTCGTGGGCCACCTGGCAGCCCTCCGGTGCCCATCTTCTGCTACATGAAGTCTTTTACCCTGGAAAAAATCATAAGCAAGCTCACGGGATGAAACTCCGCCGCCACGAGGCGGAACCTTGGCGGAACCAATCTAGGGCTCCGGCGGAGCTGTTCTGCCGGGAAACTTCCCTCCGGGAGGGGGACATCATCAGCATCGTCATCACCATCGATCCTCTCATTGGGAGGGGATCAATCTCCATCAATATCTTCACCAGCACCATCTCCTCTCAAACCCTAGTTCATCTCTTATATCCAATCTTTGTATCCAAACCTCAGATTCGTACCTGTGAGTTGCTAGTAGTGTTGATTACTCCTTGTAGTTGATGCTAGTTGGTTTATCCGATGGAAGATTATTTGTTCAAATCCTTAATGCATATTAATACCCCTCTGATCATGAACATGAATATGCTTTGTGAGTAGTTACGTTTGTTCCTACATGGGTGAAGTCTTGCTATTAGTAGTCATGTGAATTTGGTATTCGTTCGATATTTTGATGAGATGTGTGTTGTATCTCCTCTAGTGGTGTTATGTGAACGTCAACTACATGACACTTCACCATTATTTGGGCCTAGAGGAAGGCATTGGGAAGTAATAAGTAGATGATGGGTTGCTAGAGTGACAGAAGCTTAAACCCTAGCTTATGTGTTGCTTCGTAAGGGGCTGATTCGGATCCATATGTTTCATGCTATGGTTAGGTTTACCTTAATACTTATTGTGTAGTTGCGGATGCTTGCAATAGGGGTTAATCATAAGTGGGATGCTTGTACAAGAAAGGATAGTACCCAAGCACCGGTCCACCCACATATCAAATTATCAAAGTAACGAACGTGAATCATATGAGCGTGATGAAAACTAGCTTGACGATAATTCCCATGTGTCCTCGGGAGCGCTTTTCTCATTATAAGAACTTGTCCAGGCTTGTCCTTTGCTACAAAAAGGATTGGGCCACCTTTCTGCACCTTATTTACTTTCATTGCTTGTTACCCGTTACAAATTATCTTATCACAAAACTATCTCGTTACCTACAATTTCAAAGCTTGCAGAGAATACCTTCTGAAAACCGCTTGTCATTTCATACGCTCCTCGTTGGGTTCGACACTCTTACTTATCGAAAGGACTACAATAGATCCCCTACAATTGTGGGTCATCAAGTCTCTTTTCTGGCGCCGTTGCCGGGGAGTGAAGCGCCTTTGGTAAGTGGAACTTGGTAAGGAAACATTTATATAGTATGCTGAAATTTACTGTCACTTGTTACTATGGAAACTAATCCTTTGAGGGGCTTGTTCAGGTATCTTCACCACGACCATGAAACCTGAGTTGCTCCTCAACCTACTGAACCTACCGAAAATGTTTACTTTGAAATTCCTTCAGGTATGGTAGAAAAACTGCTAGCTAATCCCTTTGCAGGAGATGGGACATTGCATCCCGATTTACACCTTATCTATGTGGATGAAGTTTGTGGATTTTTAAGCTTGCAGGTATGCCCGATGATGTTATTAAGAAGAAGGTTTTCCCTTTATCTTTGAAGGGAGATTCATTGACATGGTATAGGCTATGTGATGATATGGGATCTTGGGACTATAAACGATTCAAATTGGAATTTCACCAGAAGTTTTATCCTATGCATCTTGTTCATCGTGATCGTAATTATATATATAATTTTTGGCCTCGCGAAGGAGAAGGCATCGCTCAAGCTTGGGGGAGGCTTAAGTCAATGTTATATTCATGCCCCAATCATGAGCTCTCAAGAGAAATGATTATTCAAAACTTTTATGCTCGGCTTTCTCTCAACAATCACACCATGCTTGATACTTCTTGTGCTGGGTCTTTTATGATGAAGACTATTGAATTCAAATGGGATTTGTTGGAAAGAATTAAACGCAACTCTGAAGATTGGGATTCCGACGATGGTAAGGAGTCAGGTATGACACTTAAGTTTGATTGTGTTAAATCTTTTATGGATATCGATGCTTTTCATGGATTTAGCACTAAATATGGACTTGACTCTGAGATAGTAGCTTCTTTCTGTGAATCATTTGCTACTCATGTCGATCTCCCTAAGGAGAAGTGGTTTAAATATAATCCTCCCACTGAAGCAAAAGTAGCTGCACCTATTACAGTTGAAGAAAAGACTATCACTTATGATGATCCTATTGTTCCTACTACTTATATTGAGAAACCACCTTTCCCTGTTAGGATAAAGGATCATGCTAAAGCTTCAACTGTTGTTCGTAAGAGTAATACTAGAACATATACACCTTGTAGCGACCCGACCTCAGATGGTCAAGTCTCGTGTTCGAAAGGTCATCCTGGATCGATAATCTTGACACACACAATACTCGAAGGATTTATAACAGAGTAGCAATCACACACTTATTACATCGAATGTCTCAAAAGAGAACTTATTACAATAATATGGCTTAAGGCCATCTAATGCGATAACAGCGGAAGGCTTGGAAGATAAAGTGAGTCCATCAACTCCAACGGCATAGCTGAGCTGCACGGCAACGACCTAACGAACCTTACTCCTCGTCAGAAAAGTCTGCAACATAATACGTTGCAGCCCGAAAACGGGTCAGCACATGGAATATGCTGGCAATATAACACAGTAGGGCAGGAACAGAATAATGCTATTACTACATGCATATTTGGCTGGTGGAAAGCTCTATGGTTATAGTTTTGCGTAAAGCCAATTTTTCCCTACAACAAAGGAATACATTTTTATTTAACTATCATGGTGGTTGAAACATTGAGAAGGTATAACCCCAACTCAATCCCAATTAAAGTAGTTAACAACCCAATAATATTATTTAAGAGTGATGAGATACATGTCATAACTCAAGTACTAGATACTCAAAATTGTCCATACCCGGGGACACGGCTAACCATGATTAGATTGTACACTCTGCAGAGGTTTGCGCACTTTTCCCCACAAGACTCGATCGCCTCCGTTGATTTCTCGCACTACATGGTGTTTGAGAAACGGATGACCAAGACATAATCTTTCAGAAACATTAACTCTCTACTCTGGGTAGACCATACCAAACCTACAAAACCCACTACCTGCTGATCTACCTCTTCAAGAGCTTCACGTATCTTACTCAACTATGCTAGAGCCCATAATAGCTTGTGGCTGCACACAGAAGTTTCTAGCATGAATAATCTCAGTTCCCTTTGAGTCTGGGTGGCGGTCCATAGGAAGATCACACGGGTACCTCGGGATTTCAAAAATAAAGCAGACAACTGGGTTCCCGGTGCCTCAATCCACCAGATGTGTATTAAAGTTGCCACCTTAAATTAAACCATTAATTAACAATATCACATCTGTCATGGATTCACTCAAACCCAAACCACGTCTACGAGCATAGCATAGCAATATAAGCAACACGTAGAAGTAACTCCCAAGGGTTTGATAGTAACAGGACAATAGGTTCTACCTCAACTACTACTTCCCAACCCACAAGTTAATGACATCCTAATCATGCAATGTTTGAGGATTGAGCTAATGCATAAAAACTAACATACATAAGCAAGCAAAAAGAATATGATCAAAGTTTTACTTGCCTTGCTGACGATCCGCGAATCCTAGAGACTCGTAGTAACACGCTTCGCACTCCGGGAATTCTATCGCAAGCAAAAAATAACATACATAAGCAACAAGCAAAGATGCACAAGCAAAACTTCAACTAAAAGAGGCTGACCAGAAAGTTTTACTTAAGAACTCCGGTTCGCAAAAAGAATCAAACCAAACGGAGCAACGAAACTCAAACGGCGAAAGAAACAAGATCCGTTTACTAATCTGAACTAGGGTCAAATTTTACAGAGGCAAAACCTTGTTTGAGTTGATTATTCGGAAAGAGGGTTTCGATACGAAACTCTAGGCGCTTGAATCGCTTGATTTCGATAAAAGAGCGAAAAGTTATACTAGATCGAAAATCGGATCAGAAACCACGATCAGAAAAATCGCAGAATGAATCCGAAAAAAAGAAAAACGACGAACAGCTTCACGAACGAACGTTCGTTATCTGAACCTAAATGAAGAACGCGTTCGTTAAAACGAACGAACGAGCGAACGATCGCTAAATAAATAAACTGGAGAAAAACCGATCTATTTAGAAAACAAAAACTAGGGTTTAAAAAAAACCGAAATGGTTTTCTTTGGAAAACCGGGGCGGCTACCTCGCTCGCTCGTGGTTCCGTGAGGCTTGGGCTCAGCGCGGGTGGCGGCGGGAGGCGGCGGCAGCGACTCAAGCGGGCGGGACTGGCAGCGGCAAGGGGCTCGGGCTTGAGGCGGCGGTGGCGGGTGGTGGTGTGTGTGTGGGGGGGGCTCTGGTATTTAAAGAGCGGGGTGCGGCGTCTTGGGGAGGGCAAGCGGCGGCGGGGGAGGCGGTGTCCGCTGCCACGGACCTGTGTGTGAGAAGGAGGCGGCGGCGGTTGGGCCGGCTGGCTGGGCCTCGGCCCGGTCGGTCTTGAGCGTCTGTGCGTTTTTGAAATAATTTCATGACAGAAAAATAAACCCTATAAAATAAAATAAAATCTAAAATGCCAAAATAAATTTTCACCGTCTAAATGAAATATTTAGAACGAGATGAACATTTTCTTGGCCCTAAAATGCAATTTTGAAAACGTGCAATTTTTCTAATGCAAATAAAATCCAAATAAAATCGAACTAATGATTTTAACATTTTTCCTCCAATATTTCAATTATTTTGGAGAAGTCATATTATCTCCTCTCATTTATTTTAATGTGAAATATTTTTTGGAGAGAAAAATAATTAAAATAAAAAATCCTTGTTTTCACTATTTGATACAAATCAAATATGAAAACCGGAAGATCCCCAACTCTCTCCGAGGGTCCTTGAGTTGCTTTGGATTTCGAGGATTGCGGAACGAAGATGCAATAAAATATAATATGTATGAATGACCTATGTATAACATTCCAAATTGAAAATTTGGGATGTTACAAACCTACCCCCCTTAAGATGAATCTCGTCCTCGAGATTCGAGTTGGCTAGAAAATAGGTGCGGGTGGTCCTTGCGAATATCATCCTGTCGTTCCCAGGTGGCTTCCTCCTCGGTATGGTGGCTCCACTGAACTTTGCAAAACTTGATAACCTTGCTGCGAGTGACTCGGCTGGCAAAGTCAAGAATGTTTACCGGCTTCTCCTCATAAGTCAAATTGTTGTCCAACTGAATCGCCTCCAGGGGTACTGTATCTCTTAATGGTATATCGGCCATCTCAGCATGACACTTCTTCAACTGTGAGACGTGGAACACATCGTGAACTCATGACAATCCTTCAGGTAACTCCAACTTGTAGGCAACTTCTCCCATCCGTTCCAAAACACGGTAAGTTCCTACGAATCTCGGAGTTAACTTTCCCTTAACTCCAAAACTTTTCACTCCTCGTAAGGGCGATACTCGCAGATATGCTCTGTCTCCAATTTCATAGGTTACCTCCTTGCGTTTTGTGTCTGCATAACTCTTACGCTGGATGAGCAATCTTCAATCATCACGCATCAGTTTAACCTTCTCCTCCAACTCCTTGATCAAATCTGGTCCAAACAACTGACGGTCTCCTACCTCATCCCACATCGGGGTGTTCTACATCTGCGTCCATCTGAGCTTGAGCGGTGCCATCTTCAAACCGACACTGGTAGCTATTGTTGTATGAGAACTCTGCGTAAGGCAAATTGTCATCCCAACTAGATCCATAATCTAGCGCACAGCTCTCAACATGTCCTCCGTAATCTAGTTGACTCTCTCATGTCATCCATCTGCTCAAGGGTGAAATGTTGTCTTGAACTCCAATCTCGTACCCAGGGTCTTGTCTAACTGATGCCAAAACTTTGAAGTAAACTGTGTTCCTCTATCTGATACGATGGTCCTCGGAACTCTATGCAAACATACGATCCTGGACATATAAATCTTGGCCAACTTTGCACTTGTATAAGTTGTTTTTACTGGGATGAAGTGAGCCACTTTGGTCAAGCGATCCACTACTACCCATATTGAGTCATATCCTACTTTGGTCCTGGGCAATCCGGTGATAAAGTCCATGCCAAGTTTATCCCACTTCCATTCGGGAATCGGCATAGGCTGTAACAGTCCTGCTGGCTTTTGATGCTCTTCCTTAACTCTTTGACATACATCACATACGGCTACATACTCGGCAATATCCTTCTTCATACCAGTCCACCATAAACGTTCCTTCAGATCCAAATACATCTTGGTGTTTCCAGGGTGTATCGAGTATGGTGAGTCATGAGCCTCCTGAAGTACTAACTTCCTGATCTCTGGGTCATTGGGCACATAAACTCGATCCTCAAACCATAAGGTATCGTGCTCATCCTCGCGAAAACCTTTGGCCTTTCCGTTGCTCATCTTCTCCTTTATCTCAGCAATCTCTTTGTCTTCCTTCTGAGCTTCTCGAATCTTGTCCAACAACGTAGACTGAACTTCCATTGTTGCAATGAAACCTCTTGGAACAATCTCAACGAAGTTCCATGATATCTTCACTAACTCCTTGGCAATCCCTTACTTTCAAGGATATTAGCGTAACTCTTCCGGCTCAAAGCGTCTGCTACGACATTAGCCTTTCCTGGATGATAGTGTAGCTTCATATTGTAATCCTTTATAAGTTCCAACCATCTCCTCTGTCTAAGGTTCAACTCCTTCTGTGTGAAAATGTACTTCAAACTCTTATGATCCGTGTACAAATCACAACGGTTTCCAATAAGATAATGTCTCCAAGTTTTCAATGCATGCACTACCGCTGCTAGCTCCAAATCATGCGTGGTGTAGTTCAACTCATGGGGCTTCAGTTGTCATGAGGCATACGAAACAACCTTTCCGTCCTGCATAAGCACACATCCAAGTCCCAAGCGTGAGGCGTCACAATACACTTGAAACTCTTTATGTATATCTGGCAATGTTAGCACTGGGGCTGTAGTCAAACGTTTCTTCAACTCCTGAAAACTTGCCTCGCAATATTTTGTCCATTTAAACTTGGTATCCTTCTTCAATAGTTCAGTCATTGGCTTAGCAATCTTGGAAAAATTCTCAATGAATCTTCGATAGTATCCTGCGAGTCCAAGGAAACTGCGGATCTCACTAACTGAAGTGGGTGCCAACCATTCAGTGACTGACTGAACCTTGCTGGGATCCATTGCCATACCCTCTCCTGATATAACATGCCCAAGAAATCCAACTTCCTTCAACCAAAACTCGCACTTGCTGTAACATCCCAAATTTCCTATTTGGAATGTTTTACAATTATAGCTAAGCATCCTATGCATCCTGTTTGAATTTGAGTGCCATTTGAAGTTTCAGAGCAATTTGAGTTTTGAATTTGAATTTCAAACTTTGGCATGTGGGAATCATTTCAAAAACTAAGCCTGATAAATACTTGATCAAAAGTATGAGAGGAGCAAACATGACACTCCAAAAATATCGGAGGAAACATTGCGGAAGAATTGGATTCAAATCTGAAATTTATTTGAATTTGAAAAAATAGATTTTTATGAAGTTTGGATTTTGCCTTTGGAAAAATGTTCAAATGAAAGGGAATATTCCCCTGATCATTTTGGTATATATATACCCTATATAAATTATTTATAGATTTGGTTTTATTTTTGTTTTAGTTTTATTTAAAAAAATAAAGAAAACTCCCTGGCGCCACTAAACCCACCCAGGCCCAGCCAGCGCCGCCCCCCTCCGCAGCCCCGCGCCAAGCCCAGCCGAGCCGGCCCAGCAGCCAGCCAGCGCCTCACCCCTCGCCCGCTCGCCGAAACCCGTTGGCCTCGGCCACCCGACCCCCTCGCCCTCTCTCTCTCCACTGACCGTGGGACCCCCGTCTCCTTCCCCCTCGCCCACGCCATCGAGCTCACTGAGATCGACCGGATCCCAAGGATCCGGATCCCCGATCGCCTCCGATGCCCTTCCGAGTAACCCGACCCCGGCTATAAAGCCGAGGCGCCAGCACCCATTCCCCCTAGCCTCGCGGACCCTCTCTCTCTCCTCCCGCTCTCGCCGGAGTCCGAACCCTCCCCGCCGCCATTGTTGCCGCCGTGAGCCCCTAGTCCACCCCGACCCCCCTCCCAACACCACCAACCACCCCGTGCTCCCCAAGATCTCCCGACGAGTCGCCGGAGCTCGCTGACGCCTTGGACGCCTGACGCCTTTCGCCGCCGCCGCCGCCGTCGCCGGAGTCCGGTAAGTCCCCGGCATCACCCCCCCACCGTCCGATCCTAGATCTAGGGCTAGGATTAGAACCCCGAAGGGTTAGGTTTTAGTTAGAAAACCGGCCGGTCCACTCGGCTTATTTTTAGTTTAGGTTTTTATTTTAGGCCGGCTTGTTTAGTTTAAACCCTAGAGCCCTTTTAGACTAAGTTACGCCTAGTGCACAGTATAGGCCCATTAGGCCTTTTTCTTTTTATTTTGATTTTCTGTTTTAGCCGAATAGTTTCTGTTTTCAAAAATGTATATCTTTTATTCTGTTTAATATTTTTAGATGATTCTTTTTTTGTTGGATTGCAAATTTTATGTAGTTTCTGTAGAATATATATTTAGCTATGTTAAAGATAATTAAAAATGCTTTAATTTAGTTTTAGTCAGAATAGTAAATCTGCTATAACTTTAGTTAGAAAAATTATTTTGCATGATTCTTTTGTCACCACTTTATTTTGACATTGCCAAACCCTAGAAATTAACTTGGGTATTTTAGGATTAATAAATAAATAATTTTAGACAGAATCCTATTAATCCTAATTAATTAACTAGTTCTGTTTTCCTAATTAATTAATTAGTAAATTAATTTATTTTTAACTTGTGATTAGTTATTCTAGGTTAGTTTCTGTCACTCCATTAGATGAACTTTTATTTATAATTAATAAAAGTTTTAAATTATTTTCTTAATAGAAATTGGATTAGGCCTAAAATGAGTTCTATAATAGCTTTTAATTAGTTCTTTTTGCTCCTAGTTGCTTAGTGAATCCTTTTCTGTTAAGTTAAACTAAAACCATGATTAGGTTATATTAGGAATTTTTGTTATATAAAAACTATTTTTGTTATTATTTGGATTAGGGAAAAACTTTGAAATTGGTTTCTTTGAGTTTTCTTCTTGGATTTGGTTTTGATTGCTTTATTGAGTTATGTTACTTTTGTTATGTTGTGTGATCCTATTGCTTTGTGCTTATTGTGTTATTGTTTGTCTCGGTAGAGTTTCAGTCTGAAGCTTGCTACTACGACTCTTTAGCTTACGAGGATCATCGAGAAGGCAAGTTTTGATCATGTTATTTCTATACCTATGTTTTTGTGCATTAGTAGTTGTCACCACCCCACCATGCATGCAGTAGTGAAATCTTGAAGTCATTAAACTTGAGTAGTATCATGTGGTAGGATGAACCAATCCCCTTGTTACCATGACCCCGGGACGTAGTAGTTACTTTGCTATGCTCGTAGATGGGATTTGGGATGAGTGAAATTCATAAGCAAGATGTGAGAGTCAATGATGATGATGACCCCATGAACTACAATGATCAAGATGGACTTCGGAAAATCACTACTGGGTGGAGGACGGTTGACGGGCACCTGGAGCACCAGTGGTGGCGGGATGCATGGAGAAGCGCCATGACATCCTGCGAAAGCTTCACCCAGCCACAAAGAGAAGGATGGATGCCCCATGACCGGAAGCTTACATGCAGCCCGCAAGCCATTATGGGCTCTGGCTGGGTTGACCCTAGTAGTGACGCTGGCTGGGCGGTACTACGAGAAGTAGACGAGCGGTAGGATTGGATGGAGTACGGCGGTGGCGGAAGAACTCTTTGGAAGACCTGTTTCATTCGTCCGTCTTCAAACACCATGAAGTGCTAAGACTTTAAAGGAGGAATGATTCTTGCGGGGAAAGTGCGCAACCCTCTGCAGAGTTAAAGATCTAATCGATTAGCCGTGTCCCCGGTTACGGACATTTGAGCCTCTGGAACTTGGAAGTATTCGGATATCTCTACACTTAAAGTTAATGAATTAGTTTGAGGGTTTATGACTTAATAATAATTTGGGAACGAGATATTGGTTGGCGGAACCATCTCAATAACTACCAACAATTGTAGTAATTTTGCAAGCAAGTCCACTGTAGTAGGATAAAATTTGCTTTTAGCAAAATGATGAAACTTAGAGCTCCACACCAAAAATGCATATAGTGTTAGTAACTTTATTATTGTTATTCTTCATGACTTGCCGACTTATTCCAAAAGCTGACCTACATGGCTGCAACGTATTATGTTGCGTAGATATATTCGATCGGGAGTGAGGCTACGCTCAGCGCTTGGCGATTGCCCTTTGGAGTCGGATGGACTCGCTTACCTTCGACGCTTCGCGATGTTTTTAGTTTATTTCTCATGAGTTGGCCTTGAGCGAATTTATTCCTTGTAATAAAGACTCTATATGAGAATCGTTTAATGATATTCAGGTGTGATTGAACTTTGATTACTTTATCGATGTCTTGTGAGTACCAAATGATCTTGGGATGGTATGCATACGTAGATTTGACCGATTTTGGGTCGGTCGCTCTGAGAGATGGTATCGAGCACACGTTGACCGTAGGATCGTAACCCCTAGGATCGGAAAGCCATAATCGAGACCATTTACTTTGAACCCTTTTCATTCTATAATTCTTCCTGTTCAATTCGACTCTTCTCCCTTTGCAACATTCTAGATGGCGCGAGTTCAACCCGGTTTGCTACGGAGTTACGCCACCCGATGAGGCGATGCCCTTTGGAAGAAAGCTGGTCCAGATGGTGAAGCAGCTGAAGATAGCTCTACCCTCGATCACCGGAAACCCACTAATGCACTTCCGACGGACACCCGCTCTGAGATTGAAGTGCATATCCCAGGAGAACCTTTGGAGGACACACGAGCCTATCAACTTTGAGTTCATCGAGTTCAACTGGATCATCGGAAGGGACGTGGCGATCTACCGAGCACTTGGACATCTCCGAGAGGAGTCTGGGCGAGCTCGATCACTCGAGACCTCGCCATGGTTTCTCGCGGGGCAAGGAATGGAGATATCATCCGTACCATTGAGGACGATTCCACTCTCTCGTACATCCAGGGACTTGGAGTGTCTTCTCGAAGCGGAGATTCGGACTCGCCGTAACTCGAAGACACACTGGAAGCTTTTGTTCCGCGAATGGAACTGGAGGAGAAGGCACGCGAGACTTCCTTGGACATGAGGAAGAAATCACGGACTTCATGGAGATAGTCGACGACCAAGATGAAGCTTGCGCGATAGAGGAAAAGATGGACTTGGGAGAGGACCTTTACAGTGGAGATGAAGCACCCTCGTGAGCAATGATCAGGATTTGAAGGAGTACCACCAAGGAAACCCCAAGAGGAGGCGCCATCGATGGAGACTTTTAGTCGACCACCATGTTATCTTTTACTTTTTCGTCGATCAGTTAGGCCGATGTTTTCCTTGATTAGTCATGAGCTTTTGTAATCGAGTTTGAACCATGTTTGAGTGGAATGAATAAATGATTGGTGTGTTATGATTGTGCATTCATATGGGTAGTGTTATTTCTCATAGACCATTGTTCTATTCTAAATTTCTCATCCCTCCAAAACACGGATGCCTCCGGGACGTGACCTTTGGTTTCCGCCGAGCTCACCCAGCTGCTCCAAAGCAGAATGCACCGATGCAGCTCCTTATTCGTAATCGAACAACACCGCCAACAATCCACCGCCACCGCCACCACCCATGTGGACAACTTGACTCGATTTACGAGGTTGAATCCGCCAGTGTTCTCTAGTAGCACCGAGCCGATTGTGGCTGATGATTGGCTCCATAAGATCGGAAGGAGCTAGTCACCGTTGGATGCACCGATCTTTGAGAAGGTGCGCTTTGCAGCGCATCAACTGGATGGACCTGCAGCTTCTTGGTGGGAGAATTACACCGCCACCTTTCCCATGGGTGGTATCACTTGGGATCAATTCCAGCAGGCCTTCGCCTTTGCTCATGTCTCACCGGAGCCATGAGTGCGAAGAAGCGTGAGTTCGAAACTTGCGCCAGGGAACCGTCTTGTGGCACAAGACGTGGATGAATCAACAAGCTCGCTCGCTATGCCCTCGATGATGTGGCCACAGATGCCGCCAAGCAGAGAAGTTCCTTGAGGGACTCAATGATGAACTGAGCATGCAGCTTATTGTGGCTACTTTCAATAACTACCGGAGCTGGTAGACAAGGCCACCATCCCGGAAGGCAAGCAGCAGCAGATAGAAAGCATAGCGGAAGTACAGCCGGGAAGCACAACTCAGAGCTCAGCGAAGCCCGCTATGCACCGTGCTTAGGAGGGCACACCCATCATAACCATGGAGTTCATAACCATGGAGGAAATGGGAACAACCGCAGCCAGACAACAAGTCGGGCCATGGCAATGGCAATGGAAATGGTAATGGCAATCAGCACCGTTCCGCCCGGCTCAAAGGATCTGAGCCACATCACCGCTTCAAGTGCGGAAGACAGGGCACTCGCCACCGACTGCCCGGAGGCCAAGCAGAAGAATGGCAATGGCAATGGAGGCTCAGTGAAGAAGCCAAATCCGTTTCCCCGTGCTCAGGTGAACCACATCGACGTGGAGGACGTCTATGATCAGCCAGACACTGTGGTTGGTAAGTTTTTATTGAATTCACGTTCAGTTTTGGTTCTCTTTGATTCTGGTGCAACGCATTCATTCATATCAAGGGTAGTTGTGGAAAAGTACGAATTACGCACTAGAACCCTTAGAAGCCCCCTTCGCGTCAGTTCCGCAGGAGGAGAAATGATGGCAGGTTTAAGCTGTCCTGCAACCCTCAACATCGGGAACCACAAATTTCCCGTGGAACTCATAGTGTTGGAAACTCAGACCTTGGATGTAATCCTAGGCATGGATTGGTTGTCAAAGTATGAAGGAACATTGATCGTGCCCAGAAGTCTATTCTGCTCACCACCGGGAGCGAAGAGGATCAAGTATGTAGCCAGCACAGCCGGATGAAGAATCGGTGCATTCCCTCACGGGAGTTGTTCAGAGGAAGTGCCGTGGTGCAAGAATTTCCCGATGTGTTTCGGAGGAATTACCAGAATGCCACGGACGGGGACATTGAATTTCTGATTGAGCTATTGCCGGCACAGCCCCAATATCCAAGAGACCTTATCGGATGCCACCGAATAAGTTGAAAGAGATCAAGGATCAAATAAATGAGTTATTGGAGAAAGGATATATTCGTCCGAGCTCATCACCTTGGGGAGCCCCATTCTTTTGGTAGAGAAGAAGGATGGAAGCTTGAGGATGGTTGTGGATTATCGTGCATTGAGCGAAGTAACCATCAAGAACAAGTACCCTCTGCCGATGATCAATGACTTGTTTGATCAGCTTGTTGGAGCCAAGGTATTCTCTAAGATCGATCTTCGATCGTGGTATCACCGATTGAAAATTCGTGAAAAGGATATACCCAAAACAGCATTCACTACGGTATGGTTTATATGAGTATACCGTCATGTCATTTGGATTGACTAATGCTCCTGCATACTTCATGAATTTGATGAACAAGGTGTTCATGGAATATCTGGACAAGTTTGTCGTGGTGTTCATCGATGACATATTGATTTTCTCAAGAGCGAGGAAGAGCATAAGGAACATTTGCGTCTAGTTACGAGAAACTTCGAGAACATCACCGTATGCCAAATTCAGCAAATGTGAATTCTGGTTGAAGGAAGTGGATTCCTCGGACATGTTATTTTAGGAGAAGGAATAGCAGTTGATCCCGCCAAGGTTGAATCAGTCACCGATTGGCGATCACCCACCTCGATCAAGGAGATCCGCAATTTTCTCGGACTCGCAGGATATTATCGGAGGTTCATTGAGAACTTCTCGAAGATTGCTAAGCCCATGGTGAGCTGTTGAAGAAGGAAGCCAAGTATGTTTGGACCGAGGAATGTGAAGCCAGTTTTCAAGAATTGAAGAAACGGTTGGTCACAGCTCCAAAGTTGATTTTGCGGACATACACAAGGAATACCAGGTTTATTGTGACGCTTCTCGTCAAGGACTCGGAGGAGTATTGATGCAGGAAGGTAAGGTTGTAGCTTATGCCTCCGGACAGCTACGGCCTCATGAGATGAATTATGCCACGCATGATTTGGAGTTAGCAGTGTAGTGCATGCACTCAAGACACAGAGACATTTCCTCATCGGAAATCGTTGTGATGTCTACAGATCACAAGAGTTTGAAGTATATCTTCACGCAGAAGGAATTGAACCTCGAGCGGAGGAGATGGCTAGAGTTGATAAAGGACTATGACATGAGATTGCATTACCACCCGGTAAAGCTAATGTTGTAGCAGATGCTTTGAGCCGTAAGAGTTATGTGAATACTCTTACAAAGCAGGAGGATTACCCAGAGTTAGTCGATGACCTCGAGATCTCCGGCGGAGATAGTTCGAAAGGATTTGTTGCAACTCTGAAGTACAGTCCACCTTGACCGAAAGGATTCGTGAAGCCGGAAGTCGGACAAGGAAATCGATGAGATAAAGCAAAAGATGGAGGAAGGAAAAGCTAAAGGATTCCGTAAGGATGAACACGGAACTATATGGTTTGAGGATCGTATTTATGTGCCCAATGATCCCGAGCTAAGGAAGCTAATTCTTCAGGAGGCTCATGATTCACCGTACTCGATTCACCCCGGCAACACCAAGATGTACCTGGATTTGAAGCAAAGTTTACGGTGGACAGTATGAAGAAGGACATTGCCGAGCACGTAGCCGTATCGATGTTTGCCAGCGTGTAAAGGCGAGAACATCGAAGCCAGCAGGTTACTTCAACCTTTGCCGATTCCTCGATTGGAAATGGGAGAAACTTGGTATGGATTTCATCACAGATTACCGGGACCCGTTCAGGGTATGATTCTATCTGGGTAGTAGTTGATCGTTTGACTAAGGTAGCTCACTTCATTCCGTGAAGACTACCTATACCAGTGCCAAGTTGGCCAAGATATACATGACCAGGATCGTATGTCCGCATGGAGTTCCGAGGAAAATCGTGTCGATAGAGGAACCCAGTTTACCTCAAAGTTTTGGAAACAATTGCATGAAACTTTGGAGTGCGAGGCTGGAATTGATACAACTTTTCATCCGCAGAGACAGATGGACAGACCGAGAGAGTCAATCAGATTACGGAGGACATGTTGAGAGCTTGTGTGCTAGACTATGGGTCTAGCTGGGATGATAACTTGCCATCGCAGAGTTCTCATACAACAACAGTTATCAATCCAGTTTGAAGATGGCCCCTTCGAAGCTCTATACGGAAGGAGGTGCGAAACACCATTCTTTGTGGGATAGTGTTGGAGATCGATCACTTTTGGTTCCGATCTTATCAAGGATTCGAAGAGAAGTCAAGTTGATTCGAGACAGGCTCAAGATAGCACACCAAGACGGAAGAGTTATGCCGACGATGAAGCGCAAGGAAGTGACTTACGAAGTGGGAGACCGAGCATATCTTCGTGTGTCACCACTTCGTGGAATCAAGAGGTTTGGTGTCAAGGAAAGTTAGCACCCGATTCATTGGCCCTACAAAATCCTCGAGCGTCGTGGAGAAGTTGCATACAAGTTGGAATTGCGGAAGGATTGTCCGGAGTTCATGATGTCTTCCACGTTTCTCGGTTGAAGAAGTGCCATGCCGACATGGCCGATGTTCCGTTGAGAGACACGGTGCCCTAGAGGCCATACAGCTTGCGGTGATTTGACTTACAAGGAGAAACCCGTCGAATTCTCGAGACTGCAAGCGAGTCACCCGCAGCAAGGTCATCAAGTTTTGCAAGGTCTTTGTGGAGTCACCACACCGAGGAAGAAGCCACACAGGAGCGCCAAGAAGATCTTCTTGAGACCATCCGCACCTATTTGCTAGCCAACCCGAATCTCGAGGGCGAGATTCATCTTAAGGTGGTAGGTTTGTAACATCCCAAATTTCCTATTTGGAATGTTTTACAATTATAGCTAAGCATCCTATGCATCCTGTTTGAATTTGAGTGCCATTTGAAGTTTCAGAGCAATTTGAGTTTTGAATTTGAATTTCAAACTTTGGCATGTGGGAATCATTTCAAAAACTAAGCCTGATAAATACTTGATCAAAAGTATGAGAGGAGCAAACATGACACTCCAAAAATATCAGAGGAAACATTGCCAGAAGAATTGGATTCAAATCTGAAATTTATTTGAATTTGAAAAAAATAGATTTTTATGAAGTTTGGATTTTGCCTTTGGAAAAATGTTCAAATGAAAGGGGATATTCCCCTGATCATTTTGGTATATATATACCCTATATAAATTATTTATAGATTTGGTTTTATTTTGTTTTAGTTTTATTTAAAAAATAAAAGAAAACTCCCAGGCGCCACTAGGCCACCCAGGCCCAGCCAGCCCGCCCCCCTCCAGCCCAGCGCCCGAGCCCAGTGAGAGCCGCCCAACAGCCAGCCAGCGCCTCACCCCTCGCCTGCTCATGAAACCCGTTGGCCTCGGCCACCCGACCCCCTCGCCTCTCTCTCTCCCGCTGACCTGTGGGACCCGCCCGTCTCCTTCCCCTCGCCCGCGCCATCAGCTCATTGAGATCGACCGATCCCAAGGATCCGGATCCCCGATCGCCTCCGATGCCCTTCCGAGTAACCCGACCCCAGCTATAAAAGCCGAGGCGCCGCACCCCATTCCCCCTAGCCTCGCGGACCCCTCTCTCCTCCCCCGAGCTCGCTGGGGTCCCGAACCCTCCCGCGCCATTGTTGCCGCCGTGAGCCCCTAGTCCACCCCCGACCCCCCAACACCACCGAACCACCCCGTGCTCCCAAGATCTCCCGACGAGTCGCTGAGCTCGCTGACGCCTTGGACGCCTGACGACTTTCGCCGCCCGCCGCCGCCGTCGCCGAGTCCGGTAAGTCCCCGGCATCACCCCCCACCGTCCGATCCTAGATCTAGGGCTAGGATTAGAACCCCGAAGGGTTAGGTTTTAGTTAGAAAACCGGCCGGTCCACTCGGCTTATTTTTAGTTTAGGTTTTTATTTTAGGCCGGTTTGTTTAGTTTAAACCCTAGAGCCCTTTTAGACTAAGTTACGCCTAGTGCACAGTATAGGCCCATTAGGCCTTTTTCTTTTTATTTTGATTTTCTGTTTTAGCCGAATAGTTTCTGTTTTCAAAATGTATATCTTTTATTCTGTTTAATATTTTTAGATGATTCTTTTTTGTTGGATTGCAAATTTTATGTAGTTTCTGTAGAATATATATTTAGCTATGTTAAAAATAATTAAAATGCTTTAATTTAGTTTTAGTCAGAATAGTAAATCTGCTATAACTTTAGTTAGAAAAATTATTTTTGCATGATTCTTTTGTCACCACTTTATTTTGACATTGCCAAACCCTAGAAATTAACTTGGGTATTTTAGGATTAATAAATAATTAATTTTAGACAGAATCCTATTAATCCTAATTAATTAACTAGTTCTGTTTTCCTAATTAATTAATTAGTAAATTAATTTATTTTTAACTTGTGATTAGTTATTCTAGGTTAGTTTCTGTCACTCCATTAGATGAACTTTTATTTATAATTAATAAAAGTTTTAAATTATTTTCTTAATAGAAATTGGATTAGGCCTAAAATGAGTTCTATAATAGCTTTTTAATTAGTTCTTTTTGCTCCTAGTTGCTTAGTGAATCCTTTTCTGTTAAGTTAAACTAAAACCATGATTAGGTTATATTAGGGAATTTTTGTTATATAAAAACTATTTTTGTTATTATTTGGATTAGGGAAAAACTTTGAAATTGGTTTCTTTGAGTTTTCTTCTTGGATTTGGTTTTGATTGCTTTATTGAGTTATGTTACTTTTGTTATGTTGTGTGATCCTATTGCTTTGTGCTTATTGTGTTATTGTTTGTCTCGGTAGAGTTTCCAGAGTGCGAAGCTTGCTACTACGACTCTTTAGCTTACGAGGATCATCAGCAAGGCAAGTTTTGATCATGTTATTTCTATACCTATGTTTTTGTGCATTAGTAGTTGTCACCACCCCACCATGCATGCAGTAGTGAAATCTTGAAGTCATTAAACTTGAGTAGTATCATGTGGTAGGATGAACCAATCCCTTGTTACCATGACCCCGGGCGTAGTAGTTACTTTGCTATGCTCGTGAGACGGATTTGGGATGAGTGAAATTCATAAGCAAGATGTGAGAGTCAATGATGATGATGACCCCATGAACTACAATGATCAAGATGGACTTGGAAAATCACTCTTTGGGTGGAGGATTTGTTGACGGGCACCTGGAGCACCAGTGGTGGCGGGATGCATGGAGAAGCGCCATGACATCCTGCGAAAGCTTCACCCAGCCACAAAGAGAAGGATGGATGCCCCATGACCGGAAGCTTACATGCAGCCGCAAGCCATTATGGGCTCGGCTGGGTTGACCCTAGTAGTGACGCTGGCTGGGCGGTACTACGAGAAGTAGACGAACGGTAGGATTGGATGGGTACCGCGGTGGCGGAAGAACTCTTTGGAAGACCTGTTTCATTCGTCCGTCTTCAAACACCATGAAGTGCGAAGACTTTAAAGGAGGGAATGATTCTTGCGGGAAAGTCGCAACCCTCTGCGAGTTAAAGATCTAATCGATTAGCCGTGTCCCCGGTTACGGACATTTGAGCCTCTGGAACTTGGAAGTATTCGGATATCTCTACACTTAAAGTTAATGAATTAGTTTGAGGGTTTATGACTTAATAATAATTTGGGAACGAGATATTGGTTGGCGGAACCATCTCAATAACTACCAACAATTGTAGTAATTTTGCAAGCAAGTCCACTGTAGTAGGATAAAATTTGCTTTTCGCAAAATGATGAAACTTAGAGCTCCACAGCCAAAAAAGCATATAGTGTTAGTAACTTTATTATTGTTATTCTTCATGACTTGCCAGCTTATTCCAAAAGCTGACCTACATGGCTGCAACGTATTATGTTGCGTAGATATATTCCGATCAGAGTGAGGCTACGCCCGCGCTTGGCGATTGCCCTTTGAGTCGGATGGACTCGCTTACCTTCGACGCTTCCGCAGTGTTTTTAGTTTATTTCTCATGAGTTGGCCTTGAGCCGAATTTATTCCTTGTAATAAAGACTCTATATGAGAATCGTTTAATGATATTCAGGTGTGATTGAACTTTGATTACTTTATCGATGTCTTTGTGAGTACCAAAGATGATCTTGGGATGGTATGCATACGTAGATTTGACCGATTTTGGGTCAGGTCGCTACACTTGCTGAACTTGGCGTATAACTGGTGTTCCCTGAGTTTCTCGAGAACTAATCGCAAGTGCTCCTCGTGCTCCTCTTCGTTCTTCGAGTATACCATAATATCATCAATAAACACCACAACAAACTTGTCCAAATATTCCATGAACACCTTGTTCATCATACTCATGAAATAGGCAGGGGCGTTAGTCAGTCCAAACGACATGACCGTATACTCGTATAATCCATACCGCGTGGTGAATGCTGTCTTTGGTATATCCTTTTCTCGGATCCTCAACTGATGGTATCCCGATCGTAACACCTTAGCTCCTTGCAGTTGATCAAACAGATCATTGATCATTGGCAGTGGGTACTTGTTCTTTATCGTTACTTCATTCAAGGCTCGGTAATCAACAACCATCCTTAGGGATTTATCTTTCTTCTCAACCAAAAGCACTGGGGCTCCCCAAGGCGATGAACTCCTTCGAATGTATCCTTTCTCCAATAACTCCTTGATCTGTTTCTTAATTTCCTCCAGATCATTTGCGGGCATCCGATAGGGTCTCTTGGATATTGGTCCTGTACCTGGCAATAGTTCTATCAGGAACTCGATGTCTCTATCCGGTGGCATTCCTGGTAACTCCTCTGGAAAAACATCCGGGTAATCCTTTACTACAGGCACTTCCTCCTGAACAACTCCCGTGAGGGCATTCACTTGGCTCCTCCTAGGCACATGCCTAGATACATACTTAATCCTTTTTCCCTCCGGGGTGGTAAGATAAATTGATTTGCTAGCACAGTCAATGCTTCCTCCATACTTTGACATCCAGTCCATACCTAATATCACATCCAATCCTTGCGACTCCAAGATAATTAGGTCAGACGGAAAAACATGTGTGCCAATGGTTAGGGGTATCTGGTTGCACCATCGGCTAGCCATTTACTCTGCTCCAGGCGAGCTCACTAAAAGAGGGGTCCTAAGGGTTTGGGTTGGTAGCTTAACTTATCCACAAATCCCCTTGATATGTATGAATGCGATGCACCAGTATCGACAAGAACAAGAGCGGTAAATGACTTAACCAAAAACTTACCTATTACCGCGTCCAGCTGCTCTTCAACTTCCTCCACGTTAACGTGGTTCACTTGTCCTTTGTTGAATGGATTGGGCTTCTTCCCAGCGCTCCCATTTCCGTTTCCATTCCTTCCTTCGGGGCAAACATTGGCATAGTGCCCTGTCTTCCCGCACTTAAAGCAAGTAACTTGACTTAGGTCCCTTTTGGCTGGTGTAGCTGGGTTGGAGCGGTTCTGATTGTTATTAACTCCGTTCCCATTTCCATTCTTAGCACCGTTGTGGTTATGCGATCCTCTTCCAGTGTGGTTGTGACCTCCATGATTATGAACAAGTCCTCCCGAGTTCGGGGTTAAGCGGGGCTTCTGTTGAGCTCCTGAATTATACTTCCCTTGTCCATACTTCCTCTTACGGTTCTCAATTTGCTGCTGCTTTCCTTCAATCATAAGGGCCTTATCTACCAACTCCTGGTAGTTATTGAAAGTTGCCACCATCAACTACATGCTCATCTCATCATTCAGCACTTCCATAAACTCCTCCTGCTTCGCGGCATCTGTGGCCACATCATCAGGGGCATAGCGTGATAACTTGCTAAAATCATCCACGTACTGAGCCACAATCACGGTTCCCTGGCGTAAGTTGCGAAACTCGCTTCTTCATCTGCATGGCTCCGCTTGAGACATGGGTGCGTCTGAAAGGCTTGCTGAAACTGGTCCCAAGTGACATTGGCTATAGGAAAAGTAGCCGTGTAATTCTCCCACCATGCTGCTGCTGGTCCATCCAATTGATGTGCGGCAAAGCGCACCTTCTCAGCATCTGTGCACCCTACGGTGGTTAACTCCCTTCCAATACGACGTAACCAATCATCAGCAACTATTGGCTCGGTGCTACTGGAAAACACCGGCGGTTGTAACCTTAGGAAACGGGCTAAGTTGTCCACTGGCGGCGGGTTATTGTTGTTGTTGTTGCCCTGGTTCTGAACTAGCAATTGCATCAAGGCATTCTGCTGCTAGATCAACTGGGTGAGTTCCGGTGGGAAAGCAAAACCGGTGTCATGTCTCGGAGGCATCTGATGGGTTTAGATGGAACAGATTAGAATAGAAAAAAAGGTCTAATGAGAAAACACTACCCATATGCATATGAGGCAAACACAATTATTTCACTCAATCAATCAAGCAAGGGCATACAAACGGTCTAGGACTATCGCAAAAGTGCTCAACTACTCTTAGATACATGGGGAAAATACTACTAATATATGGTGGTCATCTAGAAATTTTGATCGGTGGAAGACTCCATGATGTCTGCTCCAGCTTCGTCTTTGTAGTCATCATCACTTGGATCGGAAACGGTGTCGTCGATGATGATGTAGTTGTCCGAGCAAGTGGGGTCATCGTCCTCTTCTTCCGGGGCTGGTCCTCCCATGAATACTCCGATCTTCTTAACTAGGTCGTCGTTCTTCTCCAGTAGTATCTTGATTTCCTCTTCATATCCTTCGTGTGTAAACTTGAGTTCTTCCTCCAGTTCGATGATCCTGGTCTTCGCCTTCTTCATCTCCATCATGTCTGCGCACATCTGGTTCTCCTGACGTCGAATGTGCTGATTTAGCTCCTGGATGAAAGCTGCAATGGATCTATCCTTCTTGGTGCTGATTACTTCCCATTGCTCGTCTCGGCGCCCACATTTGATAGATGGTGTCCTTAAGCTCCCTGTTGTAGACTTCTCCAATGCGTCCCATGGTAATGTGGGCTGCCATGCTCTTGCCTAGACTCCAGGTGGGTGCTTCGAAAGAAAATTCTATGGGTTTAGAAGTTGGCGAGAACGTCCTTCCTGGAACTTGTACTTGAATCATCCAGCGCTCCTCTTCTGGTAAGGTGGTGTTGTATGTCCCGGTGAAGCTTGGTATTCCAATGTTCAAGTATCTCGTGACTTCCTTCAAGTGGCGTCCAAAAGGTGTGTCTTCATCTGGTTGTGCAAACTTATTCTTCATCTCCGTCATCCTAAAGAGTGGAAAAAATGGAGAGGAGTCAGAAATGAGTAGAGAAGAGTGCCCTATGGTTTATCTTACTGGTCGTGTCCTACACTCAGCGTGTGCTCTGATACCATCTTGTAGCGACCCGACCTCAGATGGTTAAGTCTCGTGTTCCAAAGTCATCCTGGATCAAGAATCTTGACACACACAAGACTCAAGGATTTATAACAGAGTAGCAATCACACACTTATTACATCGAATGTCTCAAAAGAGAACTTATTACAATAATATGGCTTAAGGCCATCTAATGCGATAACAAATGGAAGGCTTGGAAGATAAAGTGAGTCCATCAACTCCAACGGCATAGCTGAGCTGCACGGCAACGACCTAACGAACCTTACTCCTCGTCTGAAAAGTCTGCAACATAATACGTTGCAGCCCAAAAACAGGTCAGCACATGGAATATGCTGGCAATATAACACAGTAGGACAGGAACAGAATAATGTTATTACTACATGCATATTTGGCTGGTGGAAATCTCTATGGTTATAGTTTTGCGTAAAGCCAATTTTTCCCTACAACAAAGGAATATTTTTTTATTTAACTATCATGGTGGTTGAAACATTGAGAAGGTATAACCCCAACTCAATCCCAATTAAAGTAGTTAACAACCCAACAATATTATTTAAGAGTGATGAGATACATGTGATAACTCAAGTACTAGATACTCAAAATTGTCCATAAGCGGGGACACGACTAACCATGATTAGATTGTACACTCTGCAGAGGTTTGCGCACTTTTCCCCACAAGACTCGATCGCCTCCTTTGATTTCTCGCACTACATGGTGTTTGAGAAACGGATTACCGAGACATAATCTTTCAGAAACATTAACTCTCTACTTCGGGTAGACCATACCAAACCTACAAAACCCACTACCTGCTGATCTACCTCTTCAAGAGCTTCACGTATCTTACTCAACTATGCTAGAGCCCATAATAGCTTGTGGCTGCGCACGGAAGTTTCTAGCATGAATAATCTCGCCCCCTTTGAGCACAGGTGGCGGTCCATAGGAAGATCACACGGGTACCCGGGATTTCCAAAATAAAACAGACAACACCGGGTTCCCCAGTGCCTCAATCCACCCAGATGTGTATTAATGTTGCCACCTTAAATTAAACCATTAATTAACAATCTCACATCTATCATGGATTCACTCAAACCCAAAACACGTCTACGAGCATAGCATAGCAATATAAGCAACACGTAGAAGTAACTCCCAAGGGTTTGATAGTAACAGGACAATAGGTTCTACGTCAACTACTACTTCCCAACCCACAAGTTAATGACATTCTAATCATGCAATGTTTGAGGATTGAGCTAATGCATAAAAACTGGGTATGAAAAGAGTATGATCAAAGTGTTACTTGCCTTGCTGACGATCCGCGAATCCTAGAGACTCGTAGTAACACGCTTCGCACTCCGGGAATTCTATCACAAGCAAACAATAACATACATAAGCAACAAGCAAAGATGCATAAGCAAAACAT
This sequence comes from Aegilops longissima, assembly GCA_021605205.1. Taxonomy (NCBI): domain Eukaryota; kingdom Viridiplantae; phylum Streptophyta; class Magnoliopsida; order Poales; family Poaceae; genus Aegilops; species Aegilops longissima. The sequence continues at coordinate 565,961,232 of CM038676.1, read as the reverse complement.
CAACTAAAAGAGGCTGACCAGAAAGTTCAACTTAAGAACTCCGGTTCGCAAAAAGAATCAAACCAAACGGAGCAATGAAACTCAAACGGCGAAAGAAACAAGATCCGTTTACTAATCTGAACTAGGGTCAATTTTTACAGAGGCAAAAACTTGTTTGAGCTGATTATTCGGAAAGAGGGTTTCGAGACGAAACTCTAGGCGCTTGAATCGCCTGATTCCGATAATCGAGCGAAAAGTTATACTAGATCGAAAATCGGATCAAAAATCGTGATCAGAAAAATCGCGGAATAAATCCGAAAAAAAGAAAAACGACGAACAGCTTCACGAACAAACGTTCGTTATCTGAACCTAAACGAAGAACGCGTTCGTTAAAACAAACGAACGAGCGAACGCTCGCTAAATAAATAAACCGGAGAAAAACCGATCTATCTAAAAAACGAAAACTAGGGGGCTACCTCGCTCGGCTCCGGCGGGGCTTGGGCTCGGCGCGGGGTGGCGCGGGGCGGCGGCGGCGGGGCTCGGGCGGCGGCGGCGGGGCTCGAGCTCGGCGGTGGCGGGTGGTCTTTGTGGGGGGGCTCCAGATTTAAAGAGGAGGGTCGGCGGCTTGGGGAGGGGCAAGCGGCGGGCGGAAGGCGTGTCCGCCTCGGACATGGCGGCGGCGCGAGGAAAGGCGGCGGCGGTTGTTGGGCCTTGGCTGGGCCTCGGCCCGATCGGGTCTTGGAAGCGAAGCTTTTTTTTAAATAATGTCGCCAACGGAAAAATAAACCCTATAAAATAAAATAAAAATCTAAAAATGCCAAAACAAATTTTCACCGTCTAAATGAAATATTTAGAACGAGATGAACATTTTCTTGGCCCTAAAATGCAATTTTGAAAACATGCAATTTTTCTAATGCAAATAAAATCCAAATAAAATCAAATAAAATCGAACTAATGATTTTAACATTTTTCCTCCAATATTTCAATTGTTTGGAGAAGTCATATTATCTCCTCTCATTTATTTTAATGTGAAATATTTTTGAGAGAGAAAAATAATTAAAATAAAAAATCCTCGTTTTCACTATTTGATAAAAATCAAATATGAAAACCGGAAGATCCCCAACTCTCTCCGAGGGTCCTTGAGTTGCTTAGGATTTCGAGGATTGCGGAACGAAGATGCAATAAAATATAATCTGTATGAATGACCTATGTATAACATTCCCAATTGAAAATTTGGGATGTTACACACCTCCTGAGCAAATTAAAGTTGAACCTAGTATTGCTATGGTTAAAGATCTCTTGGCTGATAATATTGATGGGCATGTTATTTACTTCTGTGATGAAGTTGCTAGAATTGCGAGACCCGATACTAAAAATAAACATAGACCTGTTGTAGGCATGCCTGTTATTTCTGCTAAAATAGGAGATCATTGTTATCATGGCTTATGTGATATGGGTGCTAGTGCAAGTGCAATACCTCATTCCTTATACAAAGAAATAATGCATTATATTGCACCTGCTGAGATAGAAGAAATCGAAGTTACAATTAAGCTTGCCAATAGAGATACTGTTTCACCAGTTGGGATTGTTAGAGATGTTGAAGTCTTGTGTGGAAAAGTTAAATATCCTGCTGATTTTCTTGTTCTTGGTTCCCCACAAGATGACTTTTGCCCCATTATATTTGGTAGACCCTTCTTGAATACTGTTAATGCTAAGATAGATTGCAAAAAGGATGTTGTTACTATTGGCTTAGGGAATATGTCTCATAAGTTTAATTTTGCTAAATTTCATAGACAACCCCATGATAAAGAATTGCCTAGAAGGATGAAATTATTGGTCTTGCTTCTATTGCCATGCCTCCTACTGATCCTTTAGAACAATATTTTCTAGACCATGAAAATGATATGTTTATGAATGAAAGAAGGGAAATAGATGAAGTGTTCTTTAAATAGGGTCCTATTTTGAAACACAACTTGCCTGTTGAAATCCTAGGGGATCCTCCTCCACCTAAGGGTGATCCCGTGTTTGAGCTTAAACCATTACCTGATACTCTTAAACATGCTTATCTTGATGAAAAGAAGATATATCCTGTTATTATCAGTGCTAACCTTTCAGAGCAGGAAGAGGAAAGATTATTGAAAACTCTGAAGAAGCATTGTGCTGCTATTGGATATACTCTTGATGATCTTAAGGGCATTAGCCCCACTCTATGCCAACACAAAATAAAATTGGAGGAAGACGCCAAACCAGTTATTGATCACCAACGACGATTAAATCCTAAGATGAAAGAAGTGGTAAGAAAGGAAATACTAAAGCTCCTTGAGGCAGATATAATTTATCCCGTTGCTGATAGTCAGTGGGTAAGTCATGTCCATTGTGTCCCTAAGAAGGGAGGTATTACTGTCGTTCCTAATGATAAAGATGAATTGACCCCGCAAAGAATTATTACAGGTTATAGGATGGTAATTGATTTTCGCAAATTAAATAAAGCTACTAAGAAAGATCATTACCCTTTACCTTTTATTGATCAAATGCTAGAAAGACTATCCAAACATACACATTTATGCTTTCTAGATGGTTATTCTGGTTTCTCTCAAATACATGTGTCAGCGGACGATCAAGAAAAGACCACTTTTACTTGCCCTTTCGGTACTTTTGCTTATAGACGTATGCCTTTTGGTTTATGTAATGCACCTGCTACCTTTAAAAGATGCATGATGGCTATATTCTCTGACTTTTGTGAAAAGATGTGTGAGGTATTCATGGATGATTTCTCCGTTTATGGATCCTCTTTTGATGATTGCTTGAGCAACCTTGATCGAGTTTTGCAGAGATGTGAAGATACTAGTCTTGTCTTGAATTGGGGAAAATGCCACTTTATGGTTAATGAAGGCACTGTCCTGGGGCATAAATTTCTGAAAAAGGTATTGAAGTTGATAAAGCTAAGGTTGATGCTATTGAAAAGATGCCATGTCCCAAGGACATTAAAGGTATAAGAAGTTTCCTAGGTCATGCCGGTTTTTATAGGAGGTTCATTAAGGACTTTTCTAAAATATCTAGGCCTCTGACTAATCTATTGCAAAAAGATATTCCTTTTTTCTTTGATGATGATTGTGTATAAGCATTTGAAATACGTAAGAAAGCTTTGATTTCTACACCTATTGTTCAGCCACCTGATTGGAATTTACCCTTTGAAATTATGTGTGATGCTAGTGATTATGCTGTAGGTGTTGTTCTAGGACAAAGAGTTGATAAGAAACTAAATGTTATTAAATATGCTAGTAAAACTCTAGATAGTGCTCAGAGAAATTATTCTACTACTGAAAAAGAATTCTTAACAGTTGTATTTGCTTGTGATAAGTTCAGACCTTATATTGTTGATTCTAAAGTAACTATTCACACTGATCATGCCGCTATTAAATATCTTATGGAAAATAAAGATGCTAAACCTAGATTTATTAGATGGGTTCTCTTGCTACAAGAATTTGATTTGCATATTATTGATAGAAAGGGAGCTGAGAACCCCGTTGCAGACAACTTGTCTAGGTTAGAGAATGTTCTTGATGATCCACTACCTATTAATGATAGCTTTCCTGATGAACAATTAGCTGTCATAAATGCTTCTCGTACTGCTCCATGGTATGCTGATTATGCTAATTACATTGTTTCTAAATTCATACCACCTAGTTTCACATACCAGAGAAAGAAAAAGTTCTTCTATGATTTAAGACATTACTTCTGGGATGATCCACATCTTTATAAAGAAGGAGTAGATGGTGTTATTAGACGTTGTGTACCTGAGCATGAACAGGAACACATCATATGCAAGTGTCACTCCGAGGCATATGGAGGACACCACGTTGGAGACAGAACTGCACATAAGGTATTACAATTCGGTTTTTATTGGCCTACTCTCTTCAAAGATGCCCGTAAGTTTGTCTTGTCTTGTGATGAATGTCAAAGAATTGGTAATATTAGTAGACGTCAAGAAATTCCTATGAATTATTCTCTTGTTATTGAACCTTTTGATGTTTGGGGCTTTGATTATATGGGACCATTTCCTGCCTCTAATGGGTATACACATATTTTAGTTGCTGTTGATTACGTTACTAAGTGGGTAGAAGCTATTCCAACTAGTAGTGCTGATCATAACACCTCTATTAAGATGCTTAAAGAAGTTATTTTTCCAAGGTTTGGAGTCCCTAGATACTTAATGACTGATGGTGGTTCACATTTTATTCATGCACTAGTAGAAAAAAGGTCTAATGTGAAACTCATTAGTCCTGGTTTGCAATTGAACCGGCACTAATGTGACCATTAGTGTCGGTTCCAACGGCCAGGCGGGCGGCGCTCATTAGTACCGGTTCATGGCGAACCTTTAGTACCAGTTCGTGCCACGAACCGGTACTAAAGAGGTGGTGGCCTTTAGTACGGGTTGGTGGCTCCAACCGGTACTAAAGGGGTCTTTAGTACCGGTTGGAGCCACCAACCGGTACTAAAAGTGGTGGTCTTTAGTGCGGGTTGGTGGTTCCAACCGTACTAAAGACTCCCTTTAGTACCGGTTGGAGCCACCAACCGTACTAAAGGTGGTGCGCCACCCGCAGATGCACAACGTTTAGTCCCACCTCGCTAGTTGAGAGGAGCTCGCACCGGTTTATAAGCCCCGCCGCGGCTACCGTGTCGAGCTCCTCTCTAAGCAGGCCTTTGTGGGCCTATTGCAAGTCTTCTGCCCTGTGGAGCCTACTAGGCCGTACGGGCCTGCATCCTGGCCCAACTAGAGATTGGGTTTCTAGTCGTATGCAGGTCGTGCCAGCCTAGTAGACGGGCTATTTTTTCTTTATTGCAAAAATAAAAATAAAAAAAATCCTTACCAACCGGGACTAAAGGTCCCCCAAACCACGGCGCGCCTCGTGCCACGTGGTGGGCCTTTGGTCCCGGTTCGTGTTGAACCGGTACTAAAAGGGGGGACCTTTAGTCCCCCACTCTTTATTACTGGTTCCAGAACCGGTACTAAAGGTCCTTACGAACCGGTACTAAAAGTCGTTTTTCTACTGGTGATGGTGCTTTCCGGAAAATGCTTGCTAAGTATGATGTTAATCATAGAATTGCATCTCCATATCACCCACAGTCTAGTGGTCAAGTAGAATTGAGTAACAGAGAGCTTAAATTAATTTTATAAAAGACTGTTAATATATCTAGAAAGAATTGGTCCAAGAAACTTGATGATGCATTATGGGCTTATAGAACTGCATATAAGAATCCTATGGGTATGTCTCCATATAAAATGGTTTATGGAAAAGCATGTCACTTACCTCTCGAACTTGAACATAAGGCATATTGGGCCATTAAAGAGCTCAATTATGATTTCAAACTTGCCGGTGAGAAGAGGTTATTTGACATTAGCTCACTTGATGAATGGAGAACCCAAGCCTATGAGAATGCCAAACTGTTTAAAGAAAAAGTTAAAAGATGGCATGACAAAAGGATACAAAAGCGTGAGTTTAACGTAGGTGATTATGTGTTGCTTTTCAACTCTCGCTTAAGATTTGTTGCAGGAAAACTGCTCTCCAAATGGGAAGGCCCTTACGTTATCAAGGAGGTCTATCGTTCTGGTGCCATAAAAATCAACAACTTCGAAGGCACAAATCCGAAGGTGGTGAACGGTCAAAGAATCAAACATTATATCTCACGTAATCCTATAAATGTTGAAACTAATATTGTTGAAACCATAACTGTTGGGGATATTACTACTGGGTATAAACCGGCCAGATGAAGTCGGGTTATCCCCCATAATGAATCGTCTATATTTGAAGCCCATGAAGACAAGGAATAAGGCGCTTTACTACAGAGACTCGAAGGCCCAAGGCCCAAAGGTAGATTAGGGCCTGTAGATTTAAACCGCCATGTAATGTATAACTTGTATCATGAGGTATGAAAGAGTAGAGACCGAGCCGGATACATGTATAAACCAACATCGGGACTCTGTAAGCCGGCGGGCGTCAACCTGTGTATATAAAGGGATGACCCGGCGGTGGTTCAAGGACAAGAAAAAATAGCTCAAGATCCAGGCAAAGCGATTCCGCTCCCTGATCATCGAGACGACATCAATTCCACCACAACTGGATTGTAGGCTTTTACCTTCACCGCAAGGGGCCGAACCAGTATAAACTCACGTGTCCTTTGTCCGGTTTAACCCCTTTAAGCTAACCAGTTGTGATGGCTCCACAACTAAGTCCTTTCGCTAGGACATCTGCCGTGACAAACCCACGACAGTTGGCGCCCACCGTGGGGCTATCGCAGGTTTCGAGTTCTTGAAGGGCAAATTTGAAGGGCTCAAGGGATACGCCGTGTGCCGGATGACCAAGAGTCATCGTGGAAAGATCTACATCGACGACACAGGCTGGGGCCCCGAGGCCGGCTCAATCGAGTATGGGTACCGGGTCCCCATTGGCGGAATTCACGTCTTCATCGGCAAGATCGGTGAACCAGGCCCTGAGCCGAACATCTGTACCGACCTCATCGAGACGGCTCAGCGTGCAGGTCCTGCCCGGATTCAACCCGCCATGAAGTGGGCGCTCGTGGGATTCATCGAAGGTGCGAAACTTGAACCGACGTCCGATGGTGAGACCGTCGTTTATTCAGATGGCAAGTCATCCACCGGGGAGACCGAGTCACTGTACCAACTGCAAGATGGCCGGTTTGGGGGCTATTCCGATGGCGACAGTATTCCGGACCCCCTTGAACCGCCGAACCGGGTTCGGTGGCTGACTGGGCTTTCTCCTGGATCAAAGCGGATCAGCTCGCCAAATTCGTCGATCGAATCGGGCGCCCCGGAACGTCGAATGCGATTTTCATGGCTGGTACGCAGCCCACGTTGCAGTCTTCAATTGCGGCAGCTACGATTTCTGGATCGGCAGCTGGGGCAGGAGGCCCCGCGCACCGGCCGGCCCAAGTTTTGTCCGCTTTATTGGATGCCTGGACGACATTACTGACCGCACAGGTTACCCCAGACACCCAAGAGCAGCATAATGCGGAGGTTGCTAAGCTGCAGGATCAGATAACCCAGGCCAAGGAGGACTTAGTGGCGGAGGAAACCAGGATGGCTGAGGAGCGAGCCGCTTTAGATGCACAGGCACAGCGGATTCAAGCAGAGAATTACCGTCTCCTGTTGGATCAGAACGCTTCGAACGATGTGTTGAGGAGAAGGCATCGATCTTGATTGCCGCCGGTTTATGAAGCAATGAATCTCTTCGGCACACCATGAGCAGGAACCAGTAATCCGGCAGCAATAAACCGGATTGAAGCACCAGGAGCTGGAGCGCCGGATCAGCCACGGGTAACTGACCTGCCTTGACGGACCCATGAACCGCCACAGTATATGCCAGCACCGCAGGGTCACTTCTCCACCCGTTTGGAGAACATGATCGCTGCGGCATCGCGGTTGGCCGCTATCCCAATGGAGGGTGAGTCTCCAGTGGCGGTGGAGACGCGGCGCGCTAGGGATCTTCTTCAAACGGCTATGGTACAGCAGCAGGCCTATTCATATAGCCGAGACAGACTTCATTCAACTCCGCGCCCGAGCCGGAGTTACAACCGACACATCAATGAACCGGCTGTGTCAAGCAGTGCGCGAAACCGTGATGCCCCTCGAGGTCCTAATCCGGCGCGCGGTGGGGCAAATGCTCAGGAGGTGGTGGACAACGGAAGAGCGCGTCAAGAAGCAGCACAGGACTATCAGCTCACTCCGGTTCGTCCAACGGCTTCCGTGGAACGAGGCCCTACTTTCGTTTCCTGGGGAGTGCCCTGTCTCATCCCGGCTTTGCGTAATGTGCGGCTGCCCAAAGATTTCAAGGGTCCACGTAAGGTGCCTAATTACACCGCTGATTTACCTCCCGAGTCATGGGTTGAGAGTTATGAGATGGCAATGGAGATGCTGGATGTGGATGAAGCGGCATGTGCGAAGTATTTCACGATGATGCTGGATGGAACAGCTCGCACTTGGCTAAAGAGTCTGTCGGTTAATTCCGTAGGTTCATGGGCCGAGTTGAAAGCCCGGTTTATAGCAAATTTCAAGGACACATGCAAGCAACCTAAGTCAATTGTGGGTCTAGCCGCTTGTGTCCAAGGAGAAGGAGAATCAACAACTCATTGGGTGCGTTGGGTTTCGGAAATCCTGCATTCGTCGGACCGCATCAATGTTGATTCGGCAATCATAGCACTAGAGGGCAATTGCCGGTTTCAGTCGCTGAAGTTGAAGTTGGGAGGCTCAAGCGTCATTGCAATGACATGGGAACTGTTGGAAATATGCCCTAGAGGCAATAATAAATTAGTTATTATTATATTTCCTTGTTCATGATAATCGTTTATTATCCATGCTATAATTGTATTGATAGGAAACTCAGATACATGTGTGGGTACATAGACAACACCATGTCCCTAGTAAGCCTCTAGTTGACTAGCTCGTTGATCAATAGATGGTTACAGCTTCTCGACCATGGACGTTGGATGTCGTTGATAACGGGATCACATCATTAGCGTAATGATGTGATGGATAAGACCCAATCCTAAGCCTAGCACAAAGATCGTAGTTAGATGCTAAAGCTTTTCTAATGTCAAGTATCTTTTCCTTAGACCATGAGATTGTGCAACTCCCGGATACCGTAGGAATGCTTTGGGTGTACCAAACGTCACAACGTAACTGGGTGGCTATAAATGTGCACTACAGATATCTCCGAAAGTGTCTGTTGGGTTGGCACTAATCGAGACTGGGATTTGTCACTCCGTGTGACGGAGAGGTATCTCTAGGCCCACTCGGTAGGACATCGTCATAATGTGCACAAAGTGACCAAGGGGTTGATCACGGGATGATGTGTTACGGAACGAGTAAAGAGACTTGCCAGTAACGAGATTGAACAAGGTATCGGCATACCGACGATCGAATCTCGGGCAAGTACAATACCGCAAGACAAAGGGAATTGTATACGGGATCGATTGAGTCCTTGACATCGTGGTTCATCCGATGAGATCATCGTGGAACATGTGGGAGCCAACATGGGTATCCATATCCCGCTGTTGGTTATTGATCGGAGAACGTCTCGGTCATGTCTACACGATTCCCGAACCCGTAGGGTCTACACACTTAAGGTTCGATGACGCTAGGGTTATAAAGGAAGTTTGTATGTGGTTACCGAATGTTGTTCGGAGCCACGGATGAGATCCCGGACGTCACGAGGAGTTCCGGAATGGTCCGGAGGTAAAGATTTATATATGGGAAGTCCTGTTTTGGTCACCGGAAAAGTTTGGGTTTTATCGGTAGCGCATGGGACCACCGGGAGGGTCCCGGGGGTCCACCAAATGGGGCCACCATCCCCGAAGGGCTGCATGGGCCAAGTGTGGGAGGGGACCAGCCCCAGGTGGGCTGGTGCCCCCCCCCCCCACAAGGGCCCAAGGCGCCTAGGGTTTGGGGGAGGGGGCGCACCCACCTAACTTGGGGGGCAAGTTTCCCCTCTCCCCCCTTGGCCGCACCCTAGATGGGTTTGGGCTGGCCGCCGCCCCTAGGGGTGGAACCCTAGGTGGGGGCGCAGCCCTCCCTCTTCCCCTATATATACTTGAGGGTTTTGGGGCTGCCAACAGATGAGTTTTCACCTCTCCCTGGCGCAGCCCTACCTCTCTCCCTCCTCCTCTCTCGTGGTACTTGGCGAAGCCCTGCAGGATTGCCACGCTCCTCCACCACCATCACGCCTGTTGTGCTGCTGCTGGACGGAGTCTTCCTCAACCTCTCCTCTCTCCTTGCTGGATCAAGGCATGGGAGACGCCACCGGCTGCACGTGTGTTGAACGCGGAGGTGCCGTCCGTTCGGCACTAGGATCTCCGGTGATTTGGATCACGACGAGTGCGACTCCTTCAACCCCGTTCTCTTGAACGCTCCGCTTAGCGATCTACAAGGGTATGTAGATGCACTCTCCTTCCCTCGTTGCTGGTTTCTCCTTAGATAGATCTTGGTGACATGTAGGAAAATTTTGAATTTCGCTTTCGTTCCCCAACAAAGGCATCATGAGCTAGGTCTATTATGTAGATTCTTTGCACGAGTAGAACACAACGTAGTTGTGGGCCTTGATTTTGTTCAATATGCTTACCGTTACTAGTCCAATCTTGTTTCGACGGTATTGTGGGATGAAGCGGCCCGGACCGACCTTGTCGTGGAATTGTCACGTCAGATGTCCTAAGGTGAGGACTTAGTCGTGAGGCCAACGCATCTATGTGGTAGCTTGAGAGGGGTTGAGCGGAATCGAGAGACGCAACACAAGACAGGGATTTAGACAGCTTCGGGCCCCGGGAAACATCACCCAGTAACAACCCTACATGCTGTTTGAGGCTAGGTCTCATTATCATCACGAGGGAGTCGCCAGAAACCGCTCTCCTCTTTGTGTCTAGCCCTAAGATTGTTTCTTCTTGCTTGTAGCTTGTCCCCCTTTGGGGAGCCCTACCTCTCCTTATATATGCTGAAGAGGCGGGTTACATGTAGAGTCCAACTCGGACTTTAACTTAAACTATTTTGACTTCCTTTCCTGGGCTTCTTAACGTCTGCCGGTTTAACACTGTCTGCCGGTTTAACATTGTCTGCTGGTTTAACATTGTTTGCCGGTTTAACATTGTTTGCCGGTTTAACATTGTCTGCCGGTTTACCACCCGCCGGTTTACCGTCTGTCTGAGCCATCTGTCTTGACTGTCCGCCGGTTTAACATCGGCCGGTTTATCAAGTCCCGGCCGGTTTACGACTCCGGCCGGGTCATTCCGCGGGGTATATCCCCAACATTAGCCCCCAGTTTAATTTGGATTTATCCATATTAAACTGATCCTGATCATCCTTAAGTCCTTGTCACTTCCTTCTTCTAGAAAATCCGGTTTAATAGGCCGGCTTCATAATCAATTTGCTGACATTGGTTTGTCACAGAGAAATATTGTGAAGAATAACTTCCTTAACTCAGCTCCCAATGCTTAACAAAAATATTGGTTTTTAAAATACTCATCTGATCTTCAGCCGGTTTAAGAATGTAGAACTTTGCCGGTTTACAAATACTGATGGCACCAGATCATAACTGCTTGTTAACATCAGCTTTTGAAAATATACCTCTTATATGCCTATCACTTGTAGCCCTCAACTCTTAAGAAGGTAACGTAGTAACAGCTTAAGATTTGCTTCAATATGAATGTCACAAGCTTGAAGAAATCCAGGTTGTTCATCTCAATCACTAGTCGTAATTGAGTATTCCACATATGTAGCCCCAAGTGCGGGTTGTCATGCTTGCAACAACACAGGACTTGTAATTTCTGATGCTCATAAAAACTTCAACCAGTGTAGCCCCCAAGGGCCGGGTCATTATGCACATAATGAATGTGACTTTATATATACTTCATTGAGAATAACATTATATTATGTAACTCCCATCATGGGGCTTGAACCCACGCTCACAAGGTTGAGAGCTTTGTGCTTTACCAACTGAGCAAAGGACCCTTCAATATAATGGACAAAAAGCTTTGTACCTTGAATAGTTGATGGAGCAATTGGTAGCCCCCAAGGGCGGCTCATTATAATATGATGAGTCGGGTCTTCAATAAGGTGAGCAAACAATGACTTTGTATTAGCCCCAAGTGTCATGGTGCATGCTTGCAGCGACATGAGACTTGCATATTTGATGTAATCTCAACTTGAATAATGTAGCCCCCAAGTGCCGGTCGTAAGCCCGCAGCAACTCGGACTATTCCTTCAATTATAAAATAAATCATATCCATTGATAATATAATAGCCATTGCGCTTAAAGCGACTTTGAAAACCTTAATCATAGTAATCGTTATCGATAACCATAATAAAATCCAGCCATGTTGGCTATTTGAAGATTTGAATAATATAGTCCAATGATTTATGAGCGCATGATTCCAATGGCGCAATCCAAATATATACTGGCGACTTATAGTCGAAACCAAACCGGGCTGATAGTCTCCGGATTATGATTTAATCGTGTTCCATCAATCTGTAACTGACAGTTGGACCGGATTTAATAATGTTGGGTGAAAACACAACATAAAAAATATTTTATCACGCAGGAGTTCCGGAATGGTCCGGCGGTAAAGATTTATATATGGGAAGTCCTGTTTTGGTCACCGGAAAAGTTTCGGGTTTTATCGGTAACGTACCGGGACCACCGGGGGTCCACCAAGTGGGGCCACCATCCCCGAAGGGCTGCATGGGCCAAGTGTGGAGGGACCAGCCCGGTGGGCTGGTGCGCCCACAAGGGCCCAAGGCGCCTAGGGTTTGGGGAAGGCGCACCACCCAACTTGGGGGCAAGTTTCCTCTCCCCCCTTGGCAGCACCCTAGATGGGTTTGGGCTGGCCGCCCCTAGGGGTGGAACCCTAGGTGGGGCGCAGCCCTCCTCTCCCCTATATATACTTGAGGGTTTTGGGGCTGCCAATGATGAGTTTTCACCTCTCCTGGCGCAGCCCTACCTCTCTCCCTCCTCCTCTCTCGTGGTGCTTGGCGAAGCCTGCAGATTGCCACGCCCTCCACCACCATCACGCCTGCAGCTGCTGCTGGATGGAGTCTTCTCAACCTCTCCTCTCTCCTTGCTGGATCAAGGCATGGGAGACGCCACCGGCTGCACGGTGTTGAACGCGAGGTGTCGTCCGCTCGCACTAGGATCTCCGTGATTTGGATCACGACGAGTACAACTCCTTCAACCCCGTTCTCTTGAACGCTTCCGCTTAGTGATCTACAAGGATATGTAGATGCACTCTCCTTCCCCTCGTTGCTGGTTTCTCCTTAGATAGATCTTGGTGACACGTAGGAAAATTTTGAATTTCTGCTACGTTCCCCAACAGGAACACTCATGGCGGCTTTGGTTAAGTATGCCGATTCTGATAATACTAAGGATCCTGAGTCTGACGATGAGAAGCTGGAGAAAGGAAAGAGGAACGGTGGTGTGAAGGGGCCGCAGCACAACCAAGCGGGCCATAGTAACAGTGGTAAGCGTAAAGCAGACGGTAATTCAGATTTTGTGGCTAACACCAGTATGCAGGGTAATGGTCAGCGTCGTAAGGGTAAACCGCCCCCGCGAGGAGGAGGACCGAGTCCCAATCCGGAGCGCCTGAATTACCTGTTGAACCAGCCCTGCCCAAAGCACGGACACACACCTCTGGAAAGACTGTTATATCATGCGAGAGTTCAAAAATTCAGATTTTTTCCGGAATGATCATGGATCGTCTGGCGGTTCAGGTCACGGGTCATATGGGCCGGGTTATGGTGTAGGCAATTCCGGTTCAGGATTCCAGGGTAATCAAGGCGGACATGGCAATTAAAGTAATCAGGGCAACCAAGGTGGATGCAATCAACCGGGGGATCAGCAACAACAGCAGTCGGGTTATCAGAGTCACCCGAAGCAATTAAATGGTGGGCAGTACCATGTTTTCACCACTAGCCTATGCAAGCGTGATCAGAAGCTTCATAAGAGGGCAGTAAATTCCGTTGAACCGGTGGTGCCCCATTACTTACGCTGGTCTGAACAACCTATTGTGTGGAGTCGAGAGGATCACCCGCCCCGGGTTGACAATCCGGGTCATCTGGCGTTGGTGGTAGCACCTCAGGTTGGAGGTTATAAGTTCACTAAGGTGCTCATGGATGGAGGGAGCAGTATCAACATCTTGTATTACGACACCTTCCGTCGTATAGGGTTAAAAGATAAGAATCTTAAAACGTCAAACACCGTTTTCCATGGGGTGGTGCCTGGCAAATCATCTTATCTGGTTGGTAAGATAGACCTGGAGGTTGCTTTTGGAGATGAGCATGACTCGAGATCAGAGACACTAACGTTTGAATTGGTAAAAATCCAAAGCCCGTACCATGCCCTATTTGGACGGCCGACTTATGCTAAGTTCATGGCAAGGCCGTGTTATGTTTATTTGCAGCTCAAAATGACGGGCCATAAGGGGACCATCACAATGCATGGAAGCCGTAAGATCGCTTTGAAGTGCGAGGAAGGTGATGTAGCTTATGTTGAGTTGGTTTGTGCAACGGAGGAGTTAAAATTCTATAAGGACAATGTTGATCCAGCCGATATGACTTCTTTGAAAAAACCCACCACGGAGCATGACCCGGCCTTGAAGTTTAAATCGGCTGATGAGACCAAGTTGGTTGACTTTGTGCTTGGTGATTCATCCAAGCAGTTTATCATCAGTGCCAATCTGGATCCGAAATAGGAAAGCGCGCTCATCGAGTTCATCCGTGAGAATAGGGATATCTTCGCATGGAAACCTTCTGACATGCCAGGTGTACCTAGGGAACTCGCTGAGCACACCTGTCGGTGTCAAAACCAGCGGATCTCGGGTAGGGGGTCCCGAACTGTGCGTCTAGGCGGATGGTAACAGGAGACAAGGGACACGATGTTTTACCCAGGTTCGGGCCCTCTTGATGGAGGTAAAACCCTACGTCCTGCTTGATTAATATTGATGATATGTGTTACAAGAGTGGATCTACCACGAGATCAAAGAGGCTAAACCCTAGAAGCTAGCCTATGGTATGATTGTTGTTCATCCTATGGACTAAAGCCATCCGGTTTATATAGGCACCGGAGAGGGCTAGGGTTACACAAAGTCGGTTACAAAGGTAGGAGATCTACATATCCGTATCGCCAAGCTTGCCTTCCACGCCAAGGAAAGTCCCATCCGGACATGGGACGAAGTCTTCAATCTTCATATCTTCATAGTCTTGGAGTCCGGCCGATGATGATAGTTCGGCTATCCGGACACCCCCTAGTCCGGAACTCCCTCAGTAGCCCCCGAACCGGGCTTCAGCGACGACGAGTCCGGTCCGCGCCAGATATAGTCTTCGGCTATGCGGCGGGTTCTCCTTCAATCTTCATGTTCCCGCCGAATAGTGTCCGCTTCTTTATAAATGCTGCGCCCTTGGCTTCTACGCCTAATAATGGCCTTCTTCCGCGGTCGCATTTAATGCGAAAGGCTGATATTTTACATTTTACCCCTAGCCGTGTGAACGAGCCGCCTATAAGAGAGGCGAGGATCTAGATCCAGCTCACACCATCCTCCATCCGCAAGTTCTCATTGAAGCGCCTCGACAAAAATCCATTCTATCATGGATAGCCGACGCTGCTCCTCCTCTCGCCCCCAGCCCTAAGCCAGAGATTGGGGAGATGCTCGGCCCACACAACAGCTAGTGGTACTTCAAACCGAGGATATCTTCCCCAGCTTTCATGGTTCCGGTTCGAGCCGGACTAGCCACCTACAAGGGTAGAAAGCAGGCGGAGAGCGCCCCAACCCTTCCAAAGGGGAGCAGGTATGCTTTGTCCCCATCTAATAAGGGGACTTGGATTTCCCATACATCCGCTTCTCCGGGGCTCCTAGAGTTCTACGGACTCCAACTTCACCACCTCACGCCCGCCCCATTTTGCACATCAAGGGCTTCAGAGCTTTTTGAGCTGTTCTTGGGCATCGAGCCCCATTTTTCCCTGTGGAAGAGATTGTTTTGCCTCGCACTCGCTCTCATGAGGGGTCGATATATCAAGTGGGCGGAGCGAAATATGGCGCATCGCCGGACTGGATATCTATCCGCACTTCGAAGAAGGCGTCCAAGACCGGCCTTCGAATGGTTCTACATGGAGGACGCCCCTCTGCCGGATCCAGTCCGGATCGGCCTCCCGGAGTTCAACAATACTCCCTTGAAGAAATGCCTGAGTTGGCGCCCGCGGAACCCTCAACGGGAAGATGATACGAGCATCCATTATCCGATGGACCGGATTAGGTTACTGGCCCACTCCGGATTGACCATGATTGGAGTCATGGCCACGTGCATTATGCGAGGGGTGCAGCCACTCCAATATAGGGGCCACCCTATGTGGGATTTCAACGGGAAGATGACGCCACCCGCCATGGCCGCAGCGACCAGCTCGCAACCGATCTCACAAAGATCATGTCCGCTTGTACAAGGGAGAGGAGGAGGACTTCCTCCGCAAGAATCCGCTGAATGGATTTTCTATGAATAACCCTCGAGCTGGGTAAGCGAATGTTCATCTCCCGATCCATACTTTTTAAAGTCAAGTATCTTACTGTGATTTCGGCGCAGAGCTGCGCCGGATGTGGAGGGCATACGAAGCCTAACTCCACAGCCCGAGGATCCGAACGATCCTTGATCCGACCTCCAAGAGGATCCGGACATAAAGGTGGAGCTGATTGACGGGTGTTCCACCAACGTAGCATAGACAATGCCCTAGTCGCCATTACAAATGACTACCCCGGTTTGTTTTCGCCTCCTGTGACTACGACCGAGGTCCGACACCACCATTTGATCTCAGGTTTCAATTCTCACCATCCCATACCGATGGTGCATCGCAGAGGTGCCTTTAAGGTGGAAGCCGAACACGCGCGGCCGACCAACAAGGGTCGATCCGCCCAAGAAGCGGAAGAGGAGTGCGACGCGAACCGAAACGTCGCCGCAACGGTACGGAGCACCGTTATTTTTAAGGGCAGGATCCCTTGGAGGTATATTAATGCTCATAACTTTTCCAGAAAGAGCACTCGCCGGACAGTGTTCGGAGAGGTTGCCAATCAAGCCTCCGCCAGCCATGCTCCAACGCATGGTCCGGGAGGGGAAGCGAATACAAGGCATGAGCCGGACGCTCCTCCGAAGGAGGATGCCGACAGGCCGTCCGCCACCCGGTCTGAGGTGGAGAGCGCCATGAATCACAAAGGCCGCCGGACAGTTCTTCGTGACGCGTGTTTCTCCCGGAGGCGTTAAATGCCTTTGATGCGGAACGCACTCGCGTGCCGCCAAGATGGGTTAACCAGAGCTACGGAGCAAGATGTGAAAGACATACAGGTAAGTAATTTTAAGAGTTATATATGCCAAGAGTCCCCGAGACTTAAAATAGTTGAAATAACTGATTTAAGGATCAATTATGATGCAGATCTTACAGAGAAGAATACCCATCTGTCCCAGAGCTCCAAGAGTGCAAGGCCCAACTTGAGGTCAAGATCAAGCCGCCACAGGGGAGCCACAGACCCCACCGGTAAGACGATTTTGAAAAGATAATTATTTAACAAAGTGCGGCGTGAATCGACAATAATATTGCAGAGGGCGCCGGACTAGATCCGGACAAGCAACAGCTACTGCGCCGACTAAAGGTCAAGAGAGGGTGCTTATGAAGGTGCAGCAGGAGAGAAACAAGCTCCAAGATGCCCACACCCAGCGAGGAGAAGAGTTGAAAGGTGTTCGGGCCCAGCTGTCTGGCTCCGTGAAGGAGAATCAGCGGCTTCGTCGCGGCATTTATAGTAAGTGCTTGAACAAATTCCTTTGAAAAGAAGAATTCGGCGAGGAAGTCGAGTGACGTAAATATGTCTTTAGGTGTGCTCACAGTGTCGCCTCGGAGGAAATGCTCGAGTCAACGGGTGACCAACTTCCCGAGCTGGTGCAATTGCTCGAACGTGTTCGGCAAAGCGATGAGTGGCGCTCTTTCATGCTTTATGGCCATCTGCCTCCCTACCCGAGGGCCTTGGTGAGCTTGCTGAGAAGCTTCAGGAGCACGGCGACGCCTCCGCTTGTGGAAGATATCACCGCTGTCAGGCGCCAGGAGGCTCGGGCCATGGTGAAGACACGTTACCCAAAGGCTGACCCAAACCACATGGTCGAGGTCGGACCTGCGGGGCCTGATGGGAAGGAGATCCCTGTGAGCTTGATGTACAGCCAAGTAGAACTGCGCGAATATTCCCAACAGATCAGAATTAGACAGCCTGTTAGATGGGATTGAGGAGGAGTACAATCAATCGGTTTGACGATGTAATTTGAAATGACATGTAAAATGCCTTCTAGCCGGATTGTAGATCGCTTTGTCTTTGCCGACTGCTTTCGCTTCAACCTCGGGACCCAATAGTCCGGAGTGTGTCCAAATACCCTTACGGTTATAAAAGAACCGGGGCATGCATGGAGACAAGGCGTCGGGGTCATAGTTGCTTTATCGCATAAGTGCCCAACTAGTTATGTTATATTACATGGTTAGTAAGAAACATCTTCCAGGAGAATAGTTCCGTTAAGGGTTCCTTTCTCGGAGGCATGCCCTAAAGTGCAATGCGGATCGCGAAAATAGCAGTAAAAGCATCCGGGGCAGATAAATAAGTAAGTAATAAATCATCTTTCAAGTCACCGACCAATATTCTCTTAAGAACGCTGGCTTTCGGCTTCACCCAGTCCGAGGTACACATCCGCTGACCCGCAAGAATAATCGCAGAGGTGCTCCTTTACCTCCTAGCCGACCAATCGGGAACATAGGGTAAGCACAGAGCCGAGCAACCCAGCTTGGCAAAAACTTAAGTCATATCGATGCATATAATGGTGAATAAAAGGTACATGCGAAGTATGACACATGTATTGGGCATGAAGCTCAGATGAATAAGCTTCATAAAGAAGCCCCTGTATAATGAGTGCCGTGAGCACATCAAGTGTGTGTAACAAAGCGCAAATCAGCCCATAAAAGGTATTGAAAAAAGGTGGGAAGAAGGAAGAGGACAAGAGACAGTAAAAAATATAAAAAGGGTGGACGGGGAGGAGACGAACCCGAGTCCGGCGTTAAGCGAGAATCTTCTTGAGACGGGCTGCGCTCCATGGGTTCGCTCGAGTCGGTTGTCGATCGCTATGAGACGGTATGTCTCCCGGTCGACTTGGTCGATGATGAAGGGACCTTCCCACTTGGGCTTAAGTTTGTCCTTTTCTTGTCCGCAGGCGAGAACAAGTTCGCCAACATTGTAAGTTTTGGCCCGCATTTCTACTTTGATATCTTCGAGCTCATCGCTGATAAAATGCGGAACGAGCCTTTGCCACGTCCCGCTCCTCCTCTAAGGCGTCCAAATTGTCCTGCCGATCTAACTCGGCTTCTCTTTCTTCGTACATGCGCACACGAGGTGAGTCATGAATTATATCGCAGGCCAGAACTGCCTCTACGCCGTATACCATGAAAAATGGTGTGAATCCAGTAGTTCGGTTTGGCGTGGTCCGTAGCCCCCAGAGTACGGAGTCGAGCTCCTCTACCCAGTGCGTGTTAGATTCCTTGAGGGACCGCACTAGTCTGGGTTTGATGCCGCTCATGATTAGACCATTTGCTCGCTCGACTTGACCGTTAGTTTGGGGGTGATAGATCAAGCGTAATCGAGCTTAATGCCCATGTTTTTGCACCAGAGTTTAACCTCGCGGCCATGAAGTTCGTGCTGCTATCGCGATGATGCCGTGGGGACGCCAAACGGTGTACTACCCGGATATGAAGTCTATCACCGTCCGGATTCTGCCGCTTTAACCGCTTGGCCTCAATCCATTTGGTGAATTTCTCCACCATGACCAATAAGTATTTGTGCTTGTGGGTTCCCCTTTAAGGGGTCCAACCATGTCAATCCCCTGCATCGCGAACGCCGTGTAATGGGTATAGTTTTGAGGGTGGTGGTGGCATGTGGCTCTGATTAGCAAAGAGCTGGCAACCGACGCATCGTTGGACTAAGTCCTGAGCATCTGCCCAGGCTGTCGGCCAATAAAATCCTGTTACGGAAGGCCTTGCCTACAAGGGCCCGGGCTGCAGCATGGTGCCCGCCGAGTCCTGCGTGGGATTCCTGGCATGTCTGAAGGGTGCCACGCAAAAATGTCCCAATTTTCCCGAAGGAATTCTCGTAGTGCGGCTTCGATATCAGGACTTAATTGTGCCCCAATGGAGGCCGTCTTTGTGGGGTCCGTTGGATGGACCTGAAATTTGACTATTTCGTCTTCTGGTTTAAAAGAGGTGGACTTGGACCTCTTATCGAGTATCACATCGTCCCTATCCACCATGGAGCGCAGCATAGTTGGTTCCTCCGCCACTAGGGCTTTGGACAATGCCTCTAGGGCTGCAAGTCTGTCTTATTTTCAGCGGGAGTGCTGATCCGGTCATCAAGCAGAGTGATTATCCCATTGGGTCCGGCATTTTGAGCTTCATGTACCCGTAGTGGGGTATAGCTTGAAGATTGTGAATGCCTCTCGCCCTAACAAAGAGTGATATCCGCTGAATGGGGCCACTTGGAACGTGACCTCCTCGGACCTGTAATTGTCCGGTGAGCCAACACTACGCCTAGTGTGATTTTTCCTGTGCAGCGATTTCTCGACTAGGGATTATCCTCTCAAGGTTGTGCTGCTTCGCCAATGCGGCTCCAAATAATTTCCAATTTTTGAAGGGTTTCGCCATAGATGAGGTTTAACTCACTGCCGCCATCCATGAGTACCTTAGTAAGACGAAAACCGCCCACTATCGACCGAGGACCAATGCAGTGGCGCCTAGCTGCTCGGAATTTAGGTTCGTCATTTGGCGTTGAAGGTGATAGCCGTGTCGCCCATGGATTTGTGGTTGCTACTTGGTAGACTTCGGCGAGGCTGCGGATTGTTCGCTTCGCATGTTATTTGATGCAAAGTCTCAAGACTGTTAATACCATACCGGTATCGCTGGGTTGGTTGCCCGGGCTAAAAAGCCTACGCCACTTTTGGCCACTGCCGTAGTATCCAACACGCCAAGGCTGTGTGTTGGAGTGGCGCCCTCCATCGTGGATTTTGCAGGTCCGTTGAGCCAACCCTCCAAGACGTTCCGCACTTTTAGGGGTTTTGGTTTTTGGTATTAACCTAGGTGCTTGATAATGATGCACCCTTTTGTTTCGGACTAGGGATGTATTCAAATGGGATTATCCCAAAATTTACTTTCGGTTTTCCAGCGCTCTCCATCGCACAAGATTTTTGTACTATGGTCACCAAGTCAAGAAGCGTAATTTCGCTGACGACTTATGGCGCTTAGGATTCCCTTGTCCGTGCAATTATTGCAGAAAATTGGGATTGCGCCCTCCTCTCGGCAGTCCTTTATCCTGTTCATAACCAGGAGGAATCGCCCAAGAATGATGTAATGCTTTCAGCAGTGCTCTTGCCGAATTCGAGAGAGATCGCTAATGTTTGGGTGGGCGGGTGGAACTAGATCCGAAACCCCGTCCAATTTAGGACTCAAGGGCCGAGAAGTTTCCGAACTTGGAAGTTTGGATTTTTGAGTGTTATCCAATGAGTCCAACCCGCCGCCTGACTTTAAGTTCGTGGCTTGGTCGACATCCGCCCTCTCGGGAATCCGCATGGAGGATCGGGAACCGGACGAATTAGTCCTTAAGATACAAGAAGGATCGCCGCATTGCTGCTCTATCACAGCAACATGATGGGTAGCCCGGGAGAGTTGATCTCTCGATCGGTTTTAGGCCCGATCCGGTCGTAGTCTGTGGCGACTCCTGTATGCGGCGATGCGATCCAAGAGCTCGCTTACGGAGGAGAGCTCGATCGATCTAACTGTTCGGCAAGTTCGAACTAACTCGAGATTGGTTTCGGCGACTCGAGAGGTCATCGTCGGCGCGTGGTCGGGCCGGCGGTCATAAGAAAACCACCTAGCCGAAGAGTCTGGCCAGCGCAAGGCTCCTTTGGTGATAGTATCGCCTTTAAAGACGAGATGAGGCATCCTACGATGGCGGCGACACGAGGAACTCCCAATGAAAGCACCAATGTCGGTGTCAAACCGGCGGATCCTGGGTAGGGGTCCCAACTATGCGCCTAGGCGGATGGTAACAGAGACAAGGGACACGATGTTTTACCCAGGTTCGGCCCTCTTGATGGAGGTAAAACCCACGCCCCGCTTAATTAATATTGATGATATGTGTTACAAGAGTGGATCTACCACGAGATCAAAGAGGCTAAACCCTAGAAGCTAGCCTATGGTATGATTGTTGTTCGTCCTATGGACTAAAGCCATCTGGTTTATATAGGCACCGGAGAGGGCTAGGGTTACACAAAGTCGGTTACAAAGGTAGGAGATCTACATATCCGTATTGCCAAGCTTGCCTTCCACGCCAAGGAAAGTCCCATCCGGACACGGGAAGAAGTCTTCAATATTCTATCTTCATAGTCTTGGAGTCCGGCCGATGATGATAGTTCGTCTATCCGGACACCCCCTAGTTCGGAACTCCCTCAACACCTTTAATGTTGATCCCAAGTTTAAACCGGTCAGACAGTTTCTTCGTCGGTTCAATGAAGAGAGGCGCAAGGCCATTGGTGAGGAGGTAGCCCGGCTCTTGGCAGCAGGGTTCATAGTTGAAGTTTTTCATCCGGAGTGGTTGGCCAATACGGTGCTGGTACTGAAAAAGAACGGCACTTGGCGTATGTGTGTGGACACAGATTTGAACAAGGTGTGTCCGGCTGATCCTTTTGCTCTCCCTCGTATTGATCAAATCATTGATGCTATGGCGGGTTGTAAGCGTTTGAGTTTTTTGGATGCTTATTCGGGTTATCATCAGATCAAGATGGCGGTTAAGGACCAGGAGAAAACAACGTTTATAACTCCCTTTGGAGCCTTCTGCTATGTGTTTATGCCTTTTGGGCTCAAAAGTGCCCAGGCGACTTATCAGCGCTGTGTGCAGAACTGCCTTCATAATCAGATTAGGCGCAACGTTCATGCTTATGTGGATGATATTGTGGTAAAGTCCAGGAAGGAGGAGACATTGATAGATGACTTAAAGGAGACCTTTGATAACCTCAGGGTTTACAAGATGATGCTTAACCCGGCCAAGTGTGTTTTTGGCGTACCAGCAGGTAAACTTTGGGGTTTCCTAGTGTCTAACAGGGGCATTGAACCTAATCCGGAGAAGATCAAGGCTATTACTTCATTGGCTAAACCGAAGTGTATCAATGATGTTCAGCGCTTGGCAGGCCAGATTGCCTCCTTAAGCCGGTTTATCAGCCGCCTTGGAGATAAGGCCATACCTTTATATCAAATGCTGAAGAAAACAGATGACTTCGTCTGGAGTGATGCGGCTAATGAAGCATTTGAGGCTCTAAAGCGGCAGCTTGCCGAACCGCCTGTTCTTGTTGCCCCCATTGATAAGGAACCATTGCTGTTATATGTGGCTGCTAATGCCCGGGCTGTCAGCGTGGCTATTGTGGTGGAGCGCAAGGAGGCCGGAAAGGAGTATCCGATTCAGCGAACGGTTTATTACATCAGTGAGGTGCTTATTGAGTCAAAGCAAAGGTACCCACATTGGCAGAAGCTTGTGTATGGGGTTTCATGGCCAACCGGAAGCTAAAGCAATACTTTCAGGGCCATCCCATTACTATGGTCAGTTCTTCTCCTTTGGGGGATATCATCCAGAACAGTGAAGCGACTGGACGGGTTGCTAAGTGGGCTATTGAACTTGGTCCTCACGGATTAAAATATATGCCTCGCATGGCCATCAAGTCTCAAGCGCTCGTGGATTTCATTAATGACTGGACAGAGTTGCAGGCGCCGGAGGATAAACCGGATAACACATACTGGACAATTCACTTCGACGGATCCAGGCAATTGGAGGGCTCGGGGGCTGGAGTGGTTCTTACTTCCCCTCGAGGTGACAAGTTTTGTTATGTTCTCCGCTTGATGTTTCCTTGTACTAACAATGCAGCTGAGTACGAGGCTTTACTCCATGGTCTTCGGATGGCTAAGGAGATGAATTTGAGACAGGTTAAATGCTTTGGTGACTCGGACCTGGTGGCTCAACAAGTGTCTGGTACTTGGGATTCCAAGGACCCACTCATGGCAGCATATCGTCGAGAGGTGGATACTGTTGCAGGTCACTTCAAGGGTTATCAGGTTGATCATGTGGACCAGCGAAAGAATAAAGCGGCGGATGCTTTAAGCCGATTGGGCTCCCAGCGTAAACTGGTGCCGCCCAATGTTTTTCTTGACGTTTTGCATAACCCGTCGGTCAAGCTCCCCACAGAGGAAGATTTGGCTGTTCCTGATCTGGAGGCCCGGTTGGTGGCGGCGCTTCACGTGATCCCGGATTGGACGATCCCATATTTGGCGTATATGAACCGAGGCGAGTTACCATAGGATGAAGTTTTGGCCAGACAGATAGTCCGGCGGTCCAAGTCCATGACAATTATCAATGGCGAGTTACATCACTACAGCGTCTCGGGGGCTTTCCAGCGCTGCGTCTCTCCTGAAGAAGGTTGTGAAATTTTGCGTGAAATCCACGAAGGGGATTGTGGTCATCATGCCGGTTCAAAATCCCTTGTGGCCAAGGCTTTTCGTCACGGTTTCTATTGGTTGACGGCTCATGCCGATGCTGAAGACTTGGTCAAAAGGTGTGACGGTTGTCAGAAGTTTGCACGTCGAGCCCATGTTCCGGCCCAAGAGTTAAGGATGATTCCAATCACCTGGCCGTTTGCGACTTGGGGGCTTGATATGGTTGGGCCCTTTAAGAGGTCCAAGGGCAAGAAGACCCACCTTTTGGTGGCAGTTGATAAGTTCACCAAGTGGGTGGAGGCAGAGCCAGTTAGTAAGTGTGACGCGGCTACGGCGGTTCAATTCATGAAAAAGGTGATTTTTCGCTTTGGTTTTCCACACAGCATTATAACAGATGATGGCACGAATCTCTCCAAGGATGCCATGGAAGAATTCTGTCAACGTGAGCACATCCGGCTTGATGTGTCATCAGTGGCTCACCCCCAGTCTAATGGTCAAGCTGAGAGGGCCAATCAAGAAATTCTGAGAGGTATCAAACCCCGGCTTATGGTCCCTTTACAGAGGATGCCAGGGTGTTGGGTGGAAGAGTCGCCTTCCGTTTTATGGAGCATTAACACCACCCCTAATAGATCTACGGGTTATACACCCTTCTTCATGGTTTATGGAGCGGAGGCAGTTCTCCCAAGTGATATTCGCCATGACTCGCCTCGAGTGGCAGCTTATGTTGAAGCGGACAATGAAAGAGCACGCCAAGATGCCTTGGACCTGTTAGATGAGACACGGGACATAGCGGCATCTCGCTCGGTGATTTATCAGCAAGACCTGCGGCGTTATCACAGCCGCCGGGTTAAAACCAGAACTTTTCAAGAAGGCGACTTAGTGCTCCGGCTTATCCAGGATCAGACCGATATGCACAAGTTATCTCCACCTTGGTAAGGGCCCTTTGTGGTCAGCAAGAATCTGAACAACGGATCATACTACCTCATCGATGTTCGAGAGCATAAAGACTCATGCAAGTCGGGGGAGGAGACGATCCGGCCGTGGAACATAGCTCATCTGCGGCCTTACTACACCTTAGCCATAGGCTCCCTTCATGTACATATTTTTGACGATGTATATATTGTGATCAATATAATAAACCGGAGCCCAGCTAAAGCGGGGTATCCGTTCTTTTTTTCATATCATGAGTGGTTACACGGGGGTTTTCTGTTTGTGAAGCGACGCTCGGTTTACCCCTTGATTCAGTTTATACAGTTGTCTACAAATCACTTGGGGGCTTGGTCGTATTCGAACCATAGCTACACCTCTTGATTGGCCCAGAGCCGCAAAAGAAAGTCACTTGGGGGCTTGGTCGTATTCTAACCATAGCTACACCTCTTGATTGGCCCAGTGCCCAAAAGAAAAGTTACTTAGGGGCCAAAGAGTGTTGTCAAAGGACAACTCAAACATAGGCACCCATTGAGCACATCTCAAAATGTTGCTTGGGGTTTCTTTGCTATCGCAATGAACAAAGAATCTACACTTGCAATAAGCTATCAAGCCACGACTTGGAAGCCTGGTGTATCCACCTAAAACCCCGGGTTAACCTGCCTTCATTAAGTAAGTCACTCCATCCAGGTAAACCTGGTATGACCCGCCAACTTGACAAGTCAATCTGATAAGACCCTGAACTTGTCAATGATAAACCGGCAATTGGTTAAGGATTGAGGACCATCTTAAAAGGCTTTGTAAAATGGTTTAACTCAGTGGTCTGGCAGCCCATGAAAAGCCTCGAATTTGGGCCTGGCAGCCCTTGAAAAGCCTCGACTACAAGTTTTTTTCGTTTGTCTTTATTCATCAAAGTTTTTTCTCCCTTGATAAAGGTTTTGAGTTAAACCGGCGTCCAAATGACTCGGCCTGACCATGAGTCATTAATATAAACCAGTGTTAATCAAACTGGCCTGGTGTTAACTATAAGTCGCCAGGGTGATCATTCAGCGTTTATCATAACCCGGCATGACTTATTATATACCAGTATAGCATAGTGTGAGCTATTAACACTCAAGATTTGGGTCATCACCCTTATTACAAGAACGTTGGTAAACCAACAAGGTGATTTAATATCACAGGTATGATGTGTTTCATATTTCATTATCTTTATAGTTTTGGTTATAAACCTTGGCTTTATATTGGGCATTATGACCCGTCCGCCGATAAACCGCCAGGACAATTTTCAGTCTATTTTATGCAGAAACAGGACTGTATAAAACTGTTAAGGATCATAAGCAGACACAACATGACGGATTAACAGTATGGTGCACCATAAATATGCACGATGGCATAACAGACCAAATATTCAAGCTAGCCTATTACAAAGCATTTTGATTGCCCAAAAGAATAATTGTCTTTCACAAGGACGATAGTGGACAGACGATGAACCGGTTTCCGGATTATGGCTATTCCTAAGGTTAATGTGAAGGTTCTGGATCATCCTGCATCGGTTCAGCCT
Source organism: Aegilops longissima (assembly GCA_021605205.1). Classification (NCBI taxonomy): domain Eukaryota; kingdom Viridiplantae; phylum Streptophyta; class Magnoliopsida; order Poales; family Poaceae; genus Aegilops; species Aegilops longissima. The sequence goes on along the minus strand of CM038676.1, from coordinate 565,934,676 downwards.
CCCTCTTTTCACCCAGGGGCTGGAAGTCAACAGTTGTCCAATCAATCCCGGTTAAGGCCTGGAAGACAGCTTCATCGTGTATAAGGTTGGACGGGTCAACATCAGGAGCGTAAGTATGCTTACGGTTTGGCGGGATCAGATTTTCCACGTCATAAGTTGGTGCATTTATCAGTTTGCCGCTGGCATCATAAGAGTTCTGATAAAACGACAAGTCAGTGTCTTCATCCAACTTGCTTGCCAGTGGACGCATTTCTCGATTGATAGCCGTGAGATCGTCATTATCAAATTCTGACTCGTCCTCCTTTTGGCCTAGATAACCATTCCCAATGTCCTCCGGGTCAAGATCAGATATCCAGGCCTTGGCCCGAGTCAATGCGGTGAGAACACCGGCCCTAGCAGCTGATTTCTTCAATTCTTCAATTCAGGCAGGCATCATGGATAACTTCTCCAGTGTGTCCTTCATTAATGTTGGAGGCGGTTTATTATTTGAAGCTGTGCAGATGGCTCGTTGAGCGCCGGCATATAATTGCTCCACCAAGGTATAGGCAGCCTTCAACTTTTTGCACATGTCTGTGCCAAGATGAGTAATACGACTACCTGCAAAAGGGTCAATCTATTGTTAAACCGGATATTTCATAACTGGCAATTGTTAAAACAGTTTATGAAGATGTCTTTACCAAAGATAGCAGAGGTCATGGCATTGATCTGCCGCTTCAAGCTGCCCAGTTCTTCTGTTACCGGTTTAAGGGCGTTTTCAGCATCTTCTGCCCGCTTTACCAAAGTTGATTTTTCAGTTTCCCAGTCTGAACGTTCACCCTTAAAGTACTCCTTCAATTGTTCCATGGTTTTTAAAGTGGTGGTCAACTCGCCTTTAACCTTCGAAGTCTCTGCTTGCTGGGACTTGATGTTTTCCTGAAGATCGGCGATCTGAGAGTCTTTTTTGATCAGCTCAGCCTGAAAGAGATAGTTCATGAATTGGTAATACATCTTTGAAGTCCCAAGTCCATAACAAGTTATACACTTGGCACTTGGGGGCTAATGCGGATTGCTTTTTATCAACTGTCAATTTAAGTCCCAAGCACATAACAAGTTATCTACTTGACACTTGGGGGCTAATGCATATTTGCTCAAGATTAAAAATGGACCGCCATAATCACAAGTTGTGGAAGCAGTATGGCAAGAGATATACCGGTTCATTATAAAGATATAAGCCGGTACATGGAGGCTACCCCGGCAAAGTTAATACAATCGATTACAAGACCCGGTTCACAACATTTTTATGAACCGACCCTTGGGGGCAACTGGAGTTGATATTCTAAGACAGTTATAAGGAATAAAAACATATGTACAAGAAAGTGATAGTTACCTCATAACGATCCTTCATCAGACCCACTAAGCCGGCTTCATAATCACGGCTTGTGTACAAGCGGTTCAAGAAACCAGAATGAAGGTCTTGAGCGTTGAGATGGGCATATCAAATCAGATTTCCATTTGCCTTTATCCATAGCGGCAAATTCTTCTTTGGCACTATGCTTTGATAAAGCGACAGGATGGCCAGGGGAAGTGAAGCCGATTCCAGTTACCACAACATCGTCATCTGTAGTCTTGGCTGGGCTTGGCGGTCTATCAGACGTTTTTGCTGGACTTGGCGGATTGGCAGATGGATTTGGTGGATTAGTAGGCTGGCCCGTCGGGTTTGCTTCAATCGGTTCCACAAAATAGTCCGGAGCCTGAGGTACCGGATCATCAAGGACGGTTTTAGCATCCGGGTCAACAGCCTCTTGGGCCTTCTCCGGTTCAGTGACTGATTCATCATCGTTTTGTCTTATTCAGCTTAGCCTTTTTGCTGTGCCTGGCTTTGGCACTGGGAGAAACAGACACAAAGTCAGTATAATAACAAATAATGAATGAAAAAAAAGGTTAAAGTGAAAAATGCTTACCCAGGAACAATTTTAAGGGGAGGAAGTTTAGTGGCTGATGACTCGCCGGACAATGAATGGGAAGTTCCCTGGTAATTTTATCAGACGGGTTAAGAGGATATCGGAAGTAAACCGCCTTAGGATAAAATGTGTCAGGAATATAAGAAACCTCTTGACAGCGTTTATGAACCGGAGTGTTCGGTAAACCGGAGGAGGTCACCACTTGGCCGCTATGCCGAGTTGTACGGCGACTTTCATGTTGTTGTGTCTTCAAAAGAAAGTGCGGATCCAAATAAGCAAGAGGGGATGAAAATTTTACTTTCCAGATTGTTCGAAGAATTTTTGATAATGGCACAGGATTTGAGTCGGAGGAAAGAAGGATTACCTCTACCTCGCCAGCATGGCTAGCCTCCGCATCATCCTGATAATAATCCTTGTCAATGAGGTGTATGAAAAAAGAACCAAGAGAGTCAAGTTCTACCTCTGAATTCGGATCATCAAGTTCCTCTTCAGCTGGCTGGATAGAGGACTCGGCGGTTTTTCTCTTTGGAGGTCTCTTTGTTGCTTTGCTCTTAACGCGAGGAGCTCTTGCCGGTTTATCCTGAGATTTCCTTTTCCAGAACGGATCGTCGACCTGCATAGACAGACAGTAAGTTATCAAATAAAACTTAATAAATGATGGGTTAAGATAGAAAGGCGGTAATTTCTACCCTTGGCGGATTGTTGGCAGCATAGAAAGGACTGAGCCCGGTTTTGCTGCATACGTCTATCGGCTCATCAAGCATTTTCTTGACAGCTTCGGTGACCTCATCATCAGTAAGTTGGATATCAATATGACGCTGAGGGTCTTTCAGGTCCCCTGTGTATTCGCACATTAAACCGGGGTGCCGGCTTAAAGGCAAAACGCTCCATGAAACCCAGCATCGAACAAAGTTCACGCCAGTCAGTCCGTTTGCAGCAAAGGCTCTGAGTTTTGACAACTGAGGGGCATATTTTGCTCGTTCCTGAGCAGTCAATCGTTGAGGAAAGAGACGAGTTTTTGTAAGCCGGTGTGGGCGATAACCCGGCAAGGGATTTTCATTGTCCGGAGTCGTATTCCTATAATAAAACCAAGTCTGATTCCAGTCCTTGGGATGACTGTGAAGCTTGGCGTGAGGGAAATCAACATCCTTTCTCTTTTGAATTGAAACACCGCCCAGTTCAGTGTTGGGTTCGTCAGTGAACTCAGTATGGCGGTTCAGATAAAAGAAATCCCGGAACAGCTCAACAGTAGGCTCTTCTTGCAGATATACCTCACAAAATACTTGCCAGTTGCAAATATTGGACACTCAGTTTGGTCCGATGTCTTGAGGGTGGATCTGAAAGCTAGCGAGCACCTCACGAAAGAATTTTGATCCGGGAGGGGTGAACCCTCGAACCAGGTGGTCAGCAAACATGATAACTTCTCCATCCTGGGGTTCAGGAGGATTTTCTAGACCGGGGACTCGCCAATGAATGATGTTCTTGATTGCTAAAGCGCCAGTTGCAACACATCCAGTCAGTTGTGCCTCTGTAACCCGGGAAGGAACCCAATTGCAAGAGTAAAACTGTTTGGTCATTTCGGTGGAAGCTGGGAAAAAGATTAATATCCGGTTTAAAATTCATGACTGGTATTTATAAACCGGTGCAATCATGGAAGAAGATGACATTGAAACATCTGTATATATTAAACCGGATTTTAATATATCAAGCAGATTGGCGGTTTAAAAGAGGGCTAATGGTACCTGGTGAATTGTCATGTTTTAAAGGTTAAACCGCCTGCAGTGGTGTGGAAGATACATATCTGAAAAATTCCTAAATGTTGCACAAACAGATTTCACAGATTGATATTATAAGTTTGGATCTACCGCAGTTCTACAAAAGGGGATAAATTTTAAACATAAAGGTCACAACAGCAGAAGAACGCATATGCTCGGACGGGATCTCATGCAGTAAAAAGTGGTTTTTGAGGGTGACTAGGGGCGCTGAACTATTACCGCTCACCTTTCCTATCAGTTTCAGATCAAGCTATGAGATCTAGGAGAGAAAAAGGACAAACAATGAAGAACACCGACGAACAGCGGAACCCTAATGTAGATCTGATATTTGGAAAGAAGAGTACTTACTGATGATGCGGGGCAGCGGAGGTGCGTCGCAGTTTATCTGGTCAAGAACAGGTTGATGCAGCGGCCTTGTTGGTGCAGACGCGAAGGTCGACGGCGGCGGCGGAGCTCGGGCTCTTTGTCGCAAGGAAGAAGAGATGAAGAGGCAAGGGGGAGAATGGAAAGGACCCCCGGTCTTATTAATAAAGGTGAAAGGATAAGTGTTAGGCGCGAGAATCGAGGAGCCTAACAGGTGGATATGTGACAAGGCTGTCGCCTCGATTGTCGGAGGCTCATTAATGAAGGTGAGGTATGCACCATTTTTAATAACAGGTGACGTCATGGAGATTTATCATGATGCTGGACAATGACGTCATGGCGGTTTACAAGATTTATGCAAAGGTATTGAAGGAAGAAATTTTCTCAAGTTTTTGGAGATTGACATGGACCATCCCAAATCAATCTGGGCCTAATGTTGGGGATATTACTACTGGGTATAAACCAGCCAGATGAAGTCGGGTTATCCCCATAATGAATCGTCTATATTTGAAGCCAATGAAGACAAGGAATAAGGTGCTTTACTACAGAGACTCGAAGGCCCAAGGCCCAAAGGTAGATTAGGGCCTGTAGATATAAACCGCCATGTAATGTATAACTTGTATCATGAGGTATGAAAGAGTGGAGACCGAGCCGGATACGTGTATAAACCGGCATCGGGACTCTGTAAGCCGGTGGGCGTCAACCTGTGTATATAAAGGGATGACCCGGCGGTGGTTCAAGGATAAGAAACAACAGCTCGAGATCTAGGCAAAGCGATTCCGCTCCCTGATCATCGAGACGACATCAATTCCACCACAACTGGATAGTAGGCTTTTACCTTCACCGCAAGGGGCCGAACCAGTATAAACTCCCGTGTCCTTTGCCCGGTTTAACCCCTTTAAGCTAACCCGTTGCGATGTCTCCACGACTAAGTCCTTTCGCTAGGACATCTGCCGTGACAAACCCACGACAGTAACCCCGGAGGAATACATAAGGGACACTTTCCAGAATGTTTCAGACTCCGAAAAGGAATAGGTATGTGGTACGGTAAGTAAACCGACTCCAAAACAGTTCTAATAGCAATTTTTCTTTGTTTTGGAATATTTAAGAAAATAGGAAAATAAGAAGTAGTCCAGGAAGGACACGAGGCTTCCACGAGGGTGGAGGGCGCGCCCTACCCCCTGGGCGCGCCCCCTGCCTCGTGGGCACCTCGTGTGCTCTCCGGACTCCGTTTTCTTGCACGATACTTCTTTCGGTCGGTAAAAATTCATATATAATCTCCCGAAGGTTTTGACCACCGTATCACACCAAAATCCTCTGTTTTTGTCTTGAGCCGTTTCTATCGCAGATAAGAGCGATATGTCATCCCAGGATTCGGAGGGAGAAAGCTATGTGGCTGATTACCTAGCAGACCCTAAGATCTACGTGGACTTGGAGCATCATGGCTGGACTACTGAAGAAGAATAAGACTATGAGCCTAAAGGAAAGGAGGAGACGAGCTCAGATGAAGATGAAGCCCCATTACCTCAACCTGGGGACATGCATGTGGATTTTAAAAAGTCAAGCCTCCCTGACAGAGCAAAGAAACCAAAGATCGAGTTTATTACTTTTCGTCTCTTGCAGTAAAAGAAACAGGAACTATGCAAAAGGATATTAAGCCTTGAGCAGGAGATTGATGATCTAAGGGACCAAAATTCCATCCTCAAGCGCAAATTGAGGAGGAAGCCTACATCACCAACAACTCCATCATCACCACCTCTGAGGACATAATCACATGGGTATGGGCACTCCCCTTGGCAACTGCCAAGCTTGGGAGAGGTGCCCCGGTATCGTATCACCATCACACTCCTATCTTTATCGTTTTTCTTAGTTCGATCCTTTTGATAATATCTTGATATAGTAGAATAAAGTTTTGGTATGAATTAGTTTTGAGTTTTGCTTTGTGATCCCTCTATGTAATCGAGTCCGTGAGCTATGTATAATAAAGATTAGTTTTGAGTCAAGGGCTTTGCTATCGTGCTATGATCTTGAGGGAATAAAAGAATAAAAGAAATAAAAGAGACCATACTGATCTTATGGATAGTAATGACTTCACATATAAAGAGTATGATGATTAAAAGTTGTTGAGAGTTGGCAAACGTAGTTTTGGTCATTGTTGCAATTAATAGGAAGTAATAAAGAAGGAGAGGTTCTCACATATAAATACACTATCTTGGACATCTTTTATGATTGTGAGCACTCATTAAAGTATGACATGCTAAAGAGTTGATGTTGGACAGGGAAGACAACGTAATGGGTTATGTTTTCTCAGATCTCAGTAAAAGTATATTGTCATGGATCATCCAACATGTTGAGCTTGCCTTTCCCCCTCATGCTAGCCAAATTCCTTGCACCAAGTAGAGATACTACTTGTGCTTCCAAATATCCTTAAACCCAGTTTTTCCATGAGAGTCCACCATACCTACCTATGGATTGAGTAAGATCCTTCAAGTAAGTTGTCATGTTGCATGCAATAAAAATTGCTCTCTAAATATGTATGACTTATTAGTGTGGAGAAAATAAGCTTTATACGATCTTGTGATATGGAAGTAATAAAAGCGACGGACTGCATAATAAAGGTTCATATCACAAGTGGCAATACAAAGTGACGTTCTTTTGCATTAAGATTTCGTGCATCCAACTATAAAAAGAACATAACAACCTCTGCTTCCCTCTGCGAAGGGCCTATCTTTTACTTTATGTCTTATACCTTATGCAAGAGTCAAGGTGATCTTCACCTTTCCCTTTTACTTTTATCCTTTCGCAAGCACCTCGTGTTGGAAAGATCATGATATATATATATATATATATATATATATATATATATATATATATATATATATATATATCCATCCAATTGGATGTAAGTTAGCATGAACTATTATTGTTGACATTACCCTTGAGGTAAAAGGTTGGGAGACAATACTATAAGCCCCTATCTTTCTCTGTGTCCGATTAAAACTCCATAACCGTAAGTATTGCGTGAGTGTTAGCAATTGTGAAAGACTAAATGATAGTTGAGTATGTGGACTTGCTAAAAAGCTCTTATGTTGACTCTTTCCTATGTTATGATAAATTGCAATTGCTTCAATGACTGCGATTATAGTTTGTTAGTTCTCAATGAAGTTTCTGAATCATACTTGACATTGTGAATAGATTGTTACTTAAGCATAAGTAATCATATGACAAAATTTATATATGTTGTTGTTATAAGAATGATCATGATGCCCTCATGTCCGTATTTTATTTTTATCGACACCTCTATCTCTAAACATGTGGACATATTTTTCGATATCGGCTTCCGCTTGAGGACAAGCGAGGTCTAAGCTTGGGGGAGTTGATACGTCCATTTTGCATCATGCTTTTATATCAATATTTATTGCATTATGGGCTGTTATTACACATTATGTCACAATACTTATGGCTATTCTCTCTTATTTTACAAGGTTTACATGAAGAGGGAGAGTGCCGGCAGCTCGGATTCTGGGCTGGAAAAGGAACAAATATTGGAGACCTATTCTGCACAGCTCCAAAAGTCCTGAAACTCCACGAAAGTCATTTTTGGAATTAATGATAAATATTCAGCGGAAGAAATACCTGAGGGGGGCCACCCACCATCCACGAGGGTGGGGGCCGCGCCCAACCCCCTGGGGGCGCCCCCTGCCTCATGGGCCACCTGGCAGCCCTCCGGTGCCCATCTTCTGCTATATGAAGTCTTTTACCCTGGAAAAAATCATAAGCAAGCTCACGGGACGAAACTCCGCCGCCATGAGGCGGAACCTTGGCGGAACCAATCTACTGCTCCAGCGGAGCTGTTCTACCGAGAAACTTCCCTCCGGGAGGGGGAAATCATCACCATCGTCATCACCATCGATCCTCTCATCGGGAGGGGGTCAATCTCCATCAACATCTTCACCAGCACCATCTCCTCTCAAACCCTAGTTCATCTCTTGTATCCAATCTTTGTATCCAAACCTCAGATTGGTACCTGTGGGTTGCTAGTAGTGTTGATTACTCCTTGTAGCTGATGCTAGTTGGTTTATCCGGTGGAAGATTATTTGTTTAGATCCTTAATTCATATTAATACCCCTCTGATCATGAACATGAATATGCTTTTTGAGTAGTTACGTTTGTTCCAGAGGACATGGCTGAAGTCCTGCTATTAGTAGTCATGTGAATTTGGTATTCGTTCGATATTTTGATGAGATGTATGTTGTCTCTCCTCTAGTGGTGTTATGTGAACGTCGACTACATGACACTTCACCATTATTTGGGCCTAGAGGAAGGCATTGAGAAGTAATAAGTAGATGATGGGTTGCTAGAGTGACATAAGCTTAAACCCTAGTTTATGCGTTGCTTCGTAAGGGGCTGATTTGGATCCATATGTTTCATGCTATGGTTAGGTTTACCTTAATATTGTAGTTGCGGATGCTTGCAATAGGGGTTAATCATAAGTGGGATGCTTGTCCAAGAAAGGACAGTACCCAAGCACCGGTCCACCCACATATCAAATTATCAAAGTAACGAACGCGAATCATATGAGCGTGATGAAAACTAGCTTGACGATAATTCCCATGTGTCCTCGGGAGCGCTTTTCTCATTATAAGAACTTGTCCAGGCTTGTCCTTTGCTACAAAAAGGATTGGGCCACCTTGCTGCACCTTATTTACTTTCATTGCTTGTTACCCGTTACAAATTATCTTATCACAAAACTATTTGTTACTTACAATTTCAGTGCTCGCAGAGAATACCTTACTGAAAACCACTTGTCATTTCCTTCTGCTCCTCATTGGGTTTGACACTCTTACTTATTGAAAGGACTACGATAGATCCCCGACGCTTGTGGGTCATCACATGACATGCTGTGTTGATGGCTTCGGCCCAAAAGTTGTATGGAGACTTGAACTCCGCCATCATGGTCCTTGCCGCATCCATCAACGTCCGGTTCTTCCTCTCCGCGACACCATTTTGTTGAGGGGTGTATGGTGCAGAATATTGATGCTTGATCCCCTCATCACTAAGAAACTCATCGAAGGTGTAGTTCTTGAACTTGGTGCCGTTGTCACTTCTTATTGTCAAGATCTTTGCATCATGTTGACGTTGAGCTTCATTTGTTGAGTCTCACTCTTCCTCTTGAAGAAGTATACCAAAGTGTATCTTGAATAATCATCCACAATCACCAAGCGATACTTTCTACCCCCAAGACTATCAAAGGATGGAGGCCCAAAGAGATGCATGTGAAGGAGCTCCAAGGGTCTCTTCGAGTAGATGATAGTCGTGGGAGGGTGAGCCTACTCATGTAGCTTTCCTTTGATAGAAGCACTGCAAGCGCGATCTTTGGCAAAACTAACATTTGTTAGTCCACGAACATGGTCTCCCTTGAGAAGACTTTGCAAAGATCTCATAATGACATGGGCTAAACGGCGATGCCAAAGCCACCCTACATCAACTTTAGCCACTAGGCATGTCACGGTCTTAGTGGGTCACTCCCAAAAGTTAATCACATAAAGACCGTTCTCGACATGCCCAACAAAGGCTACTTTAAGAGTCTTGCTCCACAAGAGGGCCGTTGTATCAATATCAAAGAATGTGGCAAAGCCCATGAGTGCAAGTTGACGAACGGAAAGTAGATTGTATGCAAGGGACTCAACAAGCATGACTTTCTCGATAGTGAGATCATGAGAAATGACAACCTTGCCAAGACCCAATACCTTAGAAGACGAGGCATCACCCCGCTCGACGTTGGTGGGCATAGATGGGATCTTGTGCACGTCCACCACCAAGTCCTTGCTTCCGGTCATATGATTTGTGGCTCCACTATCGAGCAACCATGACCCCCCCCCCCTGGAAGAAAACACCTACAAGAGATCAATGCTTGGTTTTAGGTACCCATTTTGTAATGGGTCCTTTGATGTTAGTAACAAGGGTCTTAGGAACCCAAATAGACCATTCAATGTACTCATAAGGAGAACCAACAAAATTAGCATAAACATGCCCATCACTAGCATGGCACAAAACATAAGAAGGGTTAAAGTCGCCGGCTTGTTGGAAGGGGTGGCATTGCCCTTTTTGACATCACCACCCTTCACATTGCATCAAAGTAGGTTGTCTACATATGCAACTAGGTGAGCAACATATACGATGCAACAACAATAAGCACACATTGCTTGACCGCCACAAAGTGGCTTTCCTTAGGTGCGGCTAGAAATCTTGCACAAATTCCCACACTCAACATGATATCCAGTCTAGATGCACAAAGGTAAAGCAAGGAGCCAATCATGGAGCGATATACCTTTTGATCCACCACTTTACCATTGGGATCTATGTCAAGTTGGCATTTGACGGGCATTGGAGTGGAAGCCAGCTTGACATCACTTAGCTTGAATCTCTTGAGCATGTCTTGAGTGTATTTGGCTTGGTTGATGAAGGTTCCTTCTCTTCTTTGCTTGATTTCGAACCCGAGAAAGAACTTAAACTCTCCCATCATAGAATCTTGAAATTTGAGGTCATGAGAGCAGCAAATTCCTCATTGAAAGCTTTGTTAGGGGAACCAAAGATAATATCATCAACATATAGTTGGCATACAAACAACTCCCCTTTGACCTTCTTAGTAAAATTGAGTGGGGCCGATTTTCCAAATTTCAAACCCACGATCTTGCAACAACTCGGTAAGATCCTCATACCACACACATGGGGCTTGTTTAAGGCCATAGAGTGCCTTGTCGAGTTGGTACACATGATCAGGGAAATAGAGATCCTCGAACCCCGAGGGTTGTTTGACATACATCAACTCATTAATAGGACCATTAAGAAAAGCACTCTTCACATCCATTTGTTGCAACTTGAAGTTATGATGAGAAGCATAAGCAATCAACAACGAATAGATTCAAGGCGAGCAACGGGAGCGAAGGTTTCACCGTATTCGATACCCTCGACTTGGGAGTAGCCTTGTGCCACCAAACGAGCCTTGTTGCGAACAATGATTCCATGAGCATCTTGCTTGTTCTTGAATATTCACTTGGTTCCAATGACATTATGATTCCCCGTTGGCCTTGGCACCAATCTCCACACCTGGTTGTGCTCGAAGTTTTTGAGTTCTTCATGCATGGCATTGATCCAATCCGGATCCTCGAGTGCCTCATAGACCTTTTGGGGTTCGACATAAGAAACAAACGCGTGATGTTCACAATAGTTTGCTAATTGTCTACGAGTGCTGATACATCCATTTTGCATCATGCTTTTATATCGATATTTATTGCATTATGGGTTTTAATTACCTGTTATGTCACAATACTTATGCCTATTCTCTCTTATTTTACAAGGTTTACATGAAGAGGGGGAATGCCGGCCGCTGGAATTCTGGGCTGGAAAAGGAGCAAATATTAGAGACCTATTCTGCACAACTCCAAAAGTCCTGAAACTCCAGGAAAGTTATTTTTGGAATTAATAAAAAATACTGAGCGAAGAAAGTACCAGAGGGGGCCCACACCCTGGCCACAAGGGTGGGGGCGCGCCCTACCCCCTGGGTGCGGCCCTGCCTCATGGGCCCCCTGGCAGTGCTCCGGTGGCCATCTTCTTCTATATGAAGTCTTTACCATGGAAAAAATCATAAGCAAGCTTTCGGGACGAGACACCGCCGCCACGAGGCGGAACCTTGGCGGGACCAATCTAGGGCTCCGGCGGAGCTGTTCTGCCGGGGAAACATCCCTCCGGGAGGGGGAAATCATCACCATCGATCCTCTCAGCGGGACGGGGTCAATCTCCATCAACATCTTCACCAGCACCATCTCCACTCAAACCCTAGTTCATCTCTTGTATCCAATCTTTATCCCAAAACTTCAGATTGGTACCTGTGGGTCACTAGTAGTGTTGATTACTCCTTGTAGTTGATGCTAGTTGGTTTATTCGGTGGAAGATCATATGCTCAGGTCCTATTTGCATATTAATACCCCTCTGATTATGAACATGAATATGATTTTTGAGTAGTTACGTTTGTTCTTGAGGACATGGGAGAAGTCTTGCTATAAGTAGTCATGTGAATTTGGTATTCGTTTGATATTTTGATGAGATGTATGTTGTCTCTCCTCTAGTGGTGTTATGTGAACGTCGACTACATGACACTTCGCCATTGTTTGGGCCTAGAGGAAGGCATTGGGAAGTAATAAGTAGATGATGGGTTGCTAGAGTGACAGAAGCTTAAACCCTACTTTATGCGTTGCTTCGTAAGGGGCTGATTTGGATCCATATGTTTCATGCTATGGTTAGGTTTACCTTAATACTTCTTTTGTAGTTGCGGATGCTTGCAATAGGGGTTAATCATAAGTGGGATGCTTGTCCAAGAAAGGGCAGTACCCAAGCACCGGTCCACCCACATATCAAATTATCAAAGTAACGAACGCCAATCATATGAGCGTGATGAAAACTAACTTGACGATAATTCTCATGTGTCCTCGGGAGCGTTTTTCTCTATATAAGAACGTGTCCAGGCTTGTCCTTTGCTACAAAAAGGATTGGGCCACATTGCTGCACCTTATTTACTTTTGTTACTTGTTACCCGTTATGAATTACCTTATCACAAAACTATCATTACCGATAATCTCGAAGCTTGCGAGAGAATACCTTCTCGAAAACCGCTTGTCATTTCCTTCTGCTCCTCATTGGGTTCGACACTCTTACTTATAGAAAGGACTATGATATATCCCCTACACTTGTGGGTCATCAGGTGCTTACCCCCTTTTCTTATGCTTCCAAGCACATTCTTCATGAGATGACATTTGGTTGTGAGCTTGGATGCAATCTTAGCGGCACGACGCTCCAATTCCTCCTTAGGTGTGAGAAGAGGAGTGGAAACCTGATCATCTTGAACGGCGTCATGAGCTTGTTCTTGATCTTGAGGTTGCTCTTGATCTTGAACTTGCTCGGAGGGGAGAACTCGACCTTGGGCATCACTTGGTGGCTCACCACCATCTTGAGGTAGATCTTGCCCTTGATCTTGTTCACTTGGTTGAGGGCCTTCACTTTGTTCTTCGGAAGCGTGTGGGTCTTGGGTCAGTGATGGCTCCACTTGAGTGGAGCATTGTCCTTCTCCTTCGGCCACAAGGGGTTCCTCAATGGGTAGGATATGACCAACACCCATTCTTCTTATGGCTTGGGGAGGAATTTCATCACCTACATCACAAGTACCACTTTGCTCCACTTGGGAGTCGTTATTCTCGTCAAACTCCACGTCACACGTCTCCTTAATGAGTCCCATGGACTTGTTGAGGACACGGTAAGCATGAGAGTTTGTAGCATAACCAACAAATATGCCCTCATGAGATCTAGCCTCAAATTTAGACAAACGAACACCTTTATTGAGAAAGAAACACTTACAACCGAACACCCGGAAGTACTTGAGGTTGGGCTTGTTACCGGTGAGTATTTCATATGGAGTCTTGTTCAAGCCTTTGCGAAGATAGAGCCGATTGGATGCATGACACGCGGTGTTGATGGCTTCGGACCAAAAGTTGTAAGGAGACTTGGACTCCACCATCATGGTCCTTGCCGCATCCATCAACGTCCGGTTCTTCCTCTCCGCTACACCATTTTGTTGAGGGGTGTATGGTGCGTAATATTGATGCTTGATCCCCTCATCACTAAGAAACTCATCCAAGGTGTAATTCTTGAACTCGGTGCCGTTGTCACTTCTTATTGTCAAATATTTGCATCATGTTGACGTTGAGCTTCATTTGCAAAGTCGATGACAGTTTGTTGGGTTTCACTCTTTCTCTTGAAGAAATATACCCAAGTGTACCTTGAGTAATCATCGACAATCACCAAGCAATACTTTCTTCCCCCAAGACTATCAAAGGATGGAGGCCCAAAGAGATCCATGTGAAGGAGCTCCAAGGGTCTCTTCGAGTAGATGATAGTCGTCGGAGGGTGAGCCTTCTCATGTAACTTTCCTTCGATACAAGCACTGCAAGCACGATCTTTGGCAAAGCTAATGTTTGTTAGTCCACTGATATGGTCCCCCTTGAGAAGACTTTGCAAATATCTCATATTGACATGGGCTAAACGGCGATGCCAAAGCCACCCCACATCAACTTTAGCCATTAGGCATGTCGCGGTCTTAGTGGGTCGCTCCGAAAAGTTAATCACATAAAGACCGTTCTCGACATGCCCAACAAAGGCTACTTTAAGAGTCTTGCTCCACAAGAGGGCCACGGTATCAATATCAAAGAATGTGGCAAAGCCCATGAGTGCAAGTTGACGAACGGAAAGTAAATTGTATGCAAGGGACTCAACAAGCATGACTTTCTCGATCGTGAGATCATGAGAAATGACAACCTTGCCGAGACCCAATACCTTGGAAGACGAGGCATCACCCCACTCGACATTGGTGGGCATAGATGGGATTTTGTGCACGTCCACCACCAAGTCCTTGCTTCCGGTCATATGATTTGTGGCTCCACTATCGAGCAACCATGACCCCCCACTGGAAGCAAACACCTATAAGAGATCAATGCTTGGTTTTAGGTACCCATTTTGTAATGGGTCCTTTGATGTTAGTAACTGAAGGAAATATGCCCTAGAGGCAATAATAAAGTTATTATTTATTTCCTTATATCATGATAAATGTTTATTATTCATGCAAGAATTGTATTAGCCGGAAACATAATACATGTGCGAATACATAGACAAACAGAGTGTCACCAGTATGCCTCTACTTGACTAGCTCTTGAATCAAAGATGGTCAAGTTTCCTAACCATAGAAATGAGTTTTCATTTGATTAACGAGATCACATCATTAGGAGAATGATGTGATTGTCTTGACCCATTCCGTTAGCTTAGCACTTGATCGTTTAGTATGTTGCTATTGCTTTCTTCATGACTTATACATGTTCCTATAACTATGAGATTATGCAACTCCCGTTTACCGGAGGAACACTTTGTGTGCTACCAAACATCACAACGTAACTGGGTGATTATAAAGGTGCTCTACAGGTGTCTCCGAAGGTACATGTTGGGTTGGCGTATTTCGAGATTAGGATTTGTCACTCCGATTGTCGGAGAGGTATCTCTGGGCCCTCTCGGTAATGCACATCACTTAAGCCTTGTAAGCATTGCAACTAATGAGTTAGTTGTGGTATGATGTATTACGGAACGAGTAAAGAGACTTGTCGGTAACGAGATTGAACTAGGTATTAAGATACCGATGATCGAATCTCGGGCAAGTAACATACCGATGACAAAGGGAAAACGTATGTTGTTATGCGATCTGACCGATAAAGATCTTTGTAGAATATGTGGGAACCAATATGAGCATCCAGGTTCCGCAATTGGTTATTGACCGGAGACGTTTCTCGGTCATGTCTACATAGTTCTCGAACCCGTAGGGTCCGCACGCTTAAGGTTTCGATGATAGTTATATTATGAGTTTATGAGTTTTGATGTACCGAAGGAGTTCGGAGTCCCGGATGAGATCGGGGACATGACGAGGAGTCTCGAAATGGTCGAGACGTAAAGAGCGATATATTGGACGACTATATTCGGACTCCGGAAAGGTTCCGAGTGATTCGGGTATTTATCAGAGTACGGGAGAGTTACGGGAATTCGCCGGGGAGAAGTATTGGGCCTTATTGGACCATACGGGAATAGAGGAGAGAGGCCAAAAGGAAAGAGGCGCGCAACCCCGCTCTGGTCCGAATTGGACAAGGGGTGCAGCCCTCTTTTCCTTCTCCTTCTCCCCCTCTTTCCTTCTCTCCTACTCCAACAAGGAAAGGAGGAGTCCTACTCCCGGTGGGAGTAGGACTCCCCCCTTGGCGCGCCCTCCTCCTAGGCCGGCCGCCTCCCCCCCTTGCTCCTTTATATACGGGGGCAGGGGGACACCCCATAGACAACAATTGATCATTGATCTCTTAGCCATGTGCGGTGCCCCCCTCCATCATAGTCCACCTCGATAATACTGTAGCGGTGCTTAGGCGAAGCCCTGCGTCGGTAGAACATCAACATCGTCACCACGCCGCCGTGCTGACGAAACTCTCCCTCAACACTCGGCTGGATCGGAGTTCGAGGGACGTCATCCGGCTGAACGTGTGCTGAACTCGGAGGTGTCGTACGTTTGGTACTTGATCGGTCGGATCGTGAAGACGTACGACTACATCAACCGTGTTGTGCTAATGCTTCCACTTTCGGTCTGCGAGGGTACGTGGACAACACTCTCCCCTCTCGTTGCTATGCATCACCATGATATTGCGTGTGCGTAGGAATTTTTTTTGAAATTACTACATTCCCAATAGTGGTATCAGAGCCTGGTTTTATGCGTAGATGTCATATGCACGAGTAGAACACAAGTGAGTTGTGGGCGATATAAGTCATACTGCTTACCAGCATGTCATACTTTGGTTCGGCGGTATTGTAAGATAAAGCGGCCCGGAAAGACATTACGCGTACGCTTACGCGAGACTGGTTTCACCGTTACGAGCACTCGTTGCTTAAAGGTGACCGGTGGGTGTCTGTCTCTCTCACTTTAGTTGAACCGAGTGTGGCTACGCCCGGTCCTTGCGAAGGTTAAAACAGCACCAACTTGACAAACTATCGTTGTGGTTTTAATGTGTAGGTAAGAACGGTTCTTGCTCAGCCCGTAGCAGCCACGTAAAACTTACAACAACAAAGTAGAGGACGTCTAACTTGTTTTTGCAGGGCATGTTGTGATGTGATATGGTCAAGACGTGTTGAGATATAAGTTGTTGTATGATATGATCATGTTTTGTTGAAGTTATCGGCAACTGGCAGAAGCCTTATGGTTGTCTCTTTATTGCATAAGATGCAAGCGCCAAATAATTGCTTTACTTTATCGCTATGCGATAGCAATAGTTGCAAGAGCAATAGTTGGCGAGACGACCATGTGACGACACATTGATATAGATCAAGATGATGGAGATCATGGTGTCATGCCGGTGACGATGGAGATCATGACGATGCTTTGGAGATGGAGATCAAAGGCACAAGATGATGATGGCCATACCATGTCACATATTTTTTGATTGCATATGATGTTTATCTTTTATACATCTTATTTTGTTTTAATTGACGGTAGCATTATAAGTTGATCTCTCACTAAATTTCAAGATAAAAGTGTTCTCCCTGAGTATGCACCGTTGCCAAAGTTCGTCGTGCCCAGACACCACGTGATGATCGGGTGTGATAAGCTCTATGTCCATCTACAACGGGTGCAAGCCGGTTTTGCACACGCATAATACTGAGGTTAAATTTGACGAGCCTAGCATATGCAGATATGGCCTCGGAACACTGGAGACCGAAAGGTCGAGCGTGAATCATATAGTAGATATGATCAACATAGTGATGTTCACCATTGAAAACTACTCCATCTCACGTGATGATCGGTTATGGTTTAGTTGATTTGGATCACATGATCACTTAGATGACTAGAGGGATGTCTATCTAAGTGGGAGTTCTTAAGTGATATGATTAATTGAACTTAAATTTATCATGAACTTAGTCCTGGTAGTATTTTGCAAATTATGTTGTAGATCAATAGCTCGCGTCGTTGTTTTCATATGTTAATTTTGATATGTTCCTAGAGAAAACCGTGTTGAAAGATGTTAGTAGCAATGATGCGGATTGGATACGTGATCTGAGGATTGTCCTCATTGCTGCACGTAAGAATTATGTCCTTGATGCAATCGCTAGGTGATGACCTATTGCAGGAGCGTATGCGACGTTGTGAATGTTTGGCTAGCTCAAGATGATGACTACTTGATAGTTTAGTGCACCATGCTTAACGGCTTAGAATCGGGACTTCAAAGACGTTTTGAACGTCATGGACCATATGAGATGTTCCAGAGTTGAAGTTAATATTTCAAGCAAATACCGAGTTGAGAGATATGAAGTCTCCAACAAGTTCTATAGCTAAAAGATGGAGGAGAATT
Source organism: Aegilops longissima (assembly GCA_021605205.1). Lineage (NCBI taxonomy): Eukaryota > Viridiplantae > Streptophyta > Magnoliopsida > Poales > Poaceae > Aegilops > Aegilops longissima. Next base: position 565,916,625 of record CM038676.1, on the reverse strand, counting down.
GCTCAACTAGTGAGCATGTGCTCAGATTGTCTGGGTACTACAATCGCTTGAATCAAGTGGGAGTTAATCTTCCAGATGAGATAGTGATTGACAGAGTTCTCTAGTCACCGTCACCAAGTTACTGGAACTTCGTGATGAACTATAGTATGCAAGGGATGACGAAAATTCTTCGTGATATTGAAATCGACGAAGGTAGAAATAAAAAAAAAAGAGCATCAAGTGTTGATGATTGACAAGACCACTAGTTTCAAGAAAAGGGCAAAGGGAAATAAAGGGAACTTCAAGTAGAATGACAAGCAAGTTGTCACTCCCGCGAAGAAGCCCAAAGCTGGACCAAAGCCGAAACCGAGTGCTTACAATCGCAAAGGAAATGGTCACCGAAGCGGAAATGCCCTGAATATTTGGTGTATAAGAAGGATGGCAAAGTGAACAAGGGTTTATTTGATATACAGGTTATTGATGTGTACCTTACTACTGTTTATAGTAACCCCTGAGTATTGTTCGGTTGCTAAAAAATTAGTAACTCAAAATAGGGGTTACAGAATAAACAGAGACTAGTTGAGGGTGAAGTGACGATGTGTGTTGGAAGTGGTTCCAAGATTGATATGATCATCATCGCACACTCTCTATACTTTCGGGATTAGTGTTAAACCTAAGTAAATGTTATTTGGCGTTTGCGTTGAGCATGAATATGATTTTATCATGTTTATTGCAAAACGGTTATTCATTTAAAGTCAGAGAATAATTGTTGTTCTGTTTACATGAGTAAAACCTTCAATGGTCATACACCCAATGAAAATAGTTTGTTGGATCTCGATCGTAGTGATACACATATTCATAATATTGATGCCAAAAGATGCAAAGTTGATAATGATAGTGCAACATATTTGTGGCACTGCCGTATGGGTCATATCGGTGTAAAGCGCATGAAGAAACTCCATAAAGATGGACTTTTAGAATCACTTGATTATGAATCATTTGATGCTTGCGAACCGTGCCTTATGGGCAAGATGACTAAAACTCCGTTCTCCGGAACAATGGAACGAGCTACTGACTTATTGGAAATAATACATACCGATGTATGCGATCCAATGAGTGTTGATGCTCGTGGCAAGTATCGTTATTTTCTGACCTTCACAGATGATTTGAGCAGATATGGGTATATCTACTTAATGAAACACAAGTCTGAAACATTTGAAAAGTTCAAAGAATTTCAGAGTGAAGTGGAGAATCATCGTAACAAGAAAATAAAGTTTCTACGATCTAATCATGGAGGAGAATATTTGAGTTACGAGTTTGGCCTTCATATAAAACAATGTGGAATAGTTTCACAGTTCACGCCACATGGAACACCACAGCGTAATGGTGTGTCCGAACGTCATAACCGTACTTTATTGGATATGGTGCGATCTATGATGTATCTTACCGATTTACCACTATCGTTTTGGGGTTATGCATTAGAGACAGTTGCATTCACTTTAAATAGGGCACCATCAAAATCCGTTTGAGACGACTCCTTATGAACTGTGGTTTGGCAAGAAACCAAAGTTGTCGTTTCTTAAAGTTTGGGGCTGCGGTGCTTATGTGAAAAAGTTTCAACCTGACAAGCTCGAACCCAAATCGGAGAAGTGCATCTTCATAGAATACCCAAAGAAAACTATTGGGTACACCTTCTATCACAGATCCGAAAGCAAGATATTCGTTGCTAAGATGGATCCTTTCTAGAGAAGGAGTTTCTCTCGAAAGAAGTGAGTGGGAGAAAAGTAGAACTTGATGAGGTAATAGTACCTTCTCCTGATTGGAAAATAGTTCATCACTGAAATCAGTTCCAGTGATTCCTACACCAATTAGTGAGGAAGCTAATGATGATGATCATGAAACTTTAGATCAAGTTACTACAGAACCTCGTAGGTCTTCCAGAGTACGGTCCGCACCAGAGTGGTACGGTAATCCTGTTCTGGAAGTCATGTTACTAGACCACGATGAACTTACGAACTATGAGGAAGCGATGATGAGCCCAGATTCCACGAAATGGCTTGAAGGCCATGAAATCTGAGATAGGATCCATGTATGAGACCAAAGTGTGGACTTTGGTGGACTTGCCCGATGATCGGCAAGCCATAGAAAATAAATGGATCTTCAAGAGGAAGATGGACGTTGATAGTAGTGTTACTATCTACAAAGCTCAAATTGTCGCAAAAAGGTTTTCGACAAGTTCAAGGTGTTGACTACGATGAGATTTCCTCACACGTAGCGATGCTTAAGTCTGTCCGAATCATGTTAGCAAATTGCCGCATGTTATGAAATCTGGCAAATGGATGTCAAAACTGCATTCCTTAATGGTTTTCTGGAAGAAGAGTTGTATATGATGCAACCAGAAGGTTTTGAAAATCCTAAAGGTGCTAACAAAATGTGCAAGCTCCAGTGATCCATCTATGGACTGGTGCAAGCATCTCGGAGTTGGAATATACGCTTTGATAAGTTGATCAAAGCATATAGTTTTATACGGACTTGCAGTGAAGCCTGTATTTACAATAAAGTGAGTGGGAGCACTACAGCCTTTCTATTGATCAGAAATGATGTAGAATTTTTCTGGAAAGCATAAAGAAGTGTTTGAAAGGAGTTCTTTAAAATAAAGACCTCAGTAAAGCTACTTACATATTGAGCATCAAGATCTATTGAGATAGATCAAGACGCTTGATAAGATTTTCAATGAGTACATACCTTGACAAGATTTTGATGTAGTTCAAAATGGAACAGTCAAAGAAAGAGTTCTTGCATGTGTTGCAAAGGTATGAAATTGAGTAAGACTCAAATCCCGACCACGGCAGAAAATAGAAAGAGAATGAAAGTCATTTCCTATGCATCAGTCATAGGTTCTATAAAAGTATGCCATGCTATGGACCAGACCTATTGTATACTCTGCCCTGGTTTGGCAAGGGAGTACAATAGTGATATAGGAGTAGATCACTAGACATTGGTCAAAATTATCCTTAGTGGAATAAGGATATGTTTCTCGATTATGGAGGTGACAAAAGGTTCATCGTAAAGGGTTACGTCGATACAAGTTTTGGCACTGATCCAGATGACTCTAAGTCTTAATCTGGATACATATTGAAAGTGGGAGCAATTAGCTAGAGTAGCTCCGTGAAGAGCATTGTAGACATAGAATATTTGCAAAATACATACGGCTCTGAATGTGACAGACCCGAACTTCTCTCACAAGCAAAACATGATCATACCTTAGTACTCTTTGGGTGTTAATCACATAGCGATGTGAACTAGATTATTGACTCTAGTAAACCCTTTGGGTGTTGATCACATGACGATGTGAACTATGGGTATTAATCACATACAGATGTGAATATTGGTGTTAAATCACATGGCGATTATTGACTCTAGTGCAAGTGGGAGACTGAAGGAAATATGCCCTAGAGGCAATAATAAAGTTATTATTTATTTCCTTATATCATGATAAATGTTTATTATTCATGCTAGAATTGTATTAACCGGAGACATAATACATGTGTGAATACATAGACAAACAGAGTGTCACTAGTATGCCTCTACTTGACTAGCTCGTGAATCAAAGATGATTAAGTTTCCTAACCATAGACATGAGTTGTCATTTGATTAACGAGATCACATCATTAGGAGAATGATTTGATTGACTTGACCCATTCCGTTAGCTTAGCACTTGATCGTTTAGTATGTTGCTATTGCTTTCTTCATGACTTATACATGTTCCTATAACTATGAGATTATGCAACTCTCATTTACCGGAGGAACACTTTGTGTGCTACCAAACGTCACAACGAATCGGGTGATTATAAAGGTGCTTTACAGTGTCTCCGAAGGTACATGTTGGGTTGGCGTATTCGAGATTAGGATTTGTCACTCCGATTGTCGAAGAGGTATCTCTGGCCCTCTCGGTAATGCACATCACTTAAGCCTTGCAAGCATTGCAACTAATGAGTTAGTTGCGGGATGATGTATTACGGAACGAGTAAAGAGACTTGCCGGTAACGAGATTGAACTAGGTATTGAGATACCGACGATCGAATCTCGGGCAAGTAACATACCGATGACAAAGGGAACAACGTATGTTGTTATGCGGTCTGACCGATAAAGATCTTCGTAGAATATGTGGGAGCCAATATGAGCATCCAGGTTCCGCTATTGGTTATTGACCGGAGACGTGTCTCGGTCATGTCTACATAGTTCTCGAACCCGTAGGGTCCGTACGCTTAAGGTTTCGATGACAGTTATATTATGAGTTTTGATGTACCGAAGAAGTTCGGAGTCCCGGATGAGATCGGGGACATGACGAGGAGTCTCGAAATGGTCGAGACGTAAAGATCGATATATTTGACGACTATATTCGGACTCCGGAAAGGTTCCGAGTGATTCGGGTATTTATCGGAGTACCGGGGAGTTACGGGAATTCGCCGGGGAGAAGTATTGGGCCTTATTGGGCCATACGGGAATAGAGGAGAGAGGCCAAAAGGAAAGAGGCGCGCAACCCCCCTCTGGTCCGAATTGGACAAGGGGCCAGCCCTCTTTTCCTTCTCCCTCTCCCCCTCTTTCCTTCTCTCCTACTCCAACAACGAAAGGAGGAGTCCTACTCCCGATGGGAGTAGGACTCCCCCCTTGGCGCGCCCTCCTCCTAGGTCGGCCGCCTCCCCCCCCTTGCTCCTTTATATACGGGGGCAGGGGGACACCCCATAGACAACAATTGATCATTGATCTCTTAGCCGTGTGCGGTGCCCCCCTCCATCATAGTCCACCTCGATAATACTGTAGCGGTGCTTAGGCGAAGCCCTGCGTAGGTAGAACATCAACATCGTCACCACGCTGTCGTGCTGACGAAACTCTCCCTCAACACTCGGCTGGATCGGAGTTCGAGGGACGTCATCGGGCTGAACGTGTGCTGAACTTGGAGGTGCCATACGTTCGGTACTTGATCGGTCGGATCGTGAAGACGTACGACTACATCAACCGCGTTGTGCTAATGCTTCCGCTTTCGGTCTACGAGGGTACGTGGACAACACTCTTCCCTCTCGTTGCTATGCATCACCATGATCTTGCGTGTGCGTAGGATTTTTTTTTTAAAATTACTACATTCCCAACAGTAACAAGGGTCTTAGGAACCCAAATAGACCATTCAATGTACTCATAAGGAGAACCAACAAATTTAGCATAAACATGCCCATCACTAGCACGACACAAGGGTTAAAGTCGCCGGCTTTGTTGGAAGGGGTGGCATTGCCCGTTTTGACATCACCACCCTTCACATTGAATCAAAGTAGGTTGTCGAGATATGCAACTAGGTGAGCAACATATATGATGCAACAACAATAAGCACACAAGCAAGCAAAGGATATAACACAATAAAGATTGCACAAGTAAAGGTGAGAGATAACCAAAAGCGGAAGCGATGGAGACGAGGATGTGTTACCGAAGTTCCTTCCTTTTGAGGGGAAGTACGTCTCCGTTGGAGCGGTGTGGAGGCACAATGCTCCCCAAGAAGCCACTAGGGCCACCGTATTCTCCTCACGCCCTCACACAATGCAAGATGCCGTGATTCCACTATTGGTGCCCTTGAAGGCCGCGACCGAACCTTTACAAACAAGGTTGGGGCAATCTCGACAACTTAATTGGAGGCTCCCAACGACACCACGAGGCTTCACCACAATGGACTATGGCTCCGCGGTGACCTAAACGTCTAGGGTGCTCAAACACCCAAGAGTAACAAGATCCGCAAGGGATTAGTAGGGAGAATCAAATTTCTCTTGGTGCAAGTGTAGATCGAGGCCTTCTCAACCAATCCCTAGAGAATCAACAAGTTTGATTGGCTAGGGAGAGAGATAGGGCGAAAATGGAGCTTAGAGCATCAATGGAGCTTAGAGGTGGAAGAGGTAGTCAACTCGGAGAAGAAGACTCCCCTTTTATAGTCAAGGGACAAATCCAACCATTATCCACCAACTCAGCCTGCGACGCGGTGTACTACCGCATCATACAAGCGGTACTACCGCAAGGGCCTGCGGTACTACCGCAGAGAACTACGGTACTACCGCTGGCACGGCAGGGGCTAAGACCAGTCCTGATGCGCTAAGGCAGGGAGCGGTAGAACCGCTGGCGCGGTACTACGACAAGGCAGTAATGGTGTAGGCTGAGAAGACACGGACATATAAAAATACATCCGTGACTACTTCCGCTGAGTTTTGATCTATGCAAAAATCCGACATGGTACTACCGCAAGCCTGGAGCGGTACTACCATGTAGGGCGTGGATGTAAAAAATTACATCTACCCCTACTTCCGCTCATGCTGTTGTACCTGGCCAGAGCCCACTGTACTACCGCGCCCATGGAGCGGTACTACCGCGTATGGCGCGGATGTAAAAAATTACATCCGCCCCCACTACCGCTCGAGCAGTTGCACCTGGCCTGAGGCCACGGTACTACCGCTCTCAAGGAGCGGTACTACCATGAGCACCTACGGTACTACCGCGCTGGTGGCCGGTACTACCGCAAGGGCCTGTGGTAGTACCGCTCCGAAGAGCAGTACTACCGCCTGCCTTAGTTCATCAACACTAGGAGTCCTTCATTTTGCAGAGACACGGAGAGACGGAGGATGCTCCAAAGAGCCAAAGAAAAGGTGGTGCAAAAAGGAACAAACGTGTACGTGTTGATTCCACCCAAACCTTTCCAATGCGGACCCCCTCTTAATAGTACGGCTTTCCTATGACTCAAATCCACCGAAAAGAAACATAGAGAAACGCCGTCTTCAATAGTCTTCGAGGGGCACCAAATCGTCTTGTGTTTAGACATGATATATTTGAAATGCTCAATGCACACGATTAGTCCGCAAAAGCATTGTCATCAATCACCAAAACTACTAAGGGATAAATATGCCCTTACACTCGGATTATAAAATTGACATGTAGTTTGATAAGGACTAAACTTGCAAGAAACTTGGCAGCAAGTTATTATGCATACAATGATATGGCTTTACTCCCCCTCCATCTTTCTAATGGTTTAATAATGGACTTACTTTTAAGTTTTCATTGAGTTATTACTATCAACTTTTGTTTCTTTAGTTTAACATGCTTATACTTAGCTAACGTGGTGCACTTGTTTTTCTCGGACTAAATGCATTATTTTGAGAATACTAAACATTTTTAAAGTATTTTTAGAATTATTAAATTATTATATTAAGTCTAAGAATTAAGGAATTAGTTTTTCCAAACCTTATGTATTATTCTAGTAATACTGACTATTTTTATATAGTTTTGGACTTACCCAGGTATATTAGTATTTATGTTATTTCTTTAAATCAAATTTTTAATTGACAAAAAGTTTATTGGGCTATTTTATTTAACTACCGGGCCTGCCTGGCCCATTAGCCCATTGGGCTTGGCCCAGCTGGCTCGGGAGACAAGCTCCCACTCGCGGCACCTCCCCCCTCTCTCCCTCAAGCTCTCACCTCTCTTTCTCGACCCCCCCCCCCCTCCCTCCTTCTCGCCTGACGGCATCGCCGTCTATTTCAGCGGCGTTGGGCGGTTCCCGCTGCTGTACTGGCTTCCAGATTCCTCTCCTATCTATGATCTAGTGTTCAGTCCGATTGCTTTCTCTAATTACCTTCTCCTCTTGTTGATCTCTTGTCCATGGTGCACCATGTAGGGGGGCTGCCCCCAAGGGCCCCTTCCCAACATTTCTCCACCATTTGTGGGGGCTGCCCCCACACCATGGCCCCCCAACAAGCTTCCACCAATTGTGGACTGCCCCCAAAAAGTGGCCCCACCAAAAAACAACTCCCCACGAAAAGGGGGACATGGTGTTTTTCGCGTGTGTTCTATCCGAAAAAATTCCGGAAGGTCCCATAACATTTTCGGCACTCTCCAAAAAAATTGGACGTGTCCCAAAACTTTTCCGTCTTGATGGTTTACTTCGAAACAATTTTTTATTTCTTTGAAACACTTCCGGTTTTCTCTCTGAAACTTTTTCGCCGACTTTCTCTCAAACTCCTTTCCTAGTAGTCAGAAGATAGACGACCCTTAAGCGTGTGACCCTATAGGTTCGATGAAATATAGACATGATGGGAACTCTTTATGATTAATGAACAATAGCGGAACCATGGACATCCATATTGAACCATATACCCACATGAATGGATATTCGAGTGAACCTTTAGTTACATTGTGCTATTCATGTTGCTTCACAATATGCTACAAAAACCAGAGGAGATTTATCGGCTTCTCCATGAATCAAATACATGTTCTCTTTTCTCGTTCCAATGTTCCAGCATCCCTGTGAGGAAATCACATTGTGTCTGGCTAGACGATGATGGATACCATAACACCGAGAGGGCCGCAAGAATATATCTCTATCGTCGGAGGAGCAAAACCCAATCTTGAGCTATTTGGTCCTTTGTCATACTTTTCAGTGCTGTAATAGCCACCCTGTTACGGATGATATTTAACAAACCCAAAAGTTCATGAAACAAGTATGAAGGAATTCGACACTCTCATGGTCCAAGAAATTATGCAAATATGTAGCTTTCACGGTGTTATAAGCCATTAACTTATGAATGGATCTCATAGCATAACAACAATTGGGTCGGTTCAACACAAGTGTTTTTTCTAACATTTATGTCCTCAAAGTTGTCGGCATATTCATGCTCATGATCATGAAAATTGAACCATCATGCATTACTTGAGCTAGTCTCAGAGGCTAGACTAGTAATCTATTTTTCTATTTTTTCCAAACGTGCATATCAATTTTCCTCCGAGCCTCGTGGTTATTGCAGATTCGAGAACCATGGCAGTTATAGCACGGTAATTAAACATAATTACGAAGAAGGAAATAAATAATAATATTTATTATTGCCTTTAGTACATATTTTCTACATTTCGGTGGTGGTTTCACCGTTGTGCTCTGGCACTCTAGCCCGTACTCTCGTCGCTAGTGGCACTCCATGGTGCGGGGTGCCCCTAGGATGGCGCCCTGTGCTTGTGGTGTTCACGGCACCTGGTGAGGCGTTGTGGTAGTGCTCTTAGTGCTCTTCTTCATCGCATGGACAATAGTGTCTTGGTCGCACCGCAACTGCGGTGGGTTGTGCTCTTGTCTCTACTGCAACTCCTCAGTGACTCTCTCTTCTACCTCTCTGTTCTTGTTCCGATGGCCATGGATGGATGTGGTGCTGCTCTGGTTGATGCTCTATGGTCATACTCATGCTCTAGTTCATGTTTAAGGCTCTATGGTGTGGATTACCTGCTATATAGGGTTTTTAGGCCATTGGTTCATGTGTAATTAGTATTCTGATTTAGTTAAAACACCTCTTGGATTTGCTAAATTGGCCTAGATCGCCGCCCTTGTGGCCGCCTAGCAAAGTCGCCGTGCCAGGCGGACCAAGGCCGGCATGCCGGCCAGCTCCCCTGAGATCTCTGATGACGACCCCACAATGAAGACAACCAACGACGACACCGCACCGGAGTCAGCGCTGGTGCATGCCGGCTTGACAATGAAGTAGGCGTAGGCGCACTACGATGCCTCCATGGCGGCTGAGGAGCAGCCTGCGTCGTCTCCTATGTCAGCATTCCGGCAGACGTAGGAGGAGCAAAGGTACAACCTGCTCCTCCTGAAGTAGTACCGGCTGGCGGAGGACCAAATCTATGGCAAGCGCACACGCGAGGAGGCCGCGAATGCTATGGCCGCGGCGAACCCGAACTTCTTGTGAAGTAGCAGGCATTCTACGAGGCCGTGCATGCTCAGTGCACTGCTTGCAACGACGTAGCCGGACATAGACGTGGCCGCACAAGTGATGGCAGCGTAGGTGGTCAAAGACGAGAACGTCCGCCAGCTGCGCGTCCTACGCGCCAATGTCCAACTTTCGGACGCATGTGGCAGGTGGACAGTGACGGACCGTCCATGTCCATCATCGACCTCACGTCCATCGACACTAGAGATGTACGGTCGCGGACTCCTCAAAAAATGAGTAGGACACTAAATATAGCGGATAGATGAGAAAGCAAATTTGTAGGTCAGCATTGAAGATGCTCTAGATGCCCCGCGGAAACATACTCAGGTCGTTGCGAGGCTTTGAAGTCATGGATGGCCGGTAGAATTAGTTCGTTGTTGCACGCGCGGCGCTCCTCCGGCTCCTGGTGCCTGCACACAACCACTTTGTCAGACTGACTTGAGTTACCCATCTTCTTTTGCAAACGTCTTTCTTCTTTCATCTTAAGCATTTGTGTGTTGGGTCGATTATCGATATGCATCACGTTCACACAGCATCTGTAGTAGTACTCCTTCCTTTTCTAGATATTAGCTTTTTTAGAGATTTCAATACAGATTACATATGAAGCAAAATGAATGAATCTACACTTTAAAATACGACTATATGCATTCATATAAATGACTCAACTTTGTATTAACTTTATACTAAATTTAATATAAAGTTAAGTCATTTATTTTGGATGGAGGTAGTATTTAGAAACGGAGAGAGTACGTATCAAAACGTATAACGGTGAAGGAGTTGCCGGCCAGTCAATGACAGTGAAGCCTCCTCCGGGAAGGCCCACATCTGCATGCAAGATGCGAAAACCGTGCGAGTTTGTTCGCATGGTAGGATGTAAGACGCGTGCATCTTGGTCCGAATTCATTCACGTGCACATGCGTACCCAAACAAACAAACAAAGAAGAAGAAGTCGCACGTGCGTGTCATGGCCCTAGCAGTACTACTAAGGATCGTGTCATGCGCATTTTCTACACGAGGGCTAGCGAGCGTGTGGAAGATCCATCCAAATCCTACGTGCCGACCTCGCGCGTCATGTCATGTGGGAATCGGCGGTGACGTAAAACAAGATTGTCGGGAGGATGCCGATGCTTGAGGAAACGAATCTTTGTTTTGTTTTCGCATACACACCACACCATTGTGGAGGTGGAGCAGACCTCGCCGGACACAACCCTGGCGCCAAGTGGACGTGCCGGCATCCAGAGCCGGTGACCCCATCGGCACGGCACTCATCACCACCGCCGCATTGGAGGTCCATGACGTAGTACATATTCCCTTCGTTTAAAAAAATTTGTCCCAAACTTGTTTCTTAAATAAATGTATCTGCATTAGTTTGATGTTAGATATATCCATTTGAGGGACATGTTTTTCGAAACGAAGGGAGTACATAGTAGATGTGTGCATATGGCGTGAGCGCCTCTCCTTTTCTGTATTTTCGTGAAGGATAAATGAAACAGGGTATTAGTACGTATTATTATGGCTACTAGTCCCATTTATATTTTGTGCCAAATTTTGATCTTAAATTTAACTAACAAAATATTAATACATGTCATAAAAAAATATAATTAGAAACTATGTTCAAATACGAATCCAATGATATAATGCCGTAGATGTGGATTCTATCAAGATACGTAGTACTTACTATAGATGTGTGCATGTGGTGTGAGCGCCTCTCCTTTTCTGTATTTTTGCAAAGGACAGATGAAACGTGGTACTAGTACGTATTATTGTCGCCATAATGATATGCTCTCATTTCGTTTTGGAAGGTTGTTGTAGAAAATCTCCATTTTGTTTTTTAGGAAGAGGATCTCACATGTATGATGCAGCTCTTAATTCTTAATTACCTAAGAGCATCTGCAACAGCCGCCCAAAACGTGTTCCACACGCTAAGGGCGTGTTTGGATGGGTGCGTCGCACCTGTATCGCACCTGGCGTGCGAAATCCAAGGTGTTTGGTATCCCGCACGGCCTTCTCGGCCTGGCCCGCCAGATGCAAAATAGGCCTTCTCAGCCAGGCTGAGGGAAACGTGAGAATCGGGCGTATCCCCGCAGCCTGGCTCGCGCATGCATCCACCCTTTCCTTCTCTCTCTCTCTCACGCTTCAGATCCGATCGAGCACAGGAACCCACACCGCCGCTGCCACCGTCTGAACCCCCTCGTCCGCCACAGGTGCGCATTCCCTCACCGGAGATCGAATAGGCCTGCACTCCTCCAAGCACACGTCGTGGCCTCGCCGCCATGCTTTGACATCCCCGGGTTCCGCCGCCGCCGAACTACGCCATCACCGCGTGCACGCGCGCCCGCGGACGAGCTCGCCGGAGCTCGCCATGCTGCTCGCCTCCCATCGAGATGACGAAGGGGGAGGGGACGGAAGCAACTGCGCGTCACGGGCCGCAACTGGCGTCGTGTTTCTCACCTTTTTCCCCTCAAGCCGAGCCACCGCCGCCAAGGCAGTTGGAATCGAATCTCCGCCACCGGCATCGACTCCCGGTTGTTGTCTCCCCCTTCATTTTGTTGGTGTCGCAGCCATCTAATCTATCTAAGTGGAATGGTCAGATTGGTGAAAATGTTTTGATTGTTTTGGTTCAAATTTTTAGTTCACAGAATGAATCTCAAACGCAGCCTACCAAACAACATCTATGGTATATAGCATCTCTCATGCATCCATATCATACGGTCCACCAAACACACATCTTACCTCATCTTTGCATCAACTCAACCAGGCCAAGCTCACCCAGGATCCCCCATGCGATGCAGGCTGCAGCCACCCGGGCAACCAAACACACCCTAAATTATTCGTTTTTTGGGCGCCCAGGAGCTCCAACAGAGGCTGCAAAATTGTGTGTGTGCTGAAAATTTTTGGGCACGCGCTGAAAAACGCTATCACGAGCACTATATTTGAGGAGTCGGCTCGCGCGCGCAGCAAACTTTGGGCCGCTGCAGGTGGGGCCGCCGGATTGGGCGCCGCGCTGGCGCGCCTCTGTTGGAGATGCTCCGGTCCCCGTGCATTAAAAATGCTACAATGGCAAGCTAAAAAATTCATTGGGCGCGAAATTTTTATGCGGCTGTTGGAGATGCTCTAATATTTTACATGATTCTGGCAAACCGATTCAGTCCTGAAGCAAGCACGAAAAAACAAACAAGGAGGTTCAGGCAAATTGATTTAGTCTTAGTGGGAGCGAGAAAAAAACAGCATGAAGGGGTATCAACCGGAAGCGGAGTATCTGAGCTCGAGCTCAAATTATCTTAGATGAACAGTAAAAAACAGATTTTTTCCTCTAGTGAACTCTGATAAATGTTCTAAGTGCTTGCAAATTTTCATCATGATATCACATTCGTGGAAGATGTGCAAAAAAAATGGAAGCTCCAAAAATGCTACTTTTGAAAGCATTTTGGAGCACTAATTTTATTTTATTTGCCATGTCTTCCACGGATATGATCTCATGATGAAAATTTGCAAATACTTAGAACATTTGTCATAGTTTACCTCCAAAAAGGAAACTCTTACGATCACCCGGCGGATCGCGGCGGCCGTGTCCGTCGCCTCCCCTGCGTTACATGTGTCCCAGTGAGAGCCTGCATACCATCCTTTGTCGAACGCGCTTCTGCAACATGAGCTATGTTTCTAAAACATGTGTAGTGTTGCAATTGTCTATGACGGGTCTACGTTTTGCAGCAATATTTCTCTTGCGAAATTGTTCTGCAACAAGACCTTGGTTGCAAAAAAAATGCAACAAAACTCAATTGCGAAAAAATGCAACAAAATAATTGTTGCAAAATAATCCTGCAACAAGACCTGTGTTGCATAAATAATTCTGCAACAAGACATGTGTTGCAACGGTGATGCATGCTCGGTCGCTTGATGCGGCAAATCAGAGGACTCGTGACCCGACTGATCTTTTAAAAAGATCAACCGGCGAACGCGTAGCACGCCCCCAACAAAAGTCAGAATTTCTTTAATTTTCTTTGATTTTACTGTTCATCCAAGCTAATTTAAGCTCGAGCTCATAACGGTACTTTTCCTATCAACTCCTCTTTAATAATACTAATAGGATCCTGAGTATAGTACTATATGTACTAGTATTTGAGATTATTAAGATGTAGGTGTAGCAAAGTCCTTGAAAAACAGGACTCTGATAATGATCAAATGGCAACTTCGAATCTTTTTTATGGTATAAATTTAGTCACGTGAGGATGGCAAGTTTAGTTGTTAGACATGATAGCTTTGTTTTCCAATGGCAAGCTTTGGTTTATTTTTTCTTTTTGAATGACAACTTGAGTTTAAAAAACATCAGGCCCGAGTGCTGGGTGTTACTACACGTGTGGCATTTATGATTTTAGAAAAAATATGATGTGGCAGGAAAAAAATGCATGCAGCGATGCACGCCGGCCTTTAAATGAGCCACACTCCACGCCTTCTTCACTCACTGCAGAGTCACAGGCTCATAACCCTGTGTAGGCACTCCATTCGATCAAGCTAGCTCCTGCCCCCTGCCATGGCAAGCTTCAACCACGCCAACGACACCGCCCGGGACACCGGCTCTCCCCCGGCTGCGGCTGCTACGTCTACGCTCGGAGTTGGGCCCCTTCCGCTAGACGCCGGCGAGTTCCGGCGCCAGGGACGTCAAGTTGTGGACTTCATCGCGGACTACTACGACCGCATTGACGAGTACCCTGTTCGCCCGACCGTCGCTCCCGGGTTCCTAGCCCGGCAGCTTCCCGACACGGCGCCGTCGTGGCCGGAGCCCGACGCGCTCGCCTCGGCGCTGCGCGACGTCCGGGACCACATCCTTCCCGGCGTCACCCACTGGCAGAGCCCCCGTCATTTCGCGCACTTCGCGGCGACGGCCAGCAACGTGGGCGCGCTCGGCGAGGCCCTCGCCGCGGGCCTCAACATCAACCCTTTCACCTGGGCCGCCTCGCCGGCGGCCACCGAGCTCGAGACCGTTGTTACAGATTGGCTGGGTAAGGCGCTACACCTCCCGGAGGAGCTGCTCTTCTGCGGTGGCGGAGGCGGCACGCTGCTGGGGACGTCGTGCGAGGCCATGCTCTGCACCATCGTCGCCGCGAGGGACAGGAAGCTCGCCGAAGTAGGAGGCGAGGAAAGGATGGGCGACCTCGTCGTCTACTGTTCCGACCAGACCCACTTCTCGTTCAAGAAGGCCGCGCACGTCGCCGGCATTCGCCGGGCGAACTGCCGGGTGATACCGACGTGCCGCGAGAGCGGCTTCACGCTATCGCCGGCGGCACTGCAGGCCGCCGTGCGCGCCGACGAGGCGGCGGGGAAAGTCCCGCTGTTCCTGTGCGCGACGGTGGGGACCACGCCGACTGCGGCGGTCGACCCTCTCCGCGAGCTGTGCGCCGCAGTGGCCGGGCACGGGGTGTGGGTACACGTGGACGCAGCCTACGCCGGCGCAGCGTGCATTTGCCCGGAGTTCAGCCACATCGCCGCGGGCGCCGCGGCCGTGGACTCGTTCAGCACGAATCCACACAAATGGCTGCTGGCCAACATGGACTGCTGCGCGCTGTGGGTTCGGCATCCCACGGCGCTCGTGGCGGCGCTCGGCACCGACGATGACGTGATCCTTAAGGACGCGGCGGCGTCGGCCGTCGTGGACTACAAGGACTGGCAGGTGGCGCTGAGCCGCCGGTTCCGCGCGCTGAAGCTGTGGCTCGTGCTCCGCTGCCATGGCGTGGAGGGCCTCCGCGGCTTCGTGCGCGCCCACGTGCGCATGGCCGCGGCCTTTGAGGCCATGGTGCGCGCCGACCCGCGGTTCGAGGTGCCCGTGCCCGCGCGTTTCGGGCTCGTCTGCTTCCGCCTCCGCCCCGCCACCGACGCAGCCGATGACGGCACGGCCGGGGCCACGACGAACGAGCTCAACCGGAGGCTGCTGGAGGCGGTGAACGCGACGGGGCGCGCGTACATGAGCTGCGCGGTGGTGGGCGGCATGTACGTGCTGCGGTGCGCCATCGGGAACTCGCTGACGGAGGAGCGGCACGTCCGGGAGGCGTGGAGCGTCGTGCAGAAGCAAGCCGACGCGGTGCTGACCCCGGCGGGCGCCGGCGTCGCTGCGGCTGCTCGTTCGAAGGGGCGTACGGTTGAGGATGCCCGTCGCATGGAGACCAGAGTGCATGAAAAATGGCGCTCCCGCCGCGCACTGCGTACCACGTGATTTGTTCTTACGCGTTGGCTTTCCTCTTGGGAAAATAAGATAAACCGCTGAGATTAGGGTGTGCAGTCCTGTCCATGGATTAATATTGGATTTGGATACTTTCGAAAACAAGTAAATATTGGATTTGGATGTGAAGGTGTATCAATGGCTTGGAGACGTCACAACACAAAAGCATTTCTAAGTGAAGCAGACATGGATCAATCATGTGTTTTTCACTAGTATTTTTTTTGGCAGCATTTTCATAAGTTTTTTTGCCTGCTGCGGTGTTCATCTATTGCTCAGCTTTTCTCTATCATTTCCAGACAACTTCACTTGTTGAATTGAATTTATTTGGGATGAATTTTAAACAATGTCACATTCTATTTAGTCTGGAAATTTCAAAATATTTATTACAATATTTTTCCTTAGATAGTTTTATTTTTTCACAAATCTTTATTTTGAATGACATTTCAAAAAGGTTAAAAGAAGATTCTAAAGTAACAATATTTTAGCCATATTTCATTGATTATTTCATATTCAAAATATTCACATTCCCATCTATTATTTTAGTCATATTACAATAATTTCAGATACATTCAAAAGATCTAACACGTGTCATATATATTTCTCAGTGTCCAGTCATAAATCTATGTACCGTCAGGAGATGAAAATGATTTGTTGGAACTGCCAGGTTTGGGTCGACCTCCCATGAGCTTGTGTGCCTCACAAAGACACATCGATCCAACGTTATCTTTTTTTCCGAATCAAGGCAAAATAAAGAATATGTTGAGAGTTTGCGTTATCGCTTGGGTATGAAAAATGTTTTACAGTGTCTATGCGAGGCAAAGGGGTGGACTAGCGGTATTTCTGGATGATCTTTACATTTTGGAGTTGGAAAAATATGGAGAACACTTCATTGACATGTACATTTTGCAATGGTGTTGGAACTAAATGGAGAAACATTTTTGTCTATAGGTAATCAAAGGCGAGCCAAAGGTGTGTGATGTGGGATCTGTCAAGGTGAATTAAACCACTTGGGTCTGGGCCGTGGTTTTATGGTTGGTGATTTTAACGAGGCAATGTGGCAGAATGAGCAGCTTTCTCGGAACAAGCGATCATACAAAATTATGGCTAATTTTCACGAGGTTCTCTTTGAATGCAATTTATTTAATATGGGTTTTCATGGAGTTCCTTGGACTTATAATAATAAGCACGAAGGTGATAAAAAGGTGAAAGTACAACTTGATCGAGCGGTAGCATGCCCTTAGACTAGTCACAATGGGGAGTAACATACACTAGTAACATACACATATCCCTAGATTATGTTACTACCTCAATAGTGGGTAGTAACATAAGTGTGGTAACATGCAAAGCTTCATTTATTAGGTTATAGACTCATATTGCATTGAGACATGTGATGTTACAGTAACTAGCTAAGTTACTAGTACCATATCTTTCCTCATTAACTCATTGCCACATAAGCAAATTTGCTGAGTTGGACTCAATGTTACTACCGAAGTTACTCCCACTGTGGCTAGTCTTAGTGGTCTTCTATCTTTCCCGACCACAAGGTTTTACATATTATTAGCTCCTGGTCTTTCCCGAGTTAAGCCCTTTTCGAGTTTATCTGGGAGCTTGATTGAGAGCTTGACACCATCAATCGAGAATCAGTGGTGGGTTGTGGAACAATAACAATCAGGCCTATTATTTGGAGAATGCCAGACACCAGGAAAAAGGCAAATGACATGATGGTGTGTTGAATTGACTCCTCGTTTTGGTCGCGCAAGGGGCAAGTAGTTGGGTTGAGGCAACCTTCTTTTGGTCGGGTGGTCCGCCGTCCAACATCGATTATTGATGACGAAACAACAATGTTTTCAAATACGTACAATTCATTATCGTTTCGAAGACAACATCCAGCCATATTTGAATTATTTAATTCAGTAATATTTCGGTACATTTCGTAACGTATCACCTAACTCAGCTATATCCCAATTAACCGCATCCACATTCAACACACATTTAAAACATTGCGTCCACGTTCTAGGATTTGACACACATTTCAATTCATATGGGCATTTCTATATTGACGAAAAGGCAATGTGGCAGAATGAGCAGCTTTCTCGGAACAAGCGATCATACAAAATTATGGCTAATTTTCACGAGGTTCTCTTTGAATGCAATTTATTTAATATGGGTTTTCATGGAGTTCCTTGGACTTATAATAATAAGCAGGAAGGTGATAACAAGGTGAAAGTACAACTTGATCGAGCGGTAGCATGCCCTTAGTGGTCTTCTATCTTTCCCGACCACAAGGTTTTACATATTATTAGCTCCTGGTCTTTCCCGAGTTAAGCCCTTTTCGAGTTTATCTGGGAGCTTGATTGAGAGCTTGACACCATCAATCGAGAATCAATGGTGGGTTGTGGAACAATAACAATCAGGCCTAGTATTTGGAGAATGCCAGACGCCAGGAAAAAGGCAAATGACATGATGGTGTGTTGAATTGACTCCTCGTTTTGGTCGCGCAAGGGGCAAGTAGTTGGGTTGAGGCAACCTTCTTTTGGTCGGGTGGTCCGCCGTCCAACATCGATTATTGATGACGAAACAACAATGTTTTCAAATACGTACAATTCATTATCGTTTCGACGACAACATCCAGCCATATTTGAATTATTTAATTCAGTAATATTTCGGTACATTTCGTAACGTATCACCTAATTCAGCTATATCCCAATTAACCGCATCCACATTCAACACACATTTAAAACATTGCGTCCACGTTCTAGGATTTGACACACATTTCAATTCATATGGGCATTTCTATATTGACGAAAAAGGGTTCACACACACACACACATCAGAAGTCATACAAGCCAAAACAAAAGAGAAACAGAGAGAAACAACAAAGATACATGATACCAGAGGAGGCACTACACATTTTCCTATATAAACCATCATTTTTCGGACGCTATCCTTTAGGCACATTGGGCTTTTAGGCCCACGGGCAGAAAACTGAGAGCCCAAGCCTGTCAGGCTCGGGCCATCGAGCCGGTTGCAAAAGAATAAAAAATAAAAAAAATAAACCCGGTTACCGCCACGGCGGCACTAGCGACGGCCACGTGACAGTGACACGAAGGCGCATTGGTTGGTCGGCGGGCTCGCCTCCTTCCCGAGGAAGGAAAGGAAGGGAACGCAGCGCACCAAACCAAATTGAAATGAAAACCTTGGAGGGAAAACTCCCGCCAACATAAATAAATCCCCCGCCCCGCCCCCGAAACCCCTCCCCCCTCCCCACACCTCACAAAATCCGGAAATCCCCACACCCGCAGAGACTCCGGAGCACCCAGCGATCGGAATGGCGGACATGGGCAGCCTCGAGAGGATGGGACGGGAGCTCAAGTGCCCCATCTGGTACGCCCGCCCGCCGCCCCCGGCCCCTTTCTTCCCCCTCGTCTCGTGTCCGCGCCCTCGTGGCCGACACCTGGATCTGTAGGCACCAGTTCTCCGATTTATCCCCCTTTTTTTGCTGTTGATTTTGATTCTGACTGGCCGTTGTTCGTCAATTTGATCCTGGTGGCAGCCTGAGCCTGCTCAGATCGGCGGTGTCCGTCACCTGCAACCACATCTTCTGCAAGTGAGTCCCTTCTGCCCGTTCCCCTCCGTTGCAATATCCCTGTAAAACTATCCGATCTGGGTTCATGTGTGCGCTCCCAACCTTGTCGCAGCCATTGCCTCACGGAGTCGATGAAATCCTCCTCCACCTGCCCCGTGTGCAAGGTGCCGTTCCGCCGAAGAGGTTAGTGGGTGTAGTTGTTGTTATCTGGGTCTTCTTAGGCTGCTAAAAGTTATATAGTACTATGTATTGTGTAGAATATGTTGGATTGCAAAAGATGGAATTGTTTTCCTTCACCTTCTAAGGATTGGATAGTGTTAACATGCATGATATGTCTGCTTCGCGAAACAATTAAATACTTATCTAACTACTGTATATGCGAAGATCGGAAACATACCACTATTAAAACTCCACAGAACTGGTTTTGATGAGCTGGTGTTTACTGTAACTCTGCAAGTTCTGACGTGATGGCTTGATCTTAATCTAAATACAAAACTCACATTATAAAGCCTGGTTTTGCTTGTAGAAATACGGCCAGCACCACACATGGACAATTTGGTTGGCATTTTGAAAAGCATGGAGGCTGCATCAGGAAGTAATGTTGTCTCAACACAGGTCACTTCTGCGGCACAAGTTGCAGGTAATTATGTGGCATAGCATCAACTCTTCTTTTGTTCGCTAGCATATCTGCAAGGTAGTCAATTGTGACATTAATTTTGAAGGCTGATTTAATTATGTGGTTGTTTTCCATCCGCCGGGGTCTGCACCACATTTGTTGCTGTATCCATTTTAGCATGCTGTTGGTGGGTGGTTGTCTGTTTGCCTCTATAAAACTGAAATCAACTTTTAGAGATTAATTTTTGGACAACTATTCTTAAATCTTGTGCTTACAGTCTTATTTTTACTTGATCCTGAAGATGGATCAAAGCATGTCAGCAGCGAGAAAAAGTCTAATAGGTCACAAAAATCAACAGTGCAAAAGAAGATATCATCCGAGAAGAAAGCGAACAAAACAAAGTCTACTGTGGCTTCTGCATCTGGTCCTGCTAAAAAGCCTTCTTTCTCTGCGAACAAGAGAATACATGTGACACCATTCCCTGAATCTGAGACGCCAATGAGACCTCAGAAGATTATGAAATCTGAAGAGACAAAAGATAAATTGAATGGTGATGTTCAAGAAGGCAAAGATAAAGCATCAGCCTCTGATAAACCGGGAGGTTTCTCATTGTCACCCTTTTTTTGGTTAAGGGAAGGAGATGATGCAGAAGGCGGCACTCTTGAAACGTTAAGTGAACCACCCTCATTGGCCACGCCCTTGCGTCACAATGCACCTTGTTTTAGTGACATCAAAGATTCTGATGCTGGAACCCCTCCTAATACGACTCCAAATGTATGTTTTCTGAACATTTATGGTTTTTTTTCCTGTTCAAATTTTGTGCCTACTAGCTTTTCATAAATTGTGCTTACGGTTAGCTATTTGAGTTGCAGAGCAAAGCTGTCGTTCAAGATGCCTTTGATAGTGAAATCTTTGAATGGTCCCAGAGGCCTTGCTCTCCAGAGCTGCGTTCTACTCCACGAAAAAAGCAGGTAAACTACATGTGGCCAGACACACTGTACATTTTGTCCTGTTTCTTCTTTATAATCTGATTTGCATCTACTTTATGTTTAGCATGTATTTTACTTTACTGTTTGGACTGTTCAGGGTAAATTTGAGGATATATTAGATCACATAGCAGAGAAAGATGACGAGGAAGATATACAGCTTGGTGGTTCATTCGATGAGTCAGGTCATACAAATAATGCAGCTCAGCCTGTCAATGCTAATAAAGAAATGAAGCAGAAGGGGAAGAAGGCAAGAGGTGGGAACAGCAGGAAGATAAAGTTGCTGGAGGCCATCACAAAAGAAGCTGATGCCAACCAACAAGATTCAAATATCACTAAAAGTCTTGCTGCAAAGTCATGCGAGAAAAACAGCAGTACTATAGAGAAGAATACTTCAAGTAGAAGAAACAAGTCTGGTAACAACATCAATCTACTTCCCTGTTCTGATGATAACTCCATGGGGACATTTCACCCTCGAGAAAATAGTTTGGAGATTGAAGCACACGATGGACACCTCTCAGAAAGATCTCAGAAAAGTGGCCAACAGAAGAAATGTGCAAGGAAGCTGGGAACAACAGGGAAGAGTACAGTTGAGACTACAGAGAGTAACTCTGAGCCAAGAAGTAAGCGAGTTAGAAAAATGCCTGACGGTGTCAATGCTGAAAAGATAGGAGTTACTGATGTCTCTAGAAATGAAACAGAAATGCCACTACACCACAGCTTCATGAAAAGTTGCACCCAACACAAACTTTTGGATGGTAGAAGTAAAAGGAGCAGTAAAAAGAGCAAGTTCAGTGAAGAAACGAATATTCAGAAAGGGCTTGATAGCATGAAATCAAACATAAGTGCAAATACATCAAGCATTTTACTTGGTAGATGCCAAAGTAGTGAGGCAATGCGTGCAGCTCCTTCACCAATGGATGCATCAGTTAAGAGCAAATGTGCAAAAGGTATCAAACAAACATATTGTTCAGAAATGAAAAACTTTGGAAAGCTCCAAGCTTGCACTGGTAATACTTTCCTGAAGAAATGTGATGACACTGTCTCTAAGGTTTTCTGTGTTTTCTGCCAGTCTGCTGATATCACAGAGGTATGTTCATATCATTTTCAAATGCCTTATCTTGATGTTCCCAAATCCTTGGTACTGAACGGTAAATGTCTCTACTTTCTTGAAGGAGTCTGGAGAGATGGTTCACTACCATAATGGAAAACAAGTCCCTGTAGAGTTTGGTGGAGGTGCTAATGTCATACATTCTCACAAGAACTGCATGGAGTGGTTTGTTGTCCTTTCCAGCACATGATTGTATTCTAGAGTATTTTTGTTCTTGATATATCTAGCTAATTTTCATCATAACCTTTTATTTTACCGTAGGGCTCCAGATGTCTACTTTGAAGATGACTCGGTGTTTAATCTTATGCCTGAGTTAACTAGAAGCAAAAGGATCAAATGCGCTTGCTGCGGAGTTAAAGGCGCGGCGCTTGGTTGCTTTGACAAGAGTTGTCGGAAAAGCTTCCACTTCACATGTGCTAAATTGATCCCAGAATGCAGATGGGATAATGTAAGTTCATACTGTGTTCTGATCTAGCAATTTCAACTTTATCAGAATAATCCTTTGCCATTTGTCAAAAGTTCTAAATTGCCACCTTATTTCTCTAATTTATTTTCACTGTCAGGAAAACTTTGTGATGCTATGCCCTTTGCATCAATCTTCCAAGTTGCCAAAGGAAGTTTCTGAGCCACAAAAGCAATCCAAAAGGATAACAGCACCAAAATGGTATCCCCAGAACCTGCTTTTTAAACGGTCTTGTAATGGTCTATATGTATGTATGATTACTTACTGGAGGGCAACTGTTTTTTCCAGTCCATCTCAAGGAAGATCTACCCAAGCTTGCAGTAATAACTGGAAATGGCCATCAGCATCACCACACAAGTGGGTTCTCTGCTGTTCAGCTCTTTCTGCTGCTGAGAAGGTATACATCTTATTTTCCTTATCAGATCCATGATATTTGCTCCATATGAATTTTAACTGAGACTAAATGATTGACTTGCTCAGGGCGTCGTAACAGAATTTGCAAAATTAGCTGGTGTGCCTATTTCCAAGAGCTGGAGCCCCAGCGTTACCCATGTCATTGCATCAACTGACCCCTCTGGCGCTTGCAAACGCACACTGAAGTTTCTGATGGCAATCTTGAACGGCAAATGGATTGTCTCCATTGACTGTAAGTGCACAGTGGACCTCACTGTTCCATCTGAGCAGAACTGATATTGATCAATTGATGCCCTTTGTTGCTAAATGCTGGCTTTATACTGCTGTAGGGGTTAAGGCTTGCATGGATGGCATGGAACCTGCCGACGAGCAGAAATTCGAAGTCACCACAGATGTTCATGGAGTCTGTGAGGGTCCCAAGTTAGGAAGACAGAGAGTGATCAACAAGGTATTATTTATTTCCCACTGCTATACACCCTACTCTTATTGTACTGCTACATCAGTCAGTTAACTGTCCATTTGTTCTGCAGCAACCCAGGCTGTTTGATGGCATGCAGTTCTACCTCCACGGAGACTACACCGTGGCCTACAGAGGCTTCCTGCAGGACCTGGTGGTCGCGGCAGGTGGCACCGTTCTGCACCGGAAGCCCGTCTCAAGGGACCACCAGAAGCTGCTTGACGACAGCTCCCCCCTCATAGTCGTGTACAGCCTTGAGAACCAGGGGAAGGCGAACCTCGATGGCAATGACGATTATCGGCGCAGGCAGGCTGATGATGCGCAGGCTCTGGCCTTCGCCTCTGGTGGTGAAGCCGCTAGCAGCGCCTGGATAATCGACTCCGTTGCGGCTTGCAAGCTGCAGCCTCTGTGACAGAGCTCAAAGAAGGCTTCTCATGTCAGTGGGTTTAGTAGTAAACAGGAAAATCCAGGGTGGCACTGAATACAAGTGCATACTTTATATTGTGTCATGTAGAAATTATAAGACAACATTTTTGTGTTTTTCTTTCAAAAAGAGGTTGAAACCCCCTGTGTTGACGAAGAGTTAACTTCATCATTCCAATGTAAAGAGATTTCACGCTCTACTAGTGCTGGCAATCCATATAAAGAGATTGACCCTTTTCCTATCTTAGACAGAATACAATCTTCTTTGTTGAAAGTGTGCTAGTGCATGACTCTCCCAATTCCTTGGAGCCAGATTAATCGCCACAGGGTGATTATTATCATAATCTGCTAATGCATAATACACCATTCGCTGCTTCATTTCTGATGTGTTTAGGGGGGTGTCAGTTCGTTTGAATTAACACTTCTGCAAAGAAACGAACATGAATTGTTTACTTGCAGGGCTGTAAAGAGGGCGTGGCAGCAACACGGCCTTTGAGAAGGTGGTTCAGCTTGAAAAAGTCGCATACCACAAGAATCACACAAGTACAATGACATCGCTAGCTCATGGTGGAAAATAAAGGCGCTCTTACGGCAAATAGAGCAACAAAAAAAAAAGTGTAGACCAAGGTTCAGACATGCTCACTTCACCTGATAATTCAGGTGTAGGATGTGACGACCCAAGTTGTCAACAGAGCTTTTCATCACAACCATGGGGTGAGAGAGGCTCGAACTCTCGACCTCAGGATCACTCGCTGTTTGCTATGAGACCTACGCGCTAGCCAACTGCGCCACCACCCCTTTGGTGTTGTTTTAGCATCGAAATTAATGTCCTTGCTAAATATGGGACCATGCGAATCATGGATTGATATGCATGTTATACTCGTTTCCTTATTATCTGCGTTCCTCTGTGGAGCTGGTTGATGTAAGCGTTGGTAATTTCGTTTGGCTTGTTGCCTGAACTTGGTGGTAGACGAGGGGAGAGAGTTGAGAGGTTTTGTTTCTACTTTTCGATCTACTCAACTGCTGTGTGTTTGGGTTTCGTTTCAATGAAATGGAGCCGGGGGCGAGCCCCTGTTGATCGAAGAAAACTTCTTCTGATCATGCACTTCAAACACACGGATGATGCATATTCTGCCAATCTGTTGAGCGTTAGGTAGTACTCCCTCCGTGTGAAAAAGCTAAGACCGGTGACATTCTAGCAACATGGTAATTGTAGCCATTGGTAAAAACCCAAAAAAAGAAGACCAAGGTTCAGACGTGCTCAGTTCACCTGACGAATCAGGTGTACATATGGCGACCCAAGTTGCCATTGAGCGATTCATCACTACGATGGTCTTTTATATTGTGGGGTGAGAGAGGCTCGAACTCTCGACCTCAGGATCACTCTCAGCTATGAGACCTACGCGCTAGCCAACTGCGCCACCACCCCAATTGTTGTGTTGGAAGCGAAACAAGCATCCTTGTTAAGCATACCCAACAACGACCGCAGCTATTTGACACTAGTACCATACATGCTTCCGCTTTCCGGCCGTAATCAGTAGCCCAGTGTTCATCCATGCTTGATACGTACGTAGATTCGAGGTAACTACGCAAAGCTTTCACGCACCAGGCAGGCAAACGAGGATATGATGGAGGTGCTCAGAGCGTGATGCCGCCGCCGCCGCCGGACTGGTCGTCGTCGTCAAAGGTGGAGGAGTGGACGGTGTAGAAGCACAAGACGAGGCCGATGGCAGCCAGCAGCATCCACCCCAGCAGGTCGTTGCTCAGCCCAGTGCCCTCAGTTGACATCCGCTCGTCCACCAGCGCCAGCGCCGAGGCCAGCATCGAGAGCAGCGGCACGCTCTTGGCCACTACCGGAGCCAGAGCCGAAGACGCCTTCTTGCTGCACCTGCACCTCAGCCTCTCGGCCCTGGGCCCTGGCCACTCTCAGCTGAGGTAGCCCTGCAGTGTCGTCTCACTGTTAATCGTAGCTACTTAACATCAATTTTCTTTTTCTGACTGAGGAGCTTGCTTACCTAGAGCCGGCGATGGTATGGCGGCGGCCAAGACCATGGTGCTACTGATCGTCGCCATTGTTGATAGATGTGTGCTCCGGGGGAGATGCAGCAGGTGATAGTAGAAGAACCAACTTGTGGGTATGCAGAAGGCACAGGCGCCCCAGTATATAGTGATACTATTCATCACCTAGGATGTAGAATAAGTTACTTTTTACCCGAGGTAATCTTACGATCATTTCATAATTAAATTACGTTTGGAATTCAAAAAATTACATTCATATTGATTCACTATGTAAAATTTGGCATAAAAAATAAAAATATAGGTTATAAGACAAGAAAATTTGCAGTTTATGTATATTTTACATTATGTTTTTACGTTTGTAATTTTACATAACATAATTTTTTTTACGATGATTATATATTTTCTTACGGCTTTTTTTACGTGGGAAATAAGACAAAACTTACGGAACGTAAAATTACGGTGCATTGATGGTAAAATAGAGGGGGTGAAACATAACTATTTATCACCCAAGATGCAGAATGAGTATTATTCACCCGAGGTAATCTTATGGTCGCTTTATAAATAAATTACATTTGGAATACAAATAGTTAATTCATATAGATTCACTACGTAAAATTTGGTATGAGAAAAAAAAGGTTATAAGACCAGAGATATCGCATTTTATGTATGTTTTACACTATATTTTTACGTTCATAATTTTAGGTAACATAAAATACTTTTTACGGTGAGTATATATTTTCTTACGTTCTTTTTTACGTATAAAATAAGAATATATATATATCAGAATAAGTTATTCTTCACCGAGGTAATTTTATGGTTGTTTCATAAATAAATTATGTTTGAAATAAAAATAGTTATATTCATCTTGCTTCAGTACGTAAAATTTGGCATAAAAAACAAAAATATAGGTCATATGATTAGAAAAAATGCATTTTATGTATATTTTACACTAAATTTTTATGTTTGTAATTTTACGTAACATAAATATTTTTTACGGCGACTATATGTTTTCTTACGATCTATTTCTACGTATAAAATAAAACAAAATTTATGAAACGTAAAATTATGATGTATTGCTATTAAAATAAAGGAGGGGTAAAGAATAACTATTCCTTACCTAGTGTAACGAATAGTCAATCCCCTATATATATTCATGGGTCTCTCTCTCTCCAACGGGGCTACTAATTGGTACCTTTGACGTCACAGATTCGTGTTGGAAAATTTGCCAGAGGTTAGTTAGACTCGTTTAGACACTGCATCACACAACCAACTTGACTCCCGCCGGGCGTCAGGCATGAACGCAGCATACCTCCAACTTGTGTTTCTCCAAGGAAAGCCAACGGACATAAGTATCACAAGTGTAGAGTTGCACTATACAACAAAAGAGGGTTATATATATATATAGATTTGGCACGGCAAGAACCTATTGATGCAGAAAGATAGATAGACAAAATGTGCATTTTTTTGGCGGCATAGGTTCCCTTGGATTTCCATCAATAAAGAAAATAACGTGCTATAACAAAATAGCGTGATGTATTATTTTGTATGGTCTTTGTGAATAATTAATAAAATGGCTGCACACGTCAGACCATAGCATTGTTATTAGCGAGACATTGTACATCTATTTATTTAGTAAGACATCACTCAAAACGCTATAGCGCACTATTTTTTCACAGATTTCCATGCACATAGGTTCTCTGACTCCTCTCCTCCAGTTCCACTCCACCTCAGAGAAAACAGACAAAAACAAGTCTAGGAAATTCTTTGGCACATGCTCATCCTTCACTCAAGGAATGGGTAGTAGCACCCATACCTGCCTTCCGTGCTTGACGCGCGGCGATGGCAATCATCTGGTTCAAAATTTTCACTTTTGTACACTACTGCAATTTGGCTGTCCATCATCTCTGGCACGAAGATCGTGTTGTCAGTCAACATAGGCGCTGGCTTCTTACCAGCATGTGCCTTTGAGTGTCTGTGTCTATATCGTGTTTCTAAAAAACCCTATAGGAATTAACTCAATTCAATAACAATTAAAGTATATGTACTCAGAACTTTATATCATACATTTACGGAGCCGCTATGAGACCATGGGTAGCACCCCCCCTCTTCGAAAATAATAGGGTCAACCCTGCGCCATCACATCGGTGGCGCATCCATCCGCTAGCAACAATCTCTCCACATTAGCCAGGCCAACATTGTCGTCATGGCCGAAGATCCACCACGCTGACATTCCCATTCGCAGTTGCCGTTGGACATCACCGTAAAGATGGTGCCTCTCTGGCTGCAGCAGAGTTGGACACTGAATCGGTGGTCTGGGTGCGTCCTGTAGGGCGCTTCGATCCTCCAAGGTTGTGGCAGCTCGATGGTCATCGTCGCGGGAGGCATCCAACACGACGGTCATTTGGGTGCATGGATGCGATGGATCCAACACATGGTTCTTGGCATTGCAGTATGATTGTTCGCCAGGGGTGATCGACTCAATGGGGTTGCGTGCACAAGCAGCATGTTGGGCAACCCTGATGAGCACAACTGTGCACAGATCCAGCATCGGCCCAGAGGTGGCGACACAATTGCGATGCGATCACTCGGAGGTGGCACTAAGGAGGATCCGGGCCGGAGGTCGACCTTGGCATGTGTCCCCTCCCAGACGTCCATGGGTGAACCCCTAGAGCCAGTGGTGAATGTCTCATCGGTGGTGGTCAGCGGCTCGGATTGGCATTCCTATGTGCAGACAAAATTCAACGGTGTGCTGGTTGGTGCAGGTTGGTAGCAGCGAGGTTTGCCGGAGCTGGCGCGATGCATCGAGCATTGGCTCAGTCGCATTGGGAGTATGTGCAAGGTGCAACCCTCCTCTCCTCCACTACTACCGCCAAACATCGCCGAAGCGGCACATCTAGTTGCAACTGACTACTAGACCCTAGCGCTAGGGTCTACGGCGGTAGGTTGTGAAAACCTACGTAATTTTTTTGCATTTTCAAGCAACAGAACTGTGCATTGGTGAAGGACCCTATCGTCAACGAACTGGGCGGTGGGTTATTGCACCCTACCACCGTGTACAACCATTATGCCATGTCAGCGAGGAACCCGTGACATGATGGCGGTTGCCGTTTTCCTACCGCCAGGTTTCCGGCGGTAGGAAAATGGTCAGATCCCGAAATATTGTCAAACGTGGGTCATATCCGGCTAAACTTTGTGCAAGGGATCAAAACACAAAAATCGGCCGGACTGTGCATCAAGCGATAAACCGGTGATCTATATCCAGGTCATGCCGTTGGGTCGTGCGGCAGAATTTTTGTTTGCTGCGCACCACGTGCCCCACTGCGAGCGTCTTTAGGTGGATTCGTCTTTGGGCAGGACATGTTCCTTGTCATGCATGTTGCTCACATTTTTCAATGAAAAAGGGTTCCCCGCTTTAGATTATAAAGCAACCAACCGATCGATACAACGAGCGGGCCGCAACACAAACAAGTTCAAAAGAAAAAGAGAGAAAAAGAAAGAGAAACGAATGCTGACAACGGCGGATCGACGAAACAAAGATGGCCAGTGACCGCTGCACCCACCGGAGAAGTACCACCGCGCGTCTAGCACTCCGAGGCATCACGTACCGAGCAGCACCTTCAGGAAGGAATGCGACGACGACGCCGCTGCTGCCCGGACAAGTCCAAGGGTTTCCCCCGGTACGCAGAGGGCAGTGGGGAAGGGGCAGATCCGACGCCCTTCAGGAAGGTCCGGCGGCGCCCGCAGGTGTCACCGCGTCGGTGATGGACGAGCCACCAGGGATTTCTCCCAACCCAAACAACCACCACCACCTCGGACGATTGGAAGTGCTCCACCAGAACTGCCGCCCACCAACATGTGCCACCACAGTCAATGAACCATCATCGCCGTCTCTCTGAGCCGCCGACACGAGACCTGGAGGAGGGACGAGGAGCCAACGGGCTCGGGAGCATCCGCAACTCAGCCGATGGGAGGGGACTACCACCACCGCCGACGCGGAGCCGACCGGACGTGATCACAGGAGCTTACCAGGCCCGCCGGACCCTAAAGGATCCGGGCAACCCCTGCTGCCATGCTGCAGCACATCGGCCGATGAAGCCGCCACCACCCGCATCCCTCAACGCCGCGCCATCACCACCAGGGAGCCACGCTGCTGCACGCCGGAACGCCGGCCCGCCCCAACCCAGCTGGGGCCTAGAAGGGCCCAGATCTGGGCGGAGCGGAGGCCGGCGGCTAGCCCGCCGCGCCGCCGCATCAGGATCGCTCGCGCCCCGAGGACCCTGCTGCCAGAACGCATCATCGCCAGCCGAAGAACACCGCCACCAGCCACCATCGCCCGAGCAGAGGAGGCCACGCGACAGGCAGGCCCCGCCGCCGCCGACACCACGCTGGCAAGGCCAGCGGCGCGGCCGGCGGCGGCGGGAGGAGGAGGAGCTTGGGGCGCGCTGGAGAGGAATGGGAAGGGCCCCAGTCGCCTCGCTCGGGAGGTGACGCGGGGTACGGGGGGGGGGGGGGAAGGGAAGGGGCGGCGGCGGCGGCTACCTGCGGCGGGGGAGCCGGCGGCTGCGCAGGAGGAACCCTAGCCCAAGACGGCAACGCACACCTCCGGGATAATATCTCGGCCTTCTTGCGCCCGCTCACATTTTTCACGCGCGCATGAGCGTTGGTCCGGTAAATCAACGATGGCCATGTCCAAGAGTGCCAAAATCTCAACCTCACGATACAAAATACAGCTTCATTTTATTTGATTAATTATAAGGGAAACAAGAAAACGTGAAAACAAAAGATTGCGACATCAATTGTACCAAGAAATAAACAAACCGCGCTCAAAAATTCAGACAGGACAACATCACGATCCTCAGACGAGACGCCTTTCAGTGGCGTGGTGGGCACCGGAAATCGGTGGGGCAGACCTTGCCGCAGTTGTTGAGGATGAGGCGGAGGTCGACGGGGAGGTGGAGGTTGAGGCCGAGCACATTGGCATCGATGTTTGCGCAGAGGCAGAGCGCCGCGTCCAAGCCGACGAGCCCGTCGAGGAGCGAGCAGCAAGGCTCATGGCGCGGCACGTTCACCTTGAGCTTGAGCAGGCCCAGCACGTCCACGCACGCCTTCAGCTTCAGCCCGTCCCTGGGGCACGACCCCTCGTAGCCGCCGTGGGCTCTCGCCGAGGCCACGACCACGAGCCCGACGGCTAGGAGGAGCAGCGCTCTGGGTGCCATGGCCATCTGGAGCAGGTGGTAGCGTCCGATCGAGCTGCTTGCGCTTGTGCTTGCAATGTGCTGTGCGCTTGCTCTGTGTGTGTGAATGAGCGTGTGCATGGCGAGCGGTATTTATAGATGGAGATTATGTGTGATATGAGATGGGAAAGCGGTGTGAGATGAGATGGTGTGCCGCGCATGTGGTTCCGAGCTGGCCCGTCAGGGATCATTGCCTCCCTCGATTTGGACTCGTATGCACATATGCATCCGTGACTGCTTCGAATGTGTTTATATTCCGACTGCATGTTACGTCCAGTTCATGTATTTGTTTGCTTACTGGGTTAAGCATGTGGCATCATCGGTCGGCATGCAGTTTGTGGTGACTGCGTAAATTTGGTGATCCAGGCAGAGAGTTGGTTCAGAACTAGATGATACCCCACACGTTATTGCAAGAATATTATGCGACATATTTCAATGTGATTCGTTGTATGAAACATGAATATTTGAAGTAATAATATAAAAGGCTAAAAATAAAATACATATAATTTATTATGTTTGATTACTATATAGTTGTAAAATGTTTCTTAATATATATGGCATAATAGAATGAAAATTCTCATGTATGTTTGCATGTTGAGATGAGTCATTTTTTTCATGAATGTTATGATGAAGTGACATGCTTGCATGTTGAGAGACATATGTTAGTGGGGGTGGGCCTTTATTATGCATGTTGTGCGATGATGTTGCATGCTTACATGTTGAGAGAAATAGTAGTGGGGGCTGGCTATTTAGATGGAACCGGATCCTCTAACATTGAGAAGGAATGTTAGAGAAGCTACAGTAGCCTAACTTCCCTTCTTTCTATTCATATGATTATGGCTAAAATAATTTAAATTAATTTGCAAATTGATGATCTACCGTGTACATTTATAGTAATTACATGCAAACAAATTGATGGTGAAATAAATTTAAATTTAAATTATTTATATCTACAGTAAACACCAACACTAAACTACCTATTAAGTATCTACTTACAATTCCTAACTTTCCTTCTTCATTTTACACTAGGCTAACACTGTAGCACCGTGACATTCCTTGTCAATGTTAGAGGATCAATCTCATCAGAGCATCTACAGTCGGGCCGCCTCAAGTCCCTCGCAAACATCCGGATGGACGGTCCGGTCACTGACCGGTCAAGAAAATGTAATCTAGACGGGCGTCTCAAACGAGCCGCAAACGCTCAGGGCTGACCAGCACCATTCATATCCAGCTAAAATTTTGGGGCGGATATGGGGTGGCCAGGGCGCGTCCTCCACGTCGGACTGACGTTGGTGTCCCACAGGAAAACACCCAGAAACCTGATGGTCCGACGGGCATCTCCTCCAGTGAGGTGTGAACGTTGCATGGCACCGCTCCGGCTCGTCAACCGAGGGCCAAAGTCTGGCTATTTAAACCGGACGGCGTCCCCCAGCCCTAGCCACATTCACCTCCTTCCTCTCCGTGCAACTAGCCCGAGCCCATCCACCTCTCTCCCGCTCCGCCTCACTCTTCCCACACATCTGGCTTCGTCATGGCCCGAGAAAAGAAGAAGACATATGCTATGCTAACGTCGGAGCGCCGGTTCCAGATTGAGGAGGAGATCCGTGCGAGGCGCGCCGGCTGCGATCCAGAGTCGCCAGAGCCAGAGGAGCAGCTACCGGAGCTAGAGCAACAACCAGTTCCTATGTAGGTGGTGTATCCGGAGGAGGAGGACGCAGAGCAGCCGGAGGAGGATCTGGTATTACCCGATATTCACCAAAACCCTTCCGGTGACCCCGAAATGCTTCCGGAACCCCTTGGAACTATTCCGGATATTAATGAAACAATTTCAAAAATATATTCTCATCACTCCCGCACTACTAACACTTAGTAGATCATGATTACCTTAAGCTTGTGACCCCGTAGGTCCGGTAAATTGTAGACATGAACGAAACCCCTTCGTTCAATGACTGATAGCGAAACTGTGGACATCCATATCGGTCCCTATGGTTACAGGAATGATATTCGGGTGAAGCTTTGGTTATCATGTGGTGTTCCCTTAGCTTCGTGATACTTTACAAAACCCGATGTGCATTGGTATCCTCCCGAGTCATCACCATGCTCACTATACCGTTGCTCCCATTACCGATTATGTTCTTCTTTCTCGTTAACGTGTTCCGGAATCCCCGTGACATAGTCACCTGTGTCTGGCCAGACGATGATGGATGCCGTTACACCGAGAGGGCCCTAAGAATATCTCTCCGTCGTCGGAGGAGCAAATCCCATTCTCGAGCTATCTGGTCACTTGTCAAACTTTCCGATGAGCCTGAAAGTTGTCGTTATGATCACCTTATTACAGATGACGTTTGAGCAACCCCAAAGCCCACAGTCTGGTAGGAAGTGACCGAGGCACTCTCATGGTCTGAAGAACTAAAACACATGCTAACACTCCGTGTTATAACACATGATTTCAGACGATATAATCACAGAGTATAACAGACAAGTTTGGGTCGATTCAATATAATCATTCTTCTAACATCATACCCTCAATGTTGTTTTAGGACTATCGTTACACTTAACGATATCCTAATATCTGGAAAATGTGATAACAAAAAACACTTGAGCTAGTCTTAGAGGCGAGACCGGGAACCTATTGTTTAACCATTTATCATTTCACACATGCATATGAGTTTTCCACTTAATCACATATTCCAGGATCATAGCAGTTATAACATGAAATATAAACTCTTAATTATGAATAATGGAAATATAATAATACAATATTATTTCCTATAGGGCATATTTCCAACACAAAGCACATAAGAAGAAGATTAAAATCTGCCAGAAAATCAAGAAACTCCGGAGTGATAGAGTTTGATTACATCCTAACGGCTAAGAATCTCGCGGATCCCTTGACGAAAGGGCTATCACGGATTGTGATAGAAAATGCATTGACGGAGATGGGCATGAGACACACCTAAGTTGCCATGGGGGTAAACCAACCTTTGTGATCGGAGATGCTGTGAATTAGGACCTAGGAAAACAATCCAGCGGTCAACTAAGGAGAGTATTCTTAATACTCTTAATTAACACACTCCATCGGAGATGCAATAATACTCTCGTAATCAGTAAGGCAAACTGACTTTTGTCTTAATGTGCTCCAAAGCTTATGTAAGCAAGATGCTATTCTACAGAGCATTTTTTTGGAGGAACACACCTATTTGAGCCCGACTGCTGGTCACGGTCTATGAGATTGGGTAATCTCTAGGAAGCTCATGAGAAGGTAAGGAATATGACTAATAAGGTCCACATGTGGGGTTTAGCCTTCGGCAACCACGTATCAGCTGACAATAGGCGAAACTTCTGCACGACAAACTGACAATTCAAGGCATAGTCCATTGTACAGTTATGAAGAAGTCTAATCTTGTTGCTCTAGGTGGAAGTTCAACATAATAGTCTCCACTGAATATTCTGGTATATCAAACATTGTTTTGAACAGTTGACAAACTTATGTGCCTCGAGATATAGTGCCTTTTATAAAAAACACAAACATTTTTTGAAATTTGTGAACAACTTTTGAAAACGGGAACATGTTTTGAACATTCAGATTTTTTTAGAAAATATGCATTATTTAAACACAAACATTATTTTGAATTGTGAATATTTCACTAAAACAATAATAATTTTCAATTTTGGAGCATTTTTAAAATGTAATTTTCCTTTTAGAAATATCGAACAATTTTGAAAAACATATATATTTTATAAAAATGGGAACCTATTTTTTGAATTTCCAAACATTTTCAAAACAGGAACAAAATTTTGGAATTTTGGTCATTTTTCCAAAATTTGACTAAAAATTAAAATTTTAAACATATTTTCGGAAAGTTTGAATTTGCGGAAAAGTAAAAAAAGAACTTGGACGGGCAAAAGGAAACAGGAAAGAAAGAAAGGGACAGAAAAAGATAACACCAAAAAGGAAAAACGGGCCTCCCCATTATTGGGCGCACTGTGCGAAGCTCCGACTATTTGCCAACACGTGCGGCACATTATGTTTTCCCAGCTGCGTGGGAAGGAAAAAGTTTTTTTAGATCGTGAGTTATGTTGTGAAAGGTGTTAGTTCGAAGATTCGCTTCGGGGTGATAGCCCTTGGTCTTACATCTGGTTGTACCATCCAATTGGTGATTCCTTCTTGAAGGCATTGTCTTAGAGCTCTGTGCCCTTCATTTGCCTAGGTTCTTGTACAATTTGCGGGTGCTATCACGTGCATGTCCTATGTAAATGACATATAATTTTTTTATTTTCCTCTTTGTAAGCTGATTTCTTCGGCACCATAAATATTTAATAATATGACTGTATGCATCACTCGGAGGACAAGGGCCTTCACCTCTTTAAAAAGACATTTCCAGTTATTCATTTTATTCTCTTTTGTCCGCGAGCTACATGCATATGCCTCCCTATCAGGGTGCCAGCAGCAACAATCTTCACCTTCACGCTCATGTGTTGCTGGAATATATGGACACACCGTAATGGCATGACGTTCCGGGAGAACCCCGTGCCTCGAGCGCCTGCTTGGCATGTGCAGGGAGGACACTGTTATTTGGCGCGCTCGCATCCATGTCGAAATGCAACATGAGACAGATGCATGGCCGCCCCTTCTTCAGTATTGGAGTAGTCCCATCGTGTAATCCCCCTCTCTCACTATGCATGCCTTTCTAACTGGTGTGACCCACTGTAAATCAGCCTACTGTTTGCAGCCGATAGAAAAACTGAATGCAAGTATTCAGGTGCGGTACCTCTTGGCCACATTGACCATTAAAAAAAGGCTTCTCTTTCTTGCCACACTAACAAAATGGATACTCTTATAGTTATTAGAAAATGCTAACTATATCACTGGATTCTAAAAGAGTGTTGAGATTATACAACACTACCATACAACCAACAAACCCAAGTCATCTTGTGTTGTCGCCTCCAATTTTCAAGTCGGTTCGTCCATAGTTCATTGCTTTGAAAATGATGAACACGAGCCATATCCCCAATATGTTTGCAGGCCTTACCCGGATCACCCAGCAAGGATAAAGCATAATCCTCACACAAGAGGTTCGCGATACACATCTGAGCGTCTTCTTTGGAAACATCTGAGACACATCTGAGCGTCTTCACGCTTTGAAACAAACGAGATGAACAATTGTTCTTTCCATGAGTTGCTTGCAGGCATGACCATGCTAGGCTTTATCTTGTAATAACCATGTTGCCATGATGATTTATGGCAATGTTCTTTTTGTTGGGAGACTCACGAGGAAAATTTGCTCTTTCCATAGGATTTCTCATCAACTTCATACTGCTTTGGACATGCCATGACACGGATGTTGTCAATTTTTTTCTTGAAAATACACACCATTTATTAATTACTAACAATATTCTTACAATCGTTTGTAGCATAAGCCACCACGTATGGTGGCACACTACTCGAAATTATACCATTAGAACGAATATCAAACTAAATTTAGTAATCTATTGAGCCACCGTGGTTAACCGTTGTTTAATTTTAACAAGATTAAAATTTAAACTTTCTAAGAGGATAGTGATGCCAAGCGCTTCTTTCTTCTAATCAAGGAGGGCTGGCCGGTCAGAAGTATCATTAGAGAGAAGATCTACACTAAAGAGCAATCAGTTTCCATGATAATTGGGTGATGCAGTGTAATTCCGATGTAAAGTCATGCCAGACATGCCCGGAGCTTAACTTAGGGGGTGTTTGGTTTCAGGGATTTTTTAATGTTAGGACTAGAAAAAGTCCCTAGCAAACCAAACATGGTGAGACTTTTTTAGGACTTTTTGCTAAAAGTCCTTGGAACCATCTCCTTGAGAGTCTTTTTAAAAAAGTCCTAGGGACTAGAAAAAGTCCTAGGACTAGAGAACCAAACACCACCTTATTCTATACTTGAGCATGTCGGAATGAAGTCCCACGTAGAGAGAATCACCTCACCATTCACCAACCAAACCTCCAACCACAACACCCACACTAACGGAGCCAAAGTCGCAACAAAACTGGTATCCACATTAATCTTAACCCAATCAGGTGGAGGAGGCAACCACACATCTGGACTAATTGTAGCCATAGTATCCATGTAGTACTCACACATCACAAATTTTCCTCTACTCTTTTCATCCAGCGCCGTATGAACCTTGCACCCAACATAGGAGGACCAATAGCTTACCAAAAAAAATTAACATAAGCATGGAGCACTTAAGGAGTAAAAAGTAACATTCAATCTTTATTTTGTTATTCCTTGGGCATTCAACTAGTAAGAGTAACATTTTTGTATTTTTTATCGTTAAGTCCCGTAACCTAAGATGTGACACCATTGACATCATCACAATTGGTTTCTCCATTGTCATTCACATTTGGTATTCATAGAGTTATCCTCATGCACATTTGGTCGCCTCTAGGAGCGACTCATGCGGATCGCCTCAAGGAGGCGCCTGACTCTGGCGCCGTGCTGGTCGCCGGCGACGACGGAGTCTGGATCTAGGTTCTCCTGCCTAGAGACGATTGATGCAGGCGATGCGGTTCATGCGAGTGAGGTCTCCGCAGCCGACGCCACTCCTTCGCTGTCGTGTGCGACTCGCCGGGGGAAGACTGACGAGGAGTTGGCTGAGGAGTTTTGGACGGACATTGGATATCCTACCCCAGCGTCAAGGGTGTGGGAGCGGCCGTCATGTCGGCAGACAGGTGAGGTTTCTCGTGTGTGTAGGTCGGAGGAGCACAGGGAATCGGAGTCATCGGTCTTGCCGGAGGTGGCCGCGATACCCAACACGATCACTCCGGATGATCCACCAAGGACGCGTGCCACAGCCACTCGCGGCGTCTTCGGGGTTCCTGCTCGGTCTAGGGCTCTCATCAGGCCTTGGATCGGCCCGATGCCGCCACCTCGGATCTCGCCTTCACGGACAATCGGTGATCTTCTGCCGCAAGTGTGCCTAGGCAAAAAGGAGTCCTCGTTGCAGTCCAGTTCGCCGGCGCGGACCTCAGGCTAGTCAGCGCGGACCACCTCGTCAGAGGCAATTCAAACTTTCGATCCGACGTTTGCGGCAGGGCCAGGTCAGACTCGGGTCCGGACGAATCCTGCACGCCCACTCCCGTATGGTCAATCTCAGTCGTTGGCTTGGCCACTTGTGGTTTCGGGTGGGCCAAGCACCGAACCCTAACTTCACTCGAACCTTAGCGGCTGTCGTCCGCTCTCCTGCCATGACACGAGGCAATTCGGCCGCATCGCCCGGCCTCACCACCGGTCACCAGCCCCACCCAGCTCCAAGCACCGCCCAGCCACGTGATCCTTCTCCGTCGGGAGGTGCTCCAGGCTTCGCCCCAGGGGTCTACCAGCCGGTGCAGCCATCGCAAGCTCTGGTGCCGCAGGGCCCCTTCGCGCCGGCACATGAGCCGCCTGTGTATCAGACGCCAGTGCAGCAGCCACAGGTATACCAAGTGCCGTTCCAGCAACAGTTCATCGGTACACCGAGACAGTATATGCAACATCAGCCATATCTTCTTCAACCTTAGGCTGGGTTTGCGCAGCAACAACAATAGCCGACAGTGCTCTCCTATCAACCTACAGGGAATACTCAGTTGCAGCAGTATGGTGCTCCCGCCGGCGTGCAGACGACTCCCACCTTTAACGCCAGACCGGCGTATAATTCTGCTGCCACCGGGGCCATTGCCAATGCACGCCCTCGCAAGCCGAAGGGAGGCAAGGGAGGCCGCCATAAGCATCAACAGGGAGCAGTGCCTCCGCCTGTTGTTCCTCCACCTGCTGCTCCAATGTTGACACCACCATCTCAGGTGCCCGTGGCTGCCTCTACGTCGACCATGCCAGCGGGACAAGGGAATTTTACCCCAATGCAGTTGGGCCTTCTGCAGAATCAGTCACCACACACGATTCAACCTTCTGGGGCAGCCGAAGTCGCAGCAGCGCCAAAAAAGTTGTGGTGTTCTAAGTGCCAAGCTGCTGGACACATTGCTGACGACTGCGAGACTCAACAATATTGTTTTATTTGCAACAAGTATATTCACCCGATGACCATGCGTTGGTGTCCTGCTCTCAAAATGCCGAAGCCGGTGGCGATGCTTTGAGGATATGGAACTGAAAATATGGCCTTCTTTCAGATGCCCGACAATATCTGTAGGGAGGATCTCTCACCAAAGGATTCACCAACAACGTTGGTATCGATATCTGGCGGCTCTATCAATCCCAGTATAGTGGAGGCAGAGGTTGCTAAGATTGCTCAGTTTCAGCAGCACTGGAATTGGAAGGCTATACCGCATGGCCAAGACGCTTTTCTCATGTCCTTCCCAAGCGAGGAAGTTCTACAGAGGGTAACCGGGTTTGCTGTCTTCATCAAGTCACACAATGTTACTATCAAGTTTAAGCCATGGAAGTCGGACGAGATACCACATCGATTCGAGCTACTACCTATTTGGGTACATGTGCTTGGGGTGCCTCACGCTCTTTGTCACTTCTTGGGTCTTTGGGCGG
Organism: Aegilops longissima; assembly: GCA_021605205.1. Taxonomy (NCBI): domain Eukaryota; kingdom Viridiplantae; phylum Streptophyta; class Magnoliopsida; order Poales; family Poaceae; genus Aegilops; species Aegilops longissima. The sequence continues at coordinate 565,876,831 of CM038676.1, read as the reverse complement.
TCGGCTCGGTGATTGGCGCGACTCTGGATGTTGACCTTCTCTGTTTGTGTCGAAGAGGAATTGTTCGTTCAGGTAGCGGTGTTGAACCTCGATGCTTTCAAGAGGAGCACAGTTGACTCTCTTTCTTCGGACGTGGTTGTTCAAAGGAAGGGTTATGAGCTACGGTATAGCCTGGAAAAATCCGATTTCCGTGTTGATGCTGATTTTGTGCCTCGTGTGTGGGAGCACGGAGATGATCCAGGGGCGACAAAGGACATGGCAGGGAGGACATAGTGAGGGCCAATGATCCTAGTAAGAGGCCCAAACCCACTTCGTCGTCCAACGACTCCTCCGTTCCTCCTACCTTGGGTGGAGTGGTGCCCATGCAGATGAACTCGTCCACGCCTCTGGGGGGGGGTCTTCGACGCCGGATAAGTTCTTCATCACTGTCACACCACCTAACCCTAATCGACATTTGCATTCCAAGGCTGCTTCTATGCCACCACCGTCGGCCATGACACCTTCAGCACCTTCGTCGATGACGGCCCTGACGAACACTGCGCCGACTCTTTTGATGACATTGGCGCCACAGTCTGCGATGCTGCCGACTCCGACTCAGCTAGATGCACCGCCACGCCTCGAAGAGGGGAGCCAGGACCGGACTCACCTTGAGGGGCTCGCGCCTGAGGAGGCTCCTGAGGGTGTGGCTTCGCCGCCACCATCGCCCACACCTTCATCACCTACCGGACGAGGAGTGATTTTCTCCCCGTCTGTTAGGGCTGACCATGAGTCGGCAATGGCGGAGTTGCGAGCTTTGTCTTCTACGCCTCTGACGACGGGAGGGGCGCCCGCATCCAGGGCTCTCGCCGAGCCGGAGGCTGACTTGCAGCCCTTGCGGTCTTCTTCATCGTCGCCGCACCCGTCTACTCCACCACTCAGGGCCACCGAAACTGCCACTGCTGCCAACTTCACTCCATCATCGCTGAGGCGTAGCGGTCGCCACTCCATCGGAGCTGATGGTACTGCAGCCTCCGACGAGGACTCTCTAGTGAGGGCCATGCGCAGGACGGCTGCCCGCAATCTTGACTTTGAAGGTACCTCCTCTCCTCAATCATTTTTGTATTTTGATAAATCCAAAGTACATTCAAATATTACTAGCCTTGGAGTTTCATTAGGACGTAATGAGAAAGAGGTAGATTTTTCTATTAGGGCTCTTAAACAAGTGGAGTTCGACCGGCTTACGGATGCTCCTAAGTTGTCGATATTTGCGGACCCTTTTGTGTCAGATGAGGAGGATGAGGATGCTGATGCCAATCATGAAGGCAAGCTTATGTCCCATCTAGTTAAAGACACAAGGTAGACTTGGATGATACTTTACGTGACATTACGCTATGTGAGCTGGTCGCGTCGGTACGAAAGAACAAGTCTAATTCAGCAAAGAAAAGAGGGCACCCATCCAAGAGGACAAAGGCCTCTAAACAACAAAAAAATGGTTCATCATGAGAGGCATGTTTTGGAATAGCAGAGGTTGGTGACTTGGCTAGACACAAACATATTGTCGATTGTGTAAAGGATCATGCGTTGGACCTTGTGGTTATCACTGAGTCGGGCAAACATGACTTCCCATCACGTTATCTTGACCACTTTTCATGTGGTTACGATTATGAATGGCACGTCTTACCCCCGGCCGGGAGGTCCGGTGGAATCTTGCTAGAAATCCATTCCACTTACTTGGAACTTTTGTCCACGTCAAAAGGGGAATATCATATCAAATTCCACCTACAAAATAAGTCCGACAACTTCCTTTGGAGCCTGGTGGCTGTATATGGCGCCGCTCGAGAGAAGTTTAAATCTGCTTTTCTAAAGGAACTTGTTAATACCTGCCGAGACAATCCCCATCCCATGCTAACCCGGGGGGGGGGGGGGATTTCAATATCCTTCAATATCAGCAGGAAAAAAACAATGACCGGTTTGGTACTAGGTTGCCGTTCCTCTTCAATGCTGTTATTACCAGCCTAGACTTGCGGGAGCTCACTATGTCTGGCCGCCAGTATACCTTGGCCAATAACCGATCAGTTCCAACTTTTGAAAAACTTGACCGGGTGCTTGTTACCACCGACTGGGAATATAAATATCCCTTAGCCTCGGTACAGGCACTAGAACGAATTGAGGCCTTATCGGATCACGCTCCATTGCTAACCGATTTTGGACAAACAACTCCAAGGTCTAGCCGTCATCAGTTTAAATTTGAACTTGGATGGCTCACTAGAGAGGGATTTCTCGACCTAGTCAAGAAGGTGTGGGCGCGTCAACCTCGTGGTAACACGCCCATTCAATGATGGAACAATCGAATACGCGCCTTGCGCCGATTCCTTCGTGGATGGTCTAACCACACTGCTGGCATGTACAAAAAAGAAAAGTTGCGACTATCTACTTTAATCGATAGCCTCGATAAAATTGTGGAGGTGAGGCCTCTTTCTGCTGTTGAGATTGAGAAAAAAGCCATCTAAATGAGCAGATTGCCCGCCTGCACCGTGAGGAAGAGATTAAGTGGTACCAACGTTGCAAGGCCGACTCGCTCGTTCAAGGTGATGATAATACAAAGTACTTTCAAATGTTGGCCAATGGCAGACATAGAAAGAAAAGTATCTTCGCTCTTGACCAAGAGGAAGGCCGTATCAAGGGGGACACATCGCTCAGAGATTATATTACTAAGTATTACAAAGAGCTTTTTGGTCCTTCCACTCAAACACTGTTTGAGATGGACGAGTCTATCACTCATCACATCTCTCAAGTTTTGGATGCGCAAAATGAATTCTTAACCTCTCCGTTCTCAGAGGAGGAAATTTGAACCGCGGTGTTTTAAATGGAACACAACAAGGCTCCGGGACCAGATGGATTTCCGATGAAGTTCTATCAATGCTTTTGGGACGTGATCAAGGCGGATTTGGTTCAGTTGTTTAACCAACTGCATACCGAAGACCTTGATATTTCCCGCTTAAACTTTGGGGAGATTATCCTACTGCCCAAGATTAAGGAGGCCAATTGTATTCAACAATATCGACTGGTTTGCCTTCTAAATGTAAGCTTCAAAATCTTTATGATGGTCGCAACTAACCGGTTGAATGGGGTGGCTAACCATGTCATCAAGCCCACTCAAACAACATTTATGCAAGGACGCAACATACTAGATGGAGTTGTTGTGTTGCATGAAACTGTACATGAGCTTCACCGTAAAAAGTTGAACCGAGTGATCCTTAAAATAGATTTCAAAAAAGCCCATGATAAAGTTAAATGGCCCTTTCTGTTGTAAACTTTACGCATGAAGGGGTTTTCACCAAAATGGTGTCGATGGGTAGAGAGTTTTGTTTCTGGAGGTAGTGTCACCATCAAAGTTAACGATGAGATTGGCAACTATTTTCAGGCAAGGAAGGGGCTTCGCCAAGGGGACCCCATATCACCCATTTTGTTTAACATTGTGGCCGACATGTTAGCTACCCTTGTTGAGCGGGCTAAGGTGGCCGGTCAAGTTAGCGGCGTCATTCCTCATCTGGTAGAAGAGGGTCTATCTATCCTACAATATGCGGATGACACTATTCTTTTCTTGGATCATGATCTAGATAAAGCAAGAAACCTCAAGCTGCTTTTATGTGCTTTTGAGGAACTCTCTGGCCTCAAAATCAATTTTCATAAGAGCGAACTTTTTTGCTTTGGAGATGCTGCAGAATCTGCACCTGAGTATGCTGACATTTTTGGATGCCAGCTCGGGCAGTTTCCGATTCGGTATCTGGGTATTCCCATACACTATCGGCGTTTAACTACCGCTGAGTGGAAGCACATGGAAGAGAGACTTGAGAAGCGACTAGCCAGTTGGAAGGCCAAACTCTTGTCATATGGGGGGGGGGGGGGATTGATATTGATTAATTCCGTCCTCAGCAACATGGTTCTATATATGTTGTCATTCTTCCATCTTCCGAAAGGGGTTCTTCAGCGTCTCGATTACTTTAGATCAAGATTTTTTTGGCAGTGTGATAATGAATCCAAGAAATATCGACTGGTTAGGTGGACTATATTATGTCGACCTAAAAGTCAAGGGGGACTTGGAATTCAAGACCTTGAGATTAAAAATATTGCTCTTCTCAGCAAATGGGTTTATAAATTACTCAATGAGAACGAAGCATGTCAGGAAATCATTCGTAACAAGTACGTGGGATCCAAAGCCGTTTCTCAAGTCTACTGGAAACCTGGTGATTCACATTTTTGGTCTGGTGTCATGAAGGCCAAGGAATTCTTTTTCCAATTCGGAACTTTCTCGGTTAGGGACGGTTCCCAGGTTTGATTCTGGGAAGATACCTGGCTAGGGACCACACCACTAATGGTGCAATACCCGAGCTTGTATAGGATTGTTAAACATAAATTTTTCACCATCAAACAAGTTTTGGGGCAAGAAAACCCTGATATTTCTTTCCATAGGGACCTTTTAGGTCCTCGCCTGGCAGCTTGGAATGAGTTACTCATACGTTTGGAGGCCATTCAGCTGTCAGATGAACCGGACATCTTTAGATGGAAGTTGCATCAGAATGGCAAGTTTAGTCAAATCCATGTATGATGCAATGGTTCATTATGATGTCCGGTTGATAACAGGAAATTGTGGAAGCTTAAAATCCCTCTAAGAGTGAAGATATTCCTCTGATTCCTAAACAGAGGGGTCATCTTAACTAGAGATAATCTGGCACGACGCAACTGGCAAGGCACCAAGACATGTGTCTTTTGCCAATATAACGAGTCTATTAAACACTTATTTTTTGAGTGTAAGTTTGCTCGGTCGGTTTGGGCCATAGTTCAAGTAGCTTCAAATTTATACCACCCACGTAGTGCACGTAACATGTTCGGCAACTGGTTGAGGGGTATTGATAAACAATTTTCTACACATATTTTTGTGGGGGCGGCTGCCTTATGCTGGGCATTGTGACTTATCAGGAATGATGTGGTTTTTAATAAAAAAAATATGTTTCATCTCCTATGCAGGTTATTCATGTATGTACGCGATGGCTCCGTACTTGGTCTATCCTGCAGAAGCCGGAGGACAGGAACCTATTTATGACGGCGTCTACGCGGCTGAAGCGTACGACCAGGGAGGTTTTCTATCCCATAGATGGCGGTGTGATCTCCGGTTAGGATATGCCACATCATAGGCTGGATAGATTTGTTTATTTTTGAGTTGTAAAACATTTTTTATTTTTGGGACGGGTGGACTTATGAGTTGTGTGCATCGTGCTATGCAGAGACCGGACATTTTTTCGATATGTTTGTATCACCTTGATATATCAATTGAATGAAATGTCTTTTATCAAAAAAAAAAAAAGTCCTGTAACTTGTGGGGTGAGTAGTGCACTCGGAACCATATGTGAGACTGGAAGAATCTTAAGTCATGTACGTACGTGCGTGAACCGGTAGGGTCATGAGCTTAAGGGGAAGGGACCCACATATATTTAGGATCCGAGTGGAATTTAGGCATAGTCCTAGCGGGCTTCAAGTGTGAACACATCTCAGAAGGTCTATATAAGTGGAGAAGGTCGACCCTAAAGTGGTTAGCTAAATTTAACAACTAACTATGTCCACTCCCACTCCCACGCCCATGTTCCTCTATGTACGTACCTTAAAAGGCATTACACATGGGACGCTTGGACGGTTCGTCCATGGGATTTGTTAGGAGTTGTTCGTGGAATCATGAGGTGATAGTACAATTACACTGCTCTATCCCAGTAAAAAAAACATTTACACTGCTCTAATGCATCGCACCAACCCTACTTTCGCTGTGGGACTGTGCATCTAGCAATAAACCAGTGATCTATATCCACGTCATGTCATTGGGTCGTGCGGTAGAATTGTGTTTGCTGCACAACACGTGCCCCACTGGGAGTGTTTTTAGGTGGATTATTTGTGTAGTTTGACAATATTTGCATTGATCGTATGCCGTAGCATATAAAGAGTACATGGGCAGGAATATCTTAACCGTATCTACTATACAAGGAAAAGATCGGCAGATATCTCTAGACTAGGAAACAATAAACACAATCCTAGCTGCCTAATGTACAAGCGATAATGATCATGCTCAACACCCCCCCTCGCAGTCGATATGTCACCGGTGACACATAGACTGGACCGGAACTCCTCGGAGGTAGACGTCGAAACCCCTTGGTCATAACATCGACAAACTGCTGCGTGGTGGGAACATGCAGGACGCGAATGCGTCCGAGAGCCACCTGCTCACGCACGAAGTATATGTCGAGCTCGATGTGCTTCGTGCGGCGATGATGAACGGCGTTGGCAGAGAGGTAGACAACAGAGACATTGTCACAGTACACGAGTGTGGCATGTGATACGTCATGATGCAACTCCTGAAGTAGTTGCCGTAGCCAGGAGCACTCGACGACGGTGTTGGCCACCGCTCGGTACTCCGCCTCGGCTCTAGAGCAGGACACCGTAGGTTGTCGTTTAGACGACCAAGAGATGAGCGACGACCCGAGGTAGACGTAGTAGCCGGAGGTAGATCGCCGAGTGTCCGGACAGCCGGCCCAGTCTGCATTGGAGTAGGCGACCATGTCGGTGGAGGATGATGCCGTCAAAGTGAGTCCAAGATCCATAGTGTCGCGGATGTACCAAAGAACCCGTTTCACTAGGTTCCAGTGACTGTCCATGGAGCATGCATATGTAAGCACACCTGCTGCACCGCATACTGCAAATCCAGCCGGGTGAGGGTCAAGTACTGCAGAGCGCCCATGATAGAGCGATAGAACGGACCATCCGGAGCCGGTAAGCCCTCAAGGGCGGAAAGCTTCGCCCTCGTATCAACAGGAGTGGCGACGGGCTTGCAATTAAGCATGCCGGCGCGCTCGAGAAGCTCATGTGCGTACTTCTGTTGATGAAGGAAGAAGTCATCAGGTCACCGAATGACCTCGATGCCAAGGAAGTAGTGAAGCGGACCCAAGTCCTTCAAGGCGAACTCGGCATTGAGACGAGCAATGAGCTGCCTGAGAAGCTCACCGACGATGCCGTGAAGATGATGTCGTCGACGTAGAGAAGCAGGTAGGCAGTCGCATGGCCGTGATGATACACAAACAAGGAAGCGTCAGAGCGAGTAGCTCGGAAGCCCATCTATTGTAGAAAAGTGGTGATGCACTGGTACCATGCTCCCGGCGCCTGCTTTAACCCATGTAGTGAACGAGAGAGCAGGCACACATGATCAGGATGAGTGGCGTCAACGAATCTAGTGGGCTGCTGGCAGTAGACCTGCTCGGCCAGAAGGCCATGGAGGAACGCATTGGAGACATCCAACTGATGCACCGGCCATGCACGGGACACCGCAAGTTGTAGGATGGTGTGGATCATGCCCGGTTTAACAACCGGGGCAAAGGTGTCGGTGAAGTCTACTCCGGCACGCTGCCGGAAACTGCGCACCACCAGACGGGCTTTGTACCGCTCAAGGGTACCGTTGGAGTGCATCTTGTGGCAAAAGACCCACTTCCCGCTAATGATGGTAGCATGGCAGGGGCTGTTGGGGAACGTAGCAGGAATTCAAAATTTTCTACGCATCACCAAGATCAATCTATGGAGTAATCTAGCAACGAGGGAAAGGAGAGTGCATCTACATACCCTTGTAGATCGCTAAGCGGAAGCGTTCAAGTGAACGGGGTTGATGGAGTCGTACTCGTTGTGATCCAAATCGCGGTTGATTCCGATCTAAGCGCCGAACCACGGCGCCTCCGCGTTCAACACACATGCAGCCCGGTGACGTCTCCCATGCCTTGATCCAGCAAGGAGAGAGGGAGAGGTTGGGGAAGACTCCGTCCAGCAACAGCACGACGGCGTGGTGGTGGTGGAGGCGCGCGGTACTCCAGCAGGGCTTCGCCAAGCACCGCGGGAGAGGAGGAGGACTTGGGAGAGGGGGAGGGCTGCGCCAGAACTTGGGTGCGGCTGCCCTCCCACTCCCCACATATATATAGGGGCAAGGGAGAGGGGGCCCGGCCCCCTCAGATCTAATCTGAGGAGGGGGCGGCGGCCAGAGGGGGTTGCCTTGCCCCCCAAGGCAAGGCCCCCCCCTTTAGGGTTCCCCCAAACCCTAGGCGCATGGGCCCTAACGGGGGAGGCGCCCAGCCCACTAAGGGGCTGGTCCCTCTCCACAAACAGTCCAAGGGGCCCTCCGGGGCAGGTGGACCCTCCCGGTGGACCCCCGGAACCCCTTCGGTGGTCCCGATACAATACCGGTAACCCCCCGAATTATTCCGGTGACCGTATGATGACTTCTCATATATAAATCTTTACCTCCAGACCATTCCGGAACTCCTCGTGACGTCCGGGATCTCATCCGGGACTCCGAACAACATTCGGTAACCACGTACATCTATTCCCTATAACCCTAGCGTCATCGAACCTTAAGTGTGTAGACCCTACGGGTTCGGGAGACACGTAGACATGACCGAGACAACTCTCCGGCCAATAACCAACAACGGGATCTGGATACCCATGTTGGCTCCCACATGTTCCACGATGATCTCATCGGATGAACCACGATGTCAAGGATTCAATCAATCCCGTATTCAATTCCCTTTGTCTACCGGTATAGTACTTGCCCGAGATTCGATCGTCGGTATCCCGATACCTTGTTCAATCTCATTACCGGCAAGTCTCTTTACTCGTTCCGTGACACATCATCCCGTGATCAAGCCCTTGGTCACATTGTGCACATTATGATGATGTCCTACCGAGTGGGCCCAGAGATACCTCTCCGTCACACGGAGTGACAAATCCCAGTCTCGATTCGTGCCAACCCAACAGACACTTTCGGAGATACCCGTAGTGCACCTTTATAGCCACCCAGTTATGTTGTGACGTTTGGTACACCCAAAGCATTCCTACGGTATCCGGGAGTTGCACAATCTCATGATCTAAGGAAATGATACTTGACATTAGAAATGCTTTAGCATACGAACTACACGATCTTTGTGCTAGGCTTAGGATTGGGTCTTGTCCATCACATCATTCTCCTAATGATGTGATCCCGTTATCAACGACATCCAATGTCCATGGTCAGGAAACCGTAACCATCTATTGATCAACGAGCTAGTCAACTAGAGAGGCTTACTAGGTACATGGTGTTGTCTATGTACCCACACATGTATCTGAGTTTCCTATCAATACAATTATAGCATGGATAATAAACGATTATCATGAACAAGGAAATATAATAATAATAACTAATTTATTATTGCCTCTAGAGCATATTTCCAACAGGGGCGCGGAACGAGCTGCCAAGTGCAGTTGTGTTGCAACGCGTCGAACTCCTCCTGCATGGGAGCGAGCCAGTTGGGGTCGGGAAGGGTGGCCCGAGCTGATGTGGGGACCAGCAACGGCGAGGAGGCCGACGCCGCACATAGGTACTTCTCGGGTGTGTAGCGAGTGCTCGGACGAAGGGCGCCAGTGCACGACCGATTCGTGATGCCGAGCTGGGGGGCTAGTGTTGCAGCGGCCGGGGTGGATGAGCCCAAGTCCAGCGTGGCCGGGGCGGACGAACCCGAGTTCAGCAGGGCTGCTGAGGTCGGAGTCGAGGCAGCCGCTCCAGAGGCGTCCGAACGCGATGCCACAAGGGTCGGGGTTGAGGCGGCTGAGTCCTGGGCCAGGTCGGCCGAGGCGTCTGAGGCCGCACCGAAGGCCACAAAGGACGCACCAGAGCCGGAAAAAGCGGTGCCGGCCGGAGGCAGCCGCGGGCGCCTCCACGCGAGCGCGGCGGCGGTGGTGGCGGCGACAAGAGAGGCCCGCTAAGAGGTGAGGATGACTATGTCAGTGTGTCAGCTGGTGGTACCTGCTAAAACGGAAATACTTTCTCGTCAAAGTAAACATGTCTCGAGGTGATGACCCGATGGGAGGTGGGATCGTAGCACTGGTAGCCCTTGGTGTTAGGGGGATAACCGAGAAAGATGCACGGAGGGAACGCGGAGCAAGCTTATGCGGGGCGGTGGAGGCGATGCTAGGATAGCAGAGACACCCGAAAACACGAAGTTCATCATAGGATGGTGGAGTGCCATAGAGCAACTGATGCGGTATATAGTTCCAACGAGTGTGGCAAGGCCGGATGTTGATCAAAAGAGATGCCGTGGCAAGGGCATCCAGCCAAAAACGGGGAGGGGCGTTGGCGTGGAAGAGGAGGGTACGGACACATTCATTGAGAGTGCGAAGTACCCGTTCCACCTGCCCATTTTGCTGCGAAGTGTGAGGACATGTTAGACGAAATATGGTCCCATGTGTGGCGAGTAAAGTGCGAACATCAAGATTATCGAACTCTTTCCCATTGTAGGTTTGAAGCGCGAGAATGAGGCGGCCAAAATGGGTGGTGACATATGAGTAAAAAGCTCGAAGGGTAGCAAGCGCGTCGGATTTCTTCCGGAGAGGAAAAGTCCACACATAGTGAGAAAAATCGTCTAATACGACAAGATAATAGAGATAGCCAGAATTGCTTGCAATAGGTGAGGTCCAAACATCACTATGAATCAACTGAAGCGGATATGAAGCAACGGCGGTGGAGTCAATAAAGGGAAGATGCATGTGTTTGCCGACACGCCTTGCATGACAAGTGTGTTCAACAATCTTATTACAAGTGAAAGAAAAACTCCTAAGAATATGACGAAGGGTAGCGGGGTTGGGGTGTCCCAAGCGAGCGTTCCACAGGTCCACACCATCGGAAAGGGCGATGGGAGCGGTGGATGTGGTGGATGGTGGGTGGACCGGGTAGAGCTCGTCGGGACTATCACATCGGTGGAGAACCATCCGAGTACGGGCGTCCTTCACAGAAAAACCACATTCGTCAAATTCAACGGTAATAGGAATTTCACGAGTAAGACAATGAATAGAGACAAGATTTTTGATTAGTTCTGGAGAAACAAGAACGTTAGACATATTGGTAAGAATAGAATTAGATGGAAAAGATGTATGACCAATATGTGTGATCGAGAGAGAAGATCCATGCCGGACGGTGATGCGAGTAGAAGTGTTCGTGGGAAAAGAAGTGGTGAGGTTACCAGGATAGGCCGACATGTGGGCAGTGGCCCCGGTGTCCATGTCCTAATCACCTCCACCGGTGTAGGAGTTCGGCGTGGGAGCAGAGTGCAGCGCCACTAGGGGCGCCGGGTCCCACGGCGTGGGTGGTAGTGGTGGCGGCGTCGTGCCGTAGAGGGGGGCGCCGACCTGCTGGTAGGAGGACGCCGGTGGCGCCATGTAGGCCGTGGCCGGCTGCGGGCCTGTCCACGGGTTGGGGCCGAAGGCCCATGGCGGTGTGGTCAGCTGCTGCTGCTGGGCAGGGAAGGGAAAGCCCGGCGGGTAGGAGAAGGGGGTGGCCGGCTGCTATGGAGGAGGCGCGCCACTCGAGGTACCGGCTGAGGCGGGCTCGAGGCCGGCAAAGGGGTTCGAGCCGCTAGAGAGGGTGGAGTTGGAGGCCATGGCTGTGAGGTAGGGTAGGGTAGGGTTCGGTGGTTAGGGAAAAAGAAGTGGAGTCGACAGCGACAGGGGGTCTGCGGCGGTCGGTGGGAGAGGTAGGAGACGGCGGTAGGAGAGTTGCGGCTGTCGGTGGGAAAGAGAGAGAGAGAGAGAGAGGCGGTGGCTAGGAGCGGCGGCGGCACAGACGCAGCGGCGGCGGCAGCTTAGGTTAGCCTGCGGTGGGGAGAGGAAGGGCGGCGGTGGCAGGTTGCGATGGCGGTGGCTAGAGGTAGCGGCGGCGGCAACGTGCGGCGGCGGAGAGAAAGGTTGGCGGCGGCAGGTTGCTGCGGTGGGGAGAGAAAGGGCGGCGGCTGCAGGTAGCGGCAGCAGCGGCAAGGTGTGGCGGCAGCGTGGAGGGGAAGCTAGATCGGAGGAGAGAACACGGAAACTGATACCATATAGTTTGACAATATTTGCATTGCTCGTATGCCGTACCATATCAAGAGACATGGGCAGGAGTATCTTAACCGTATTCACTATGCAAAGAATGGATGGGAGATATCTCTAGACTGGAAACAATAGACACAATCCTAGCTGCCTAATGTCCAAGCGATAATGATCATGCTCAATACTTTGGTCAGGACTCAGGACAGGTTCCTTGTCATGCATCTTGCTCACTTTTTTCACGCGCGCATGAGTGTTGGTCCGCTAAATCAACGACGGCCATGTCCAAGAGTGCCAAAATCTCAATCTCACGATACAAAATATAACTTTATTTTATTTGATTAATCATAAGGGAAACAAAAAAGTGAAAAACAAAGATTGCGACATCAATTGTACCAATATAAATAAACAAACCGCGCTAAAAAATTCAGATAAGACAACATCACGATACTCAGACGAGACGCCTTTCAGTGGCGTGGTGGGCACCGGAAATCGGTGGGGCAGACCTTGCCGCAGTTGTTGAGGATGAGGCGGAGGTCGACGGGGAGGTGGAGGTTGAGGCCGAGCACATTGGCATCGATGTTTGCGCAGAGGCAGAGCGCCGCGTCCAAGCCGACGAGCCCGTCGAGGAGCGAGCAGCAAGGCTCATGGCGCGGCACGTTCACCTTGAGCTTGAGCAGGCCCAGCACGTCCACGCACGCCTTCAGCTTCAGCCCGTCCTTGGGGCACGACCCCTCGTAGCCGCCGTGGGCGCTCGCCGAGGCCACGATCATGAGCCCGACGGCCAGGAAGAGCAGCGCTCTGGGTGCCATGGCCATTTGCGACGGAGCGTACAAGCTAGTGCGTGCGATCGAGCTGTGCTTGTGCTGTGCTGTGCGCTTGCTCTGTGTGTGAGTGAGTGTGTGCATGGCGAGTGGTATTTATAGATGGAGATTATGCGTGATATGAGGCTGCTCATCACCTTCGATGGGAAAGCGGTGTGAGATGAGATGGTGCCGCGCATCGCATGTGGTTCCGAGCTGGCCCGTCAGGGATCATTGCCTCCCTCGATTTGGACTCGTATGGACATATGCATCCGTGAACGCTTCGAATGTGTTTATATTCCGACTGCATGTTACCTCCAGTTCATGTATTTGTTTGCTTACTGGGTTAAGCATGTGGCATCGGTCGGCATGCAGTTAGTGGTGACTGCGTAAATTTGGTGATCCATGAAGAGAGTTGGTTCAGAATTTAGATGATGGAGACCAGGGGATGGGGATCAATCGCATCAGGGCTTCAACCTAGCTACAAAGACCGAAATAATATCACGGCCTGGTACCATGTTAGCTGGTACCGGACTTCCATCTGTTGCTGTAGTTCTAGCTGTGGAAACACTCCAATGACGTTTAGTGCTGTAATTACTTGCAGTTTCCATAAACAATTTTAGAAGATTCATCCGCGACAATGTCAAAGAGACGAGAAATGTGGCCATCTTGCCAAAGACCCCTTTTATTATTCCTAAGGACATCTCCAATGCCAATCCTCAAACTGCCCGCATAAATACGGACCACGTTGTTCGGACGTGTTTTACCATCCAATGCGGCCTACATCGGTCCACCGTGCGGTCCGAACATGCTTTTTCCCCCGCAAACCGGACAAATTAGAAGGACTTTGCGGGCGTCCGGATCGCTGCCAACGCCCGCTCCTGGCCGCCCTGGCCCACAAAAAACCCTTCTCCCTCGCCCGCATACGTTCCCACCCGGCGTCAGCGGCCTGCATTCATGCTACTGTAGAGCGGACGCTCCGCAATGACGCCAGCCCAGAGCGGGAGCAACCTCTCACTGGCGTCGACATTGAAGCGTCCTGCCGGCCGGGGGAGACGCCCGTGACGCATCCCCGGTGTCTGCGCCTGTTCAATGCCGGAGCGGCGTTTGTTGTATGGAACAAGACGGGTATGTACCACACCCGTTCAATACCCGTCCATACATGTGCCGCCATTAAGTAGACTTGTCGGCTGAGAAACCAACATAACCCACAAGTATAGGGAATCACAATAGTTTTTGAGGGTAGAGTATTTAACCCAAATTATTGATTCGACACAAGGGGAATGCAAACGTATCTATAATTTTTGATTGTTCCATGCTATTATATTATCTGTTTTGGATGTTTTATGTGCATTAATACGCGATTTTATATTATTTTTGGGACAAACTTATTAATCTAGTGCCCAATGTCAGTTGCTGTTTTTCCTTGTTTTTGGCTTTTAAAGAAAATCAATATCAAACGGAGTCCAAACAGAATAAAACTTTACGATGATTTTTGTTGGACCAGAAGAAACCTAGGAAGCTTCAGAAGGAGGCCACAAGCCACAAGCCGGGGGAGGCGCCCTAGGTTTGTGGGCCCCTCGGAGACCTTCCAACCCTAACCCACCACTATAAATTCTCAAATATCCCCCCTACGTCAGAGGGCACACCAAAAATACTTTTCCGCCACCGCAAGCTTCTGTTCTCATAAGATCCCATCTTGGGGCCTTTTTCGGCACCCCGCCAGAGGGGCATTCGATCACGGAGGGCCTCTACACCAACCTTGTTGCCCTTCCGATGATGCGTGAGTAGTTTACCACAGAACTAAGTGTTGGGGAACGTTGCAGAAAATAAAAATTTTCTACGCTTTCACCAAGATCAATCTATGAGTTCATCTAGCAACGAGAGAAAGGAGTGCATCTACATACCTTTATAGATCACGAGCGGAAGCGCTCAAGAGAACGGGGTTGAGGGAGTCGTACTCGTCGCGATCCAAATCACCGATGATCCTAGTGCTGAACGGACAGCACCTCCGCGTTCAACACACGTACGGAGCGGAGACGTCTCCCGCGCCTTGATCCAGCAAGGTGGAGGGATAGGCTGAGGAAGAGCTCCAGCAGCAGCAAGACGACGTGGTGCAGCTGGGTGAAGAGGCGAGACTCGGCAGAGCCGCCAAGCTCTTAACGGAGGAGGAGGTGTTGGGAGGGAGGGCTGCGCCTTGGATGTTGTGTGCAGCCCTCCCTCGCCCCTCTATTTATAGGGAAGGGGAAGGGCCCCCCCCTCTAGATGAGATCTAGAGGGGGGCAAGGAGGGGCTTGCTCCCCAAGCAAGGGGGCGCCCCCACTAGGGTTTCCCCCCCAACCCTAGGCGCATGGCCCAAGGGGGGGATGCGCCCAGCCCTCCAGGGGCTGGTTCCCTGCCCACTACGGCCCATGAGGCCCTCCGAGAGAGGTAGCCCCTCCCGGTGGACCCCTGGAACCCCTCCGGTGGCCCTGGTACAATACCGATATGCCCCTGAACCTTTCCGGTGACCGTATGACAACTTCCCATATATAAATCTTCACCTCCGGACCATTCCGAACTCCTCGTGACATCTGGGATCTTATCCGGACTCGAACAACATTCGTAATCACATACAAGTCTTCCTAATAACCCTAGCATCACCGAACCTTATGTGTAGACCCTACGGGTTCGGAGACACGAGACATGACCGAGACGACTCTCCGGTCAATAACCAACAGCGGATCTGGATACCCATGTTTGCTCCCACATGCTCCTCGATGATCTCATCGGATGAACCACGATGTCGAGGATTCAAGCAACCCGTGTACGATTCCCTTTGTCGATCGATGCGTTACTTGCCCGAGATTCGATCGTCGGTATCCCAATACCTCGCTCAATCTCGTTACCGGCAAGTCACTTTACTCGTACCGTAATGCATGATCCCGTGACCAGACATTTGGTCACATTGAGCTCATTATGATGATGCATTACCAAGTGGGCCCAGAGATACCTCTCCGTCATACGGAGTGACAAATTCCAGTCTCGATCCGTGTCAACCCAACAGATACTTTTGGAGATACCCGTAGTATACCTTTATAGTCACCCAGTTACGTTGTGACATTTGGTACACCCAAAGCACTCCTACGGTATCCGGGAGTTACACGATCTCATGGTCTAAGGAAAAGATACTTGACATTGGAAAAGCTCTAGCAAACGAACTACACGATCTTGTGCTATGCTTAGGATTGGGTCTTGTCCTCCACATCATTCTCCTAATGATGTGATCCCGTTATCAATGACATCCAATGTCCATAGTCAGGAAACCATGACTATCTGTTGATCAACGAGCTAGTCAACTAGAGGCTCACTAGGGACATGTTGTGGTCTATGTATTCACACGTGTATTACGATTTCCGGATAATACAATTATAGCATGAATAAAAGACAATTATCATGAACAAGGAAATATAATAATAATCCTTTTATTATTGCCTCTAGGGCATATTTCGAACAGTCTCCCACTTGGCACTAGAGTCAATAATCTAGTTACATTGTGATGAATCGAACACTCATAGAGTTCTGGTGTTGATCATGTTTTGCTCGCGGAAGAGGTTTAGTCAACGGTTCTGCGACATTCAGATCCGTATGTACTTTGCAAATATCTATGTCTCCATCTTGAACATTTTCACGGATGGAGTTGAAACGACGCTTGATGTGCCTGGTCTTCTTGTGAAACCTGGGCTCCTTGGCAAGGGCAATAGCTCCAGTGTTGTCACAGAAGAGAGTGATTGACCCCGACGCATTGGGTATGACTCCTAGGTCGGTGATGAACTCCTTCATCCATATTGCTTCATGCGCTGCCTCCGAGGCTGCCATGTACTCCGCATCATATGTAGATCCCGCCACGACGCTCTGCTTGCAACTGCACCAGCTGACTGCTCCATGATTCAACATATACACGTATCCGGTTTGTGACTTAGAGTCATCCAGATCTGTGTCGAAGCTAGCATCGACGTAACCCTTTACGACGAGCTCTTCGTCACCTCCATAAACGAGAAACATATCCTTAGTCCTTTTCAGGTACTTCCGGATATTCTTGACCGCTGTCCAGTGTTCCTTGCCGGGATTACTTTGGTACCTTCCTACCAAACTTACGACAAGGTTTACATCAGGTCTGGTACACAGCATGGCATACATAATAGATCCTATGGCTGAGGCATAGGGGATGACACTCATCTCTTCTTTATCTTCTGCCGTGGTCGGGCATTGAGCCGAGCTCAATCTCACACCTTGCAATACAGGCAAGAACCCTTTCTTGGACTGATCCATATTGAACTTCTTCAATATCTTATCAAGGTATGTGCTTTGTGAAAGACCTATGAGGCGTCTCGATCTATCCCTATAGATCTTGATGCTTAATATGTAAGCAACTTCTCCAAGGTCCTTCATTGAAAAACACTTATTCAAGTAGGCCTTAATGCTGTCCAAGAGTTCTATATCATTTCCCATCAAGAGTATGTCATCTACATATAATATGAGAAATGGTACAACACTCCCACTCACTTTCTTGTAAACGCAGGCTTCTCCATAAGTCTGCATAAACCCAAACGCTTTGATCATCTCATCAAAGCGAATGTTCCAACTCCGAGATGCTTGCACCAGTCCATAAATGGATCACTGGAGCTTGCATACCTTGTTAGCATTCTTAGGGTCGACAAAACCTTCCGGCTACATCATATACAGTTCTTCCTTAAGATAGCCGTTAAGGAATGCCGTTTTGACGTCCATCTGCCATATCTCATAATCATAGTATGCGGCAATTGCTAACATGATTTGGACGGACTTCAGCTTCGCTACGGGAGAGAAAGTCTCATCGTAGTCAACCCCTTGAACTTGCCGATAACCCTTAGCGACAAGTCAAGCTTTATAGATGGTAACATTACCATCCGCGTCCGTCTTCTTCTTAAAGATCCATTTATTTTCTATCGCTCGCCGATCATCGGGCAAGTCTGTCAAAGTCCATACTTTGTTTTCATACATGGATTCTATCTCGGATTGCATGGCTTCAAGCCATTTGTTGGAATCTGGGCCCGCCATCGCTTCTTCATAGTTCGAAGGTTCACCGTTGTCTAACAACATGATTTCCAGGACAGGGTTGCCATACCACTCTGGCGTGGAACGTGTCCTTGTAGACCTACAAAGTTCAGAGCAACTTGATCCTAAGTACCTTGATCATCATCATTAATTTCCTCTCCAGTCGGTGTAGGCACCACAGGAACATTTTCCTGAGCTGCACTACTTTCCGGTTCAAGAGGTAGTACTTCATCGAGTTCTACTTTCCTCCCACTTACTCCTTTCGAGAGAAACTCTTTTCCGTAAAGGATCCGTTTTGGCAACAAAGATCTTGCCTTCGGATCTAAGGTAGAAGGTATACCCAATGGTTTCCTTAGGGTATCCTATGAAGACGCATTTTTCCGACTTGGTTTCGAGCTTTTCAGGTTGAGGTTTCTTGACATAAGCATCACATCCCCAAACTTTTAGAAACGACAGCTTAGGTTTCTTCCCAAACCATAATTCATACGGAGTCGTCTCAAAGGATTTAGACTGAGCCCTATTTAAAGTGAATGTAGCTGTCTCTAATGCGTATCCCCAAAATGATAGCGGTAAATCGGTAAAGACATCATAGATCGCACCATATCCAATAGAGTGCGACACGACGCTCGGACACACCGTTACGCCGAGGTGTTCCAGCGGCGTGAGTTGTGAAACGATTCCACATTTCCTTAAGTGCGTACCAAATTCGTGACTTAAATATTCTCCTCCACGATCTGATCAGAGAACTTTATCTTTCGGTCGCGTTGATTCTCTACCTCATTCTAAAATTCCTTGAACTTTTCAAAGGTCTCAGACTTGTGTTTCATCAAGTAGACATACCCATATCTACTCAAGTCATCGGTGAGAGTGAGAACATAATGATATCCTCCACTAGCCTCAACGCCATTGGACCGCATTACATCAAGATGTATGATTTCCAATAAGTTGGTTGCTCGCCCATTGTTCCGGAGAACGGAGTCTTGGTCATTTTGCCCATGAGGCATGGTTCGCATGTGTCAAATGATTCATAATCGAGAGACTCTAAAAGTCCATCAAGATGGAGCTTCTTCATGCGCTTGACACCAATGTGACCAAGGCGGCAGTGCCACAAGTATGTGGGACTATCATTATCAACTTTACATCTTTTGGTATTCACACTATGAATATGTGTAACATCACGCTCGAGATTCATTAAGAATAAACCATTGACCATCGGGCATGACCATAAAACATATCTCTCATATAAATAAAACAACCATTATTCTCGGATTTAAATGAGTAGCCATCTCGTATTAAACGAGATCCAGATACAATGTTCATGCTCAAACTTGGCACTAAATAACAATTATTGAGGTTTAAAACTAATCCCGTAGGTAAATGTAGAGGTAGCGTGCAGACGGCGATCACATCGACCTTGGAACCATTCCCGACGCGCATCGTCACCTCGTCCTTCACCAGTCTCCGCTTATTCCGCAGCTCCTGCTTTGAGTTACAAATATGAGCAACGGCACGGTATCAAATACCGTGAGCTACTATGAGCACTTGGTAAGGTACACATCAATTACATGTATGTCACATATACCTTTAGTGTTGCCGGCCTTCTTGTCCGCTAAGTATTTGGGGCAGTTCCGCTCAAAGGACCCTTCCTTTGCAATAAAAGCACTCATTCTCGTGCTTGGGTCCATTCTTTGACTTCTTCCCAAGAATCGGCTTACGGGCGCCGCAACATCCTTGCCGTCCTTCTTGAAGTTCTTCTTACCCTTGCCTTTCTTGAACTTGGTGGTTTTATTGAACATCAACACTTGATGTTCCTTTTTGATTTCTACCTCTGCTGACTTTAGCATTGAAAATACTTCAGGAATAGTTTTCACCATCCCCTGCATATTGTAGTTCATCACAAAGCTCTTGTAGCTCGGTGGGAGCGATCAAGGATTTTGTCAATGACCGCCTCGTCCGGAGGTTAATATCTAGCTGACACAGCGGTTGTGCAACCTGCACATTTTGAGTATGTGCTCACTGACAAAACTATTTTCCTCCATCTTACAACTATAGAACTTGTCGGAGACTTCATATCTCTCGACCCGAGCGTGAGCTTGGAAAACCATTTTCAGCTCCTCGAACATCTCATATGCTCCGTGTTGCTCAAAACGCTTTTGGAGCCCCGGTTCTAAGCTGTAAAGCATGTTGCACTGAACGAAGGAGTAATCATCAAGACTGACTGCCAAGCGCTCATAACGCCTTGGTTCTCTCGGATGGGTGCTTCACCTAGCGGTCCTTCTAGGACATATGCTTTCTTGGCAGCTATGAGGATGATCTCGTGTTCCGACCAAGTCCGTATAGTTGCTGCCATCATCTTTCAGCTTGGTTTTCTAGGAACGTTGAAGTTCATGTTGACATGAGCGCTGGCCATTTGATCTACAAGACACTTTTACAAAGATTTTAGACTAAGTTCATGATAATTAAGTTCATCTAATCAAATTATTTAATGAACTCCCACTCAGATTAGACATCCCTCTAGTCATCTAAGTGTTATATGATCCGAGTCGACTAGGCCGTGTCCGATCATCACGTGAGACAGACTAGTCATCATCGGTGAACATCTCCATGTTGATCGTATCTTCCATACGACTCATGTTCGACCTTTCGGTCTCTGTGTTCCGAGGCCATGTCTGTACATGCTAGACTCGTCAAGTTAACCTAAGTGTTTTGCATGTGTAAATCTGTCTTACACCCGTTGTATGTGAACGTTAGAATCTATCACACCCGATCATCACGTGGTGCTTGAAACAACGAACTTTCTTAACGGCGCACGTTAGGGGGAACACTTTCTTGAAATTATAATGAGGAATCATCTTATTTACTACCGTCGGTCTAAGTAAACAAGATGCAAAAACATGATAAACATCACATGCAATCAAATAGTAGTGACATGATATGGCCAATATCATATAGCTCCTTTGATCTCCATCTTCGGGGCTCCATGATCATCTTCGTCACCGGCATGACACCATGATCTCCATCATCATGATCTCCATCATCGTGTCTCCATGAAGTTGCTCGCCAACTATTACTTCTACTACTATAGCTAACGGTTTAGCAATAAAGTAAAGTAATTACATGGTGTTAAATCGTTGACACGCAGGTCATACAATAATTAAGACAACTCCTATGGCTCCTGCCGGTTGTCATACTCATCGACATGCAAGTCATGATTCCTATTACAAGAACATGATCTCATAGATCACAATATATCATTCATCATTCATCACAACTTTTGGCCATATCACATCACAAAGCAATTGCTGCAAAAACAAGTTAGACGTCCTCTAATTGTTGTTGCATCTTTTACGTGGCTGCAATAGGGTTCTAGCAAGAACGTTTTCTTACCTATGAAAAAGCCACAACATGATTTGTCAACTTCTATTTACCCTTCATAAGGACCCTTTTCATCGAATCCGCTCCAACTAAAGTGGGAGAGACAGACACCCGCTAGCCACCTTATGCAACTAGTGCATGTCAGTCGGTGGAACCTGTCTCACGTAAGCGTATGTGTAAGGTCGGTCCGGGCCGCTTCATTCCACAATACCGCTGAAGCAAAATAAGACTAGTAGTGGCAAGAAAGTTGACAACATCTACGCCCACAACAGATTTGTGTTCTACTCGTGCAAAGAGAACTACGCATAGACCTAGCTCATGATGCCGCTGTTGGGGAACGTTGCAGAAAATAAAATTTTTCTTTGCTTTCACCAAGATCAATCTATGAGTTCATCTAGCAACGAGAGAAAGGAGTGCATCTACATACCTTTGTAGATCGTGAGCGGAAGCGTTCAAGAGAACGGGATTGAGGGAGTCGTACTCGTCGTGATCCAAATCACCGATGATCCTAGTGCTGAACGGACAGCACCTCCGCGTTCAACACACGTACGGAGCGGAGACGTCTCCCGCGCCTTGATCCAGCAAGGTGGAGGGAGAGGTTGAGGAAGAGAGCTCCAACAGCAGCACGACGACGTGGTGGTGGTGGAGAGGCGGTACTCCGGCAGGGCTTCGCCAAGCTCTTAACGAAGGAGGAGAGGTGTTGGGGAGGGGAGGGGCTGCGCCTTGGATGTTGTGTGCAGCCCTCCCCTCGCCCCTCTATTTATAGGGGAAGGGGGAAGGGGGCCGACCCCCTCTAGATGAGATCTATGAAGGAAATATGCTCTAGAGGCAATAATAAAGTTATTATTTATTTCCTTATATCATGATAAA
>CM038676.1:565568794-565854715 GCA_021605205.1 Aegilops longissima | reverse complement strand
AGGTAAATTGTGTTCCTCTATCGACACGATACTCCTCGGAACTCCATGCGGACATACAATCCTGGTCATGTATATCTTGGCTAACTTAGCCTTGGTATAGGTAGTCTTCACGGGAATGAAGTGAGCTACCTTGGTCAAACGATCAACCACTACCCAGATGGAATCACAACTTGAGCGGGTCTGGGTAATCCTGTGATAAAATCCATTCCAAGTTTTCCCCATTTCCACTCGGGAATCGGCAAAGGTTGAAGTAACCTGCCGCTTCGATGTTCCGCCTTTACTCGTTGGCAAACATCGCATCTTCGCTACGTGCTCGGCAATATCCTTCTTCATACATCCACGAAACTTTCCTTCAAATCCAGATACATCTTGGTGTTAGGGGTGAATCGAGTACGGTGAATCATGAGCCTCTGAAGAATTAGCTTCCGAGTTCGGGATCATTGGGTACATAATCGATCCTCGAACCATATAGCTCCGTATTCATCCTTACGAAACCCTTTAGCTTTTCCTTCGTTCATCCTTTTCTTTATCTCATCGATTTCCTTGTCCGACTTCTGGGCTTCACGAATTCTTTCGGCCAAAGTGGACTGAACTTCCAGAGTTGCAACATATCCTCTCGGAACTATCTCCAGTCGGAGATCTGTGAGGTCATCGACTAACTCCTGGGGTAATCCTCCCGCTATAAGAGTATGCACATAACTCTTACGGCTCAAAGCATCTGCTACAACATTTGCCTTTCCTGCGTGGTAATGCAATTTCATGTCATAGTCCTTGATTAGCTCCAGCCATCTCCTCTGCCTGAGGTTCAACTCTTTCTGCGTGAAAATATACTTCAAGCTCTTATGATCTGTGTAAACATCACAGCGGTTTCCGATAAGGAAATGTCTCAGTCTTGAGTGCATGCACTCTGGCCGCTAACTCCAAATCATGTGTGGCATAATTCATCTCGTGTGGTCGTGGCTATGCGGAGGTATAAGCTACAACTTTTCCTTCTGCATGAGTACTCCTCCGAGTCCACACGAGAAGCGTCACAATATACTGGTAATCCTTGTGTATGTCCGCAAAATCAGTACTAGGGCTGTAACCAAGCGTTTCTTCAATTCTGAAACGGCTTCACAATCCTCGGTCCAAATGTACTTGGCGTCCTTCTTCAACAGCTCGATCATGGGCTTGGCAATCTTCGAAATTCTCAATAAACCTCCGATAATATCCCATGAGTCCGAGAAAACTGCGGATCTCCTTGGTCGAGGTGGGCGATCGCCAATCGGTGGTGATACAACCTTGGCGGGGTCAATCGCTATTCCTTCTCCTGAAATAACATGTTCGAGGAATCCGACTTCCTTCACCAAAACTCACATTTATGAACTTGGCATACAAGCGATGTTCTCGGAGTTTCTCGAACTAGGCGCAAATGTTCCTTATGCTCTTCCTCGCTCTTGGAGAAAATCGGTATATCATCGATGAACACCACGACAAACTTGTCCGGATATTCCATAAATACCTTGTTCATCAAATTCATGAAGTATGCGAGGGCATTAGTCAATCCGAATGACATGACGGTATACTCATATAAACCATACACGTGGTAAATGTTGTTTTAGGTATATCCTTTTCACGGATCTTCAGCGATGATACCACGATTGAAGATCGATCTTGGAGAATACCTTGGCTCCAACTAGCTGATCAAATAGGTCATTGATCATCGGCGGAGGTACTTGTTCTTGATGGTCACGTCGTTCAACGAGCGATAATCCTAACCATTCTCGGGGTTCCATCCTTCTTCTCTACTAAAAGAACTGGGGCTCCCCAAGGTGACGAGCTTGGCCGAATATATCCTTTCTCCAATAGCTCATTAATTTGGTTTTTGATCTCTTTCAAATCGTTCGGGGGCATCCGATAGGGTCTCTTGGATATTGGGGCTATGCCGGGCAATAACTCAATCAGAAATTCAATGTCTCTGTCCGGTGGCATTCCTGGTAATTCCTCCGGAAACACATCGGGAAAATCTTGCACTACTGGCACTTCCTCCTGAACAACTCCCGTGAGGGAATTCACTGATTCTTCATCGGGATACGCCCGGATACATATTTGATCCTCTTACGCTCCGGGGTGGTGGCGAGAATCGACTTCTTGAACACATCTATGTTTCCTTCAAACTTCGTCAACCAATCCATGCCTAGGATTACATCCAAGGTCTAGGTTTCCAATACTATGAGGTCTGCGGAAATTTATGGTTTCCGATGTTGAGGTTGCATGACAGCCTAGGCCTGCCATCATTTCTCCTCTGCGGGCCCGGCGTGAAGAGGGCTTCTAAGGGTTCTAGTGGGCAACCCGTACTTTTCCACAACTACCCTTGATATGAATGAATCGTTGCACGAATCAAAGAGTACCAATCTTGGATGTGAATTTAATAAAACTTACCAACCACGATTATGCGGCTGATCATAGGCGTCCTCCACGTCAATGTGGTTCACCCGAGCACGAGGAAAAGGGTTGGGCTTCTTTCTGAGCTTCCATTGCCGTTTCCATTCCTCTGCTTGGCCTCCGGCAGTCGGTGGCATAGTGCCTGTTTTACGGCACTTGAAGCAGTGATGTGACTCGAGATCTTTCGAGCAGGCGGGGCGATGCTGGTTGCCATTGCCGTTTCCATTGCACGACTTGTTGTCGGGGTTGCGGTTGTTTCCATTTCCTCCATGGTTATGTCCTCCATGGGTGTGATGGGTATGCCCTCCAGTATGGGGCATAACGGGCTTCTGCGAGCTCGAGTTGTACTTCCCCGGCCATACTTCCGCTTGCGACTATCAATCTGCTGCTGCTTGCCTTCAAGTATGGTGGCCTTGTCTACCAGCTCACGGTAGTTGTTGAAGGTAGCCACCATTAGCTGCATACCAGCTCGTCATTGAGTCCTCAAGAAACTTTTCCTGCTGCGGCATCTGTGGCCACATCATCCGGGCATAGCGAGCTAACTTGCTGAACTCATCCACGTCTTGCCCACAGTGCGGTTCCCTGGCGTAAGTTGCGGAACTCACGCTTCTTGAGACTCATGGCTCCAAATGAAACATGGCGGTGCGGAAAGCTTCTTGGAACTGATCCCACGTGATGGTGGCGATGGGATAAGTGGCGGTGTAGTTCTCCCACCAAGAGGCTGCAGGTCCATCAAGTCGATGTCGGCAAAAGCGCACCTTCTGCGCATCCGTGCATCCAGCGTTGGCTAACTCCTTCCGACCTTGCGGAGCCAATCGCCGGCCACAATCGGCTCGGTCTTTGCTAGAGAACACCGGCGGATTCAGCCTTAGGAAGCGGGTTAAGTTGTCAGCGAGGGGTGGTGGCGGTGGATTGTTGTTGTTGTTGTTGTTCGGTTACGGATGAGCATCTGCATGAGGGCATTCTGCTGCTGGATCAGCTGGGTGAGCTCCGGCGGAAAGTTGAGACCGGGGTCACGTCTCGGAGGCATCTGGTGTTTTGGAGTGGATGAGAAAAATTAGAATAGAACAAGGGTCTAATGAGAAAATATCACTACCCATATGAATGCACAATCATAATCACACCAATCATTTATTCAATCAACTCAAACATGGTTCAATCTCGGATTACAATTTTCATGACTAATCGAAAATAACGGCCTAACTGATCGACGGAAAAATAAAATAACATGGCGGTCGACTAAATGTCTTCATCAATAATCCTTGCGTCCTCTGGTGCGGCGTCCTCCGGTGTGGCGTCCTCGATCTGGCGTCTCCTCTTGCGGCTTTCTTGAGTGGAGCTCCCTTCATAATCCTGGTCATTGCTCACGAGAGGTCCGTCATCTCCACTCGGAAAAAGGTCTTCTCCCAAGTCCATCTTCTCTTCTAATGCGGCAACATCCATCTTGACATGTCGACTCTCTCCATGAAATCCTTGATTTCTTCTTCATGGTCAAGGAAGTCTGCGTGTGCTTTCTCCTCCGATTCCAGTTCACGGAACAACAGCCTCTGTGTACCTTGAGTTCTGGCGATGTCGGATCTCCCGTTTCGAGGAGACACTCCAAGTCTTGGACATATGAGAGAATGGAGTTGTCCTCTGATGCGGATGATATCTCCATTCCTAGCTCTGCGAGAAATCATAGCGAGTCGATGGGTCGAGCTCGGCCTGTACTCTTCTCGGAGATGTCCAAGTGCACGATAAATCGCCATGTCTCTTCCAAGGATCCAATTGAAATCGGTAAACTCAAAGTCAATGGGCTCAATGTCCTCCGAAGGTCCTCCACGGAATGTGCACCTCAATCACCTGGCGGGTATCCGTCGGAAGCGCATTGGTAGGCTTCCGGTGATTGAGGCGAGCAATCTTCACTTCTTCACGATCTGGACCAGCTTCTTGCCGAAGGCATCGTCTCATCTGGTGGCAAAACTCCGGTAGCGAACTGGGGTGAACTCGCGCCATCTAGAATGTTGAAAATCGGAGAGAAGTCGAGAAATGAGCAGGGAGAATTACGGAATGATAAGGACATAAAATAAATGGTCTCTTCCTATGGCTTTCCGATCCTAGGGGTTCGTCCTACGGTCGGCGTGTGCTCGATACCATCTCTGTGGCGACCCGACCCAAAATCGGTCAAGTCTACGTGTAGTTGTACCATCCCAAGATCATCTTTGGCACACACAAGACATTGATGAAATAATCAAAGTTCAATCACACCTGAATTTATTACACGATTCTCATATCGAGTCTTTATTACAATAGAATAAATTCGGCCGAAGGCCAACTCATGAGAATTAAACTAAATAAGCTGCGGAAGCGTAAAGGAATAGCGAGTCCATCCGACTCCAAAGGGCAATCGCCAAGCGCGGATCGTAGCCTCACTCCTGATCAGAATACTCCTCTGCAACATAAGACGTTGCAGCCGTGTAGGTCAGCATTTTGAATATGCTGGCAAGTCATGAAGAGAGAATAACAATAAAAATTACTAACACTATATGCAATTTGGCTGTGTGGCTCTATGTTTCATTGTTTTTGCGAAAAGCCAGTTTTTCCCTACAATAAGGACTTGTTTGCAAATATTACAAAATTGTTGGTAGTTAATGAGATGGTTCCACCAACCAATGTCTCATTCCCAATTATTAAATAACCCCTCAATTACTTTATTAATTTTTGGTGTTGAGATATCCGAAATACTCCAAGTTCCAGAGGCTCAAATTGTCCGTGACCGGGACACGGCTAACCGATTAGATCTTCACTCTGCCAGAGGTTTGTGCACTTTACCCGCAAGAATCGTTCCCTCCTTTTAAGTCTTAGCACTTCATGGTGTTTGAAGGCGGGATGAGCAACAGGGTCTTCAGAAGAGTTCCTCGGCCACTTTGGTACCCATCCAATCCTACCGTTTTCTACATCTCGTAGCACCGTCCCGCCAGTCACACCTAGGGTTGACCAAGCGAGCCCATAATGGCTTGCGGCTGCATGTAAGCTTCCGGTCAATGGGGTATACATCTGTCCCTTCGTGGCTGGGTGAAGCTTTCCGCAAGATGTCATGGCGCTTCTCCATGCATCCCGGCCAACCACTGGTTTTCTCCAGGGTGCCCGTCAACCGTCCTCCACCTAGTAGTGAATTTTGAAGTCCATCTTGATCTTGAAGTCATGGGGTTGTCATCATCTTGTCTCTCACATCTCCCTTATGAATCACTCAACCAAACCCCGTCTACGAGCATAGCAAAATAAACTACTTCGTCCCGGGCAATGGTAACAAAGGGAATTGGGTTCATCCTACCTCATGATACTACTCAAGAACATAACTTCAAATTCTCCTACTGCATGCATGGTGGGGAGGTATAATTTCTGATGCAATAAAATCATAGGTATTGTAAAGAAAATATGATCAATTGACTTGCCTTGCTGACGATCTTCGAAAGCTAGGGACTCGTGGTAGCAAGCTTCGCACTCCGGAAATTCTACCGAGGCAAACAACAATCATATAAGCATACAAACATATGATCACTTAACATAACAGCATACTAACATAACACATAAAGCAATTGAATCAAAACCCAAAGAAAGTTTGAAGAAATCCAAATCAATGTTTTTCACCACATCACACAATCAACCAAGAATAGTTTTACACAACTAAATTTTTCTTAACAGAACCTAAGCATGGGTTTTTGCTACCTAACAGAAAAGAAATCATCATGCAACTAGGAGCAAAAAGAATCACATCAAAACTATTTATAGAACTCCTATTATGCCTATAACAGTTCTAGCAAGGAAAAATAAAATAAAAACTTTATTTATTGTAAATAAAAGTTCCTGATCTAAAGTTACAGAAAATAACCTAAAATAAACTATCACATAGGAAAAATAAAATTATTTGCTATATGAAACAATAGGAAAACAGTAGCTAGTTAAATAAATAAGAACCACATGATTCTGATTAAAAATATTTTTATTAAATCTAAAATACCCAAATAAATTCCTACGGTTAGGCAAGGTCAAAACAAAGTAGTGACAAAAAGAATCACTAAAATAAAATAATTCTAACTCACTTTATAGCAGAATTACTAATCTGTCTAAATCTAAAATAAAACAATTTCTAATACTTTTAACATGACTAAACATATTTTCTACAGAAACTACAATAAATTTTCAAACCAACAAAAAAAGAATCAATTAAAAATATTAAGTAGATTAAAAGATATGGATTTTACAAAACTGAAACTATTCTGTTAAAACAGAAACGAAAAAAAAAATTAACTAAAACGAAAACTACACTAATGGGCCTATCTAACGCATCGGGCGTAAAATAACTAAAACGTGCACGCGGTATATAAACCGCT
This sequence comes from Aegilops longissima, assembly GCA_021605205.1. Taxonomy (NCBI): domain Eukaryota; kingdom Viridiplantae; phylum Streptophyta; class Magnoliopsida; order Poales; family Poaceae; genus Aegilops; species Aegilops longissima. The sequence goes on along the minus strand of CM038676.1, from coordinate 565,847,918 downwards.
TCGGGCCGGTCTAACTAAACCTAACTAAAACCAAAACTAAACCGGAACTAAACCGGTTTATTTAAAATAAACCTACCGCTTCGGGGGATCTAATCTAAACCCTTCGTTTAGATCTAACGGTGGGGGGCGATCTCCGGCGACTTACCGATGGCGACGGTCGACGGCGGCTCGGGTGGCGATGGTGCGGTGGCTCCGGTGGTCGGGGACGACGGCGGAGACCTCCGGCAGTCTTGTGAGCAAGGAGCTCGAGGTGGACTCGGGCGAGCTCGAGGGGTTGAGGCGGCGGAGCGGGCAAATGGCGCGACGGCGGCTACGGACTCCAGCGAGGATTGCGGCGAGGAGGGGTTTCGGCCGCGGGGTGGAACGAGGCGGGGGTTTATATAGGGGCACCGACTTGGGCGAGGAAAGATTGGGGAGCGATCGGGAGGCGATCCGGATCTTGAGGATTCGGCGCCGCGGCGGCTGGCGTGGGCGAGGAAGAAGGAGATGTGGGGCGGGGTGTCGGTGAGAGGAGGAGGCGTCGGGTCGACCGAGGGAAACCGTTTGTGCGGTGGCTCGGTCGGTCACTGCCTTGGTGGGCGGCTCGGTATTGGCTGGGCAGTGGGCCGCCTCATTGGCTGGTCAGCCTAGCGCTGGTCGCCTCGGCCATTGGTGAGCCGATTAGCTGGTGGCGCTGAGGTTTCTTTTTCTATTTTTTTGAATTAGAGAGAGAGAGAAAAATATATTAAATATAAATATTTTATATAGGAGATATATATATCAAAATGATCAGGGGAATATTCCCTATAATTTGAACATTTTTCCAGTGGCAAAACTCAAACTTTATAAAAAACCATTTTTCTAAAATTCCAAATAAAATTCAGGTTTGAATTCAAAATTTTTGGCAATGTTTTCTTCTGACATATTTGGAGTGTCATGTTTACTCCTCTCATACTTTATCTCAAGTATTTGTCAGGCATTATTTTTGAAATAAATTTCAAATGCCAAACTTTGAATTCAAATTCCAACAACTCAAAAACTTCTGAAACTTCAAATGCCACTCAATTTCAAACAATATGCATAGATGCTTAGCTATAATTGTAAAACATTCCAAATAGGAAATTTGGGATGTTACAATGGCACACCGCATCACGTACATGCCGCCCACCACCGCACAGCTCATGTACACACGCCCAATCGCGTTCACCGCCTCCAGCAGCCTCCGGTCGAGCTCGTTCGTCGTGACCTCGGCCATGTCGTCGTCGATGGGGCGGAGGCGGAAGCACACGAGCCCGAAGCCCGAACCGCGCCGGCACAGGCACCTCGAACCGCGGCTCGACGCGCACCGCGGCTTGACGCGCACCATGGCTCGAAGGTCGCGGCCATGCGCACGTGGGGGCGCACGAAGCCACAGAGGCCCTGTCCCGTCCGCCGCTAGCTCGAGCACTAGCCGTCAACTTCGCACCCGGCCACCCAGGACGTGTTTGGTTGTCGTTTGCTACAGTGCCTGCATCGCATACACTTCTTCATCCAACCTGGCTATGCAAATGCAGCCTCAAATGCACCATATGCATATTGTTTGGTTGCCTGCATGCCCTCTTACCTGCATGGGTTGAACCACACTGCCTGATGTTTGGTTACCTGCATGTTAGAGCAACTCCAACGGGCCGACCCAAACGGACGGCGCATTTGTCCGCTTTTTGTCCGTTTGGGTCGGCCGCCCGCCCGGCGTCCGCCAGTTTTGCATTTGGATCGGCGGTGCGCCCAACGCGCCGACCCATTTCATGCCCGCATTCAACTTTTAAATAAAAAGGGCCCGCAGCCGATCATGCCAGCGGCCATGTCTCATTCTGGCACCATGCCAGCACCGGCATACAATGCCGGCTTCAAAAAATATCACCACAGTTCATGCCGGCGCACTCGCCAGCCGGCCGGCACACATGCCAGCACAAAAAAAAGGGTGGGACTTGAGTTCGACCACGCCATCTCGGCTCCCGTGGTCATGCCGACACACCTGCCGGCATACAAAAAAGATGGCCCTCGCCGCCATAGATCACTCGTCGACAAACTTGAGCATGTCGGCCTGCATCTTCTCGAACCATGGCCTCTTCCTTGGCGACACGGTGTTGAGATCCACCTTCATGATCTCCACCCCGGTCATCATGCTTGCAAGAGCCACTTCTTTCGCCTTGGTCTTGGCGTTGGCGGCCTCGATCTCTAGCATCCTGGCTTGCTTCTCCGCCTCGAGCTCGAACATCTTGGCTTGCTTCTCGGCGTCAAGATCAAGCCTCCTCCTTTGGATCTCCATGAAAGCATCCATTTGCTCTGCCTTGAAACGTCGGCGCTCCTCCTCCCTTGAGTCCTTCTTATTCATCATGCCGTCCACACTTGCGATCAAGGCGTTGGTGGCCGCATCTCGCTTGTCCTCCTTCTTGGAGTTGGTCTTCCCCCGCGGCCGTGCCGGCTCGCTCTCCCCAACATCCTCCGCGGCTTTCTTCCCCCTGCGTGCCTTGAGTGCGGCATATTGTGCCTTGAACTTCTCTTCGTCCTTGATGACCCGATAGCAATGGGAGAGGTTGAAGCACGTGCCATTGTGTTGAACTTTGAATGTCTCCAAAGCTTGAAATGCCTACAAAATGTTTCCATGCAAGCATATAGGCAAGTGATAGCAAGGATGATCTTGATGACACAGAAGAGGGTGGCTTGCTTGCTATCATACCATGTCTTGCATGCCAATGCCGCTCACGGGGCGGGCCTTGACGCTCTCAAGGGTGGCGCAAAACTTGTTGCACTCTTGTTGGATCACCCTCCACCGCTTGAAAATGGAGACCCACCCGCGCGTGCTCACAAATTGGTAAGGTGGAAACTTCTTGCGCTCATGGAACTCTTGGTGCACATGAGTCCAAAAGGTCGAATGCTTTTCCTCGGCGCCCGTCTTCGGGTCTTGTCCAATGTCTCGCCAACACTCGCAAAGAAGCTTGTCCTCGGCCGCCGTGTACGCCTTCGTACGCTTGCTCTTGCGCTTGGGCTTAGGACCGGCGGCTTGGTTGGCGAGCTCGTCCTCGAACAAAGGCTCCACGTCGATGTCGCACTCGTCCTCTTCCTCTAGCCCGTAGTCGTCCGGGAACTCGTGGTTGAGGGGGAAGCCGTCCAAGTCGACGCCGACCTGATCACGCATGAAGGTCGCCTGGTCGGGATCATAGCCAGCGGCCGGCGTGAACGCCCGCGGCCGTCCTGGCTTTGTGTCTCGTCGGGATCGTAGCCAGCGCCTGGCGCACCGGCCTTGAAGATGAGGTTTTGCATGAAGTCCTCATCGACGGCGGACGACATTCCCTCGAACAGGTTACAGGCGTCTGGGAGCCCGCCGGACGATGAGCCACCAACCACCGGGGTGGCGTTCAGGTCGATGGGCGCTGGCGCAGGCGTGGAAGGCGCGACCACGCTCACGTCGGGTGAGCACTCCCCGGAGAGGCGGGAGGCCTGTGGGTAGACGTGGAAGCCGGGGACCGGGTTGCAAGCCGACGCGCGGGGTGACTTGGGCAGCACCATCCGAGAAAACGCCGATGAGCTGGTGCTGGCCGCCGCGACGGCAGCTTGGACGAGGATGTGCTGGCTAGGGTTTACCCCTAGCATGTAGAGCGCCTTCCTCGTCGCCGCCGTGACGCGGGCATTGGTGAACTCCTGCTGCGCGGCGGCCACGGCGGCGGCCTCATCCCTCGCGTCCGCGGCGTGCCTCTGGCCCTTCCACTTGGCCGACTCGCTTGCCCGCTGTTCGAGCGCCAGCGCCTTCTTCGGCTTGGTCGCGGCAGCGGTCTTGCGCGAGGCACGAAGCTTGCCTTTCCCGGAGGGGGCGACGGCGCCAGACGAGGCGAGGGAGGCGAGGCCGGCGGCGGCGTCGAGGTCAAGGTCGAGGTCGATGGCGTCGTCCATGGTTGGGGCGGGCGAAGCGGCCTTGACGGGGCGTTTTGGGAAAAATGTAGGGGGGGGGGGGAATGGTGGTGGCTGCCACCGACCGATGGGCCCGGGGAGAAGAGTAAGCGCGCGCGCGTCCGTCTCGTGTCCGCACCGACGTAAATCAGGCTCAAAATTGGGCCGGGAATGGGTCGCTCGCGGACGAAAAACGGACGCGGGCGGACGAAATGGGTCGCCCCATTGGAGTTGCTCTTAGTCCACAAACCCAAGGCATGGTGTTTGGTTGTATGCAAGGCCTGATGTGTGGTAACCTCTTTGGCTAGTTGGTGAGGTTACCACTCCACTTCGGCAGCACACATTATAAGCACAACAGAGTATAAACAGAGCATCAACTAGATAATTCAGATATAAGCGATCGACGGTTAAATAATGTTCTACGCATAAACCATAGCAGACTCGATAGTACTTAGGGAGGCCCCGGCCCTACTCCTTGGCGGCGAAGGCTTCGTCGTGCTTCCCGCACTTGTTGACGACCTCAATGCCATCGTCGTCGAAGATGATGACGTTGAGGGTGTCGGGAGTGAGGAGCTTGAACATCACCATGTAGCCGATCTTGATCTGATGAATGGCTGCGTAGGTGGCCCAACCCTGATCCAGGGTCACCCTGCCGTTCATCAGCTTGACCATCACCTTCCAGGAGCAGCCGGTGTTGTTCCTGAGCTTGAACTCCGTCGGCACCGTGATGAAGTGCTTGGTGAAGTCCAGGGGCATGGGGATGCACTCAAGCTTCGGTGCAAGGATGACCTTGCAGAAGTGAGTTGGGCCATCCTCCTGATGGTAGTGGTCGTAGTTGCGGCGCTTGTTGCTGGGGGCTCCTCCATGCCCTCGTCGTCGCCACCCTCAGGCGTCTTCGGGTCTTCCTCGGCGGTGGGCGTCAGCTCAACCTCGTCAGACATTGAGTGAAGGGGCTGCTTGCCCTTGCTGTCAACGGCCGGGAGCACCTCCGTGCCTATCTCATTGCTATCCTCGATCTGCACACAAGACATGGAGTCAGGCATTGCACAGAGTTCATGGCTAATTCAAGAGCTTGCAGTTAAAACGGCATGACTGTCACTCTTCTCCTCCTCTCCACCCCCTTATATTTACTCACCCTGCCCACTACTATTTACCCACCCCCTCTCTTCTCTCACTGTCAACCTTCCTCCTCCCCATCGCCATGAGCTCTAGCTCCAGCTCCAATGACAACCCCTTCCCTTGGGGTATTGGCTGGAGGTCCTTCTTCCTCGGGTGGACGGCTGGTGACCGGACCAAGTTCGGGCACACCATGGAGGTGTGCTCAAACTTCGGCTCCATGCCGGCCATGCAGAACGAATCCAATGCCGTGCTCATGAAGGCCACTCAAGATGAGCTGAAGACGTTGATTCCTGATCCAGCGAAGGGCACGATGGCAGTTGACATCCTTTGCTGGGCCATGAATCAGGCCATCTCCGATGACCCTAAACAGAGGAAGAAGTGGCGCAAGTACAAGACCTACTTTGCTCCTAATGACCGCCGTGCCGCAGTGTACCGGGAGACGGGTATCGCGCCGCCGGCAGTCATCGGCGGGGAGCCTAAGGAGGAGGAAGAAGAGGCGGTGCACATGCCAGGTAGGGCGCCGGAGCCAGTCCGTCCTACCTGGCAGATCGACCTCGACTCCGCCGAGGACGACGAGGACGACCTGCCGGCCCGCACGGCGATGAAGAAGAAGATGAAGGCCAGCGGCTCGATCACCCGCTCCAAGACGCCGGTGACGCCGCCATGGTCATCGACCGTGTTCGTTCTATACCCCCTTTCCCCCTATTCCCCTATCCCCCAATCCCTAAATCTACCGATCTTGCATGTATGAACTGCTATGAACTAGTATGATTTACCCCTAAGCTTAGCTACCTCTATTCCCCATTCCCGTCCGCCGTGGATCGAATCTATCGCCGTGGATCGAATCTAGCGTACATGTCGAAGAGAGAGAAGTGCTTACCACCATTGGGGAGTCCGGTGGTCTTCTTCCTCTGCTCCGATCCGCCGCCGCTGGTGATGGAGTCCGGCGGTTTCTTCCTCTGCTCCGATCCGCCGCCGCTGGTGAGAGTTGGGAGAGTGGGGAAGAGTGGGGAGAGGGAGCGGTGAGGGGCGGTGAGGCTAATAACTGCCGGTGCTTCGGGAAGCAACGCGGCTTCTCGAGCGTGGCAGCAGCGTGGCAGCCGGCCACCATACGATGCACCGCTTCGGGCTCAGCCTGGAGAAACTGCCGATTAAATGCGTTCCTAGTGAGCGAGCCCCGAGGTGCTTTAAGAAGCATGCGATGCAGGCCCAATAGTGTATGCGGGCTACCAAACAGGCCGAATCCTTCCCGCGCGGGCCTGGTTGGACCTCACACAGGCAACCAAACACGCCCCCAGTCTCGTCCGCCTGAGCTTGGCATGCCGTCGCGGGTGACCTCCTCTCGTCCTCTCCCTCTCTGTCTTCTCCTCTGCCTCTCTCTCTATACATATATCTCTCTTGTTCCATTCCTCTCTTTTCTCCTCTGTTTCTCTCTTTCTTTTTCTGTCTGTTTAGCAATTGAGTATGGTACAAATTTGTATGCTTACGTGTTTGGTAAATTATATGGTGATTTATATGGTGCAAATGTGTAGTGGTGATTGATGGATGTAGTTTTATTATTGATGGCATTTGGTGGAAAATTTGAATGATGGATTTTTTTTCTCTAGTTTCTCCTCTGTTTAGGAAATGCGTATGGTAATATTAAGAATTTTACAATATTCATAAATCTTTTTCATGTTCATATTCAACGTGTAATTGTTTGAAACAAACAAATGTTAGCAATTAAGTACTCTCTCCGTCCGAAAATACTTGTCATCAAAATGAATAAAAAGAGATATATCTAAAACTAAAATACATCTAGATATATCCCTTTTTATCCATTTTGATAACAAGTATTTCCGGACGGAGGGGTACACAGTTTGAGTCTAGAGGTGTTATAGACATTTCAGCACATAACTCGTACAACAATCTCATACTGTACGTACTAGGATCTCAGAAAAGAACTCATGGCTGACTCTGTGGACAGGTGATTCTGTGGGCCCAAAAGAACTAGAGATGTTCTAAAGTCTAAACCCACCAAGCATCAAAACCCCCGCCCCCCGCCCTCCGCCCTCCGCCGCCGCCGTGGCCCCACCCGCCAAACCCTAGCCCCCGTCGCCGGCAGCGGTGGGCAGCGGCAATGGCCACTGCGCGCGACGTCGAGGAGGTCGTCCAGAAGCTCGCCTCCGACCGAGCCAGGCCCCGCGATGTGAGTACCCTGCTCCGCTCTGCTCTCCCCCAATCGGTCAATCAGTCAACCAATCATCTCCGACGACCTCCGATTCTGAGGACGGCGGCGCTCCTGGTGGCTCCGACGACCTCCTCCTCGGACCGATTCTGATTGCTCCGCCGCGTGCTGCTGCAGGAAGGGGTGAAGCTGCTGGGGACGTGGCTGCAGGGCGACCGCGCCCCCACCTTCTGCCGCCTCCTCGCCCGCAACACCGCCAGGGCCAAGCCCGGCCACCTCGCCTCCGGTAGCCACCTCCCACCTCCTCTGCCTCCATTTCGCTCGCTCCCCCCCTCGTCGACGCTTGTCATGCGTTTGCTGTTCCGCAGGGGCCACGTGGCCGTTCCTCATCACCGCGCTCGCCAAGTGCGTCCTCGCCGACATCGCCGCCAAGAGGCGCGGAGCCACCAGGAGCGCCGCCGCCGGGATGCTCCGCGCCGCCGTCCGCTGCGCAGAGGACGCCAGGCTCTCAGGTAATATTAAGCTAACAGTATTCCAAGGCCCTTCTTCTTCGTCCTGCTCCTTCCTTATTATGCCCAATCATTGCGACTCTGTTCTCTGAAGTTTCAAACAACCTGGAACTGGAAACATCACATGATCGCTTAACATAGGATGCAGTATGACACGTTTGGTACCCAAATTGGAATAATGTAGTGCCCTGGAATTCTCGTCCAAATACTATTGCTAGTGCCTATTGTTGTTGACCGTAGCCTAGTATTTGAATCATGCGGAATGTGGTATATCTTTTGCCATATGTTTTTACTCGTAGAGTTTGTGTTGGAGATACAGTAACTGTAAGCCCGGCAGTGGGTGTTAAATGTTGTGCTTGTGGTCTTAGCATTCTGTTATACCGTGAATTGATGTATTATGCGAGGTTTTACTTGCTACTGTTAACATTCTGAAAAGTCATCCAAACACTATCGTTAGTGCCTATTGTTGCTTACCACAGCTTAGTATTGGAGTCATGTGTTTTCTTATTCATACATCCTGTGTTGGACATATAATAACTGTAAGCTTGACAGTGGGTGTTACATATTATGTTTGTGGTTTCAGCACTCTGTTTTTGGGCAAGCTGATAAATCACGTAGGCCTTAACCACGTGCTGTTGCTACTTTGCTAGCATTATGCTTAATTTTTTTTTATCTACTAGACTTCCGTGCAAGTGGTTCTTCAATTGTTTTTATATGGAATATATGTTGGAAGGTGCACGCCATTATAGATGGTTCACTGTCGTTGCAGGGCACTCCTTACTTCTGATTTCAGTTGCTAAGCAGCTTTTTAGTCATATATTGGAGGTCATAAAAGATGCTCCCAGCTTTCAGCTAGAGTACAGCCCAATTCTCCGGCAGCTTTTGACTGTGAAGGAGTACCGGTATCAGATGAAACCTCGAACATACAGTAGTGAGTTGCCATATCAACGGTCTCCCTGTTTTCATATCACAACGCCCTTTTGTTCTGTTCTTAATAAAATTCTGTATTTTCGCCAGATCTTGTAGTGCTCTATATGAAGAAGGTTGTGACTGGTTTTGATGCAAACTTCAGCAATCAAGCCAGCTCAAAGGAGGAATCCTTCCGCTGTACCTGGACTCTCCATGTTCTACTTGAAAACCCACCTGGCGATTATCCTGACACCATGAGGGAGGAGGTTCTTAATGGATTCTGTGCAATATTCTCACATATTAGGAGGCAAGTAGTCTCTGACCAAGTCCTTTCGGCTCTCCTGTTGAACCCCCTTAATTTCCAAGAGGAGTGGAGTGTTCATTTTAATTTTCTGAGTTGGAAATCATATATTAATTTTGTGGGATCAGGGAGGATGGAAAGCTGACTAGCAAGCTCATGGAATGCGTTAACACCTTTTTACTCATGGATGGACCAAACCTTGGAGACAAATCTGTGGAGATCCATAAAGCAGTTCAAGATTTTGTATTGCGTTCGTGGCTGATGACTCGTGATCTGCGGCTGAAGGTTCTTATGACCTGACTTGCATTGTTTCAACTTCGTTTCATATTTTTTATGTTTGATTCATCGTGAAGTTACTGTTGCTTCCAGAGTTTGTTCATCACATATGCGAAAATTCAGTTGAAGCTTGCTAGAGCTATTCCAAAGGTTTTGGAAAGAAAAAACCTTCTTGGTGTCATCATGGACGACCTAGATCAAAATGTTAACACTGAAGCAGGTTTATTATGGTAAAGGCTACTACTATGCTTTTCAGAGTTATGATTTTGAGTTCTTCATTTACTAAGTTCAATAAATGTAGGTGTGAGGCATCTCGAGATGCGAAAGACGTGTCCTTAAGATGCTCCTTGGAAGAGTTAATGGATCTATCTGCTACTATTTTTTATCAGGTAATAGATATGCACACACAATTTTAACTTGACTCTTCTGAATCTCGTAGTAAATCAGCATTTTGTTTTTCATAATATACAAGTGACTTTTTATAACCGTGTAGGCATATAAATCCCCCACACCAATGAGAGGAGATGATGAGAAAAAATTGAAGACGGAGGATGTTATTAGCCGCATCACGAATAGCCTAAAAAAAGGATCTCTATGTTGGTAAGCTATACATGACACTATTTTTATCCCTGTAAGAAAACATCCTTTATCTTCTTTATATGAATTCTCAGATGTGTACCCTGAATATGGTGCCTTCCAAGCTTGAACCCTCTTACAACTGCATTTACTTGACCAAGATTCAGTAACTTCTTCTATTAGACGCTTTATTGTGTGTAGTATCTTTCCATGCCTTTAGTTGTTTCTCTCTAATTTGAGTAACTCTTGACAAAGGAAAAACATCTGTATTCTAGTTGAAAAGTCAATTTTAGTCACTGAGACACTGACTAGTCGATGTTTCTAGTTGGAAAGCCATGTATCGACTGGTAGACTAGTTGAGCCACTCTTAACCATTGAGAAAGTGCCGACCCTCGTGTGGTCAACTCTTAACCATTGAGAAAGCGCTGACCCTCGTGTGGTCAACTCTTAACCATTGAGAAAGCTCTGTTACCCCCGTGTGACCACATGTACCTCCTACATGTTCTAGGGGGTGGTACATTACTCATATGGACAAATTGTTATTGCTATTTGGGGTGGGGTGGGGGGGTATGCTCGTGTGGCATACTTCTCAACAGATGTTCTATGTAGTGAGATGAGAAGACACAATATTCTTTGGTGAACACACGGACAGATTGACTAATGGATCTTTTTTTTTTTGCACAGGATTGGTACCACATGTCTTCTTATTCACAAGTATGGATATCGAGTGGACAAATCTTTGTTGATCAGTTGGCTCCAAGCATGTTGTCAATCTTTGAAAAGGTAACTGTACTTTCAATGTGCCATAGTTTTTGGTTAATGCAATTATATGTCGTACCATCTCAGTTGACTTTGTTATGCTTATCCAGTGCTTTGAGCAAGGCAAACGTCATACGTTCTCAGGATTCACTGCTTTGGATTATCAGGTTTGTTTTGGTGGTAGTGAATTTTTTGGGAGTTTGTTGATGTCATAAAACATGTAGGGCTGTTGTATGGGGTATAGTAAATACACTACTGTTACTAGTTATATGGAATATATGTAAGCACCAAGTTACATCTTCTATGGCTTGCTAATTAGTAGAACTGCCTGATTATCAATGATCTTAACAGGGCACTTAAGGAGTTCTCTGCGATGTTCACAGTGAATACTAGGGAGGAATCACATTGTTTATTAACAAAAGGCGAGGTTGTTTTTCGAATCCATATTAACTTTCTGTTTATGCCACTTGCATTTCAGTAGCTCTTGGTACTTACATCTATTGCTTTGGAAAATACTGGTTAACTGGATCAGGGCTAAAGTGGATCCACCTCTATCATATGCCATCCCTATATCACTATATGCATGCTCTAGAATAATTTGGACTAACATTTTTTTCAGCTTGTATCTTTCAAATTAGATAACATTAAAAAGGTTGGAGTAATAAGTGAATATTTTATGAGGGATAATACATCAACAAGACTGCAAGGAATTGCAAGTATCTGTATCATTCATTACTTAATGCAGCTCTTTAATTTGTATATGAATTATACTGTAATTTCCAGTATTTTGCAAGTGGCCCATTTCAATTTTACCAACCATTATGTACCGGCTTTGGTTTAGCTGGCCCCACTGTTACACATTGGTTTAACATGTCCACTGTTACACATTAGATATGTGAACATTTGCTTGCATGCTTACAAGGTTTTGTCTATTTTTTTTTTCTCAAGGTTATCAGATTGTCAAAACCCAAAACATGGCATCACTTTTCTTTTTAAATGCTTTAACCATTTTGCTAACCAAGTCTTGTCACTTTTGTGCAAGTAAACTTATGACACTGATAGTTCTATTCAATATGTGTGGTGTCTGTTTATTTGCAGATGTCAACTGTTGAAGGTTATTGGCAAGATATCTGGAATTCCCTCATTCATGCACTTCCTTTGTTTAGCCCCACAGCTCTAGTGGTGAGTTCCAGTAAATTTCTTCTCCATATTTGCAGTTTTTTCATCCCCTACATTTTGGACATTTGAACACTTCGTTCAAAAGCCCGATGTCATTCCCAGTCAGTACACTAGATGCTTTTCATTCAAACCCTGCACTAATAGCTGATCTTAGCTCGCAATATCTCAGTAAAACATCGCTCTAATTACGAGAATGCTATTAATTCACTGTGTGTAATTTTTTATTTTTAGGGATTCAGAACTTAAAATGACTTTGAAACTGAATTTGAAGCATTGATCTGAACCTGATACATCCATGGTCAAATACATTAAGAGATGCAAGACATTCGCTGTTTATCATCGGTGACTTTATCCTGGTACTGGATTATTCTTTGCTGTTAGATGACCACAAAGATTTGAATGTTTAGTGACGCCCACCAAGGCACCAACATTTGAGTTCATATTGACTGCAAAGATTAAGTATGTAGTGATGCTCCCCAAGATTGAGTGATGTTGGTATTGGAAATAGATATAGAACTCTGCATACTGAAATTGAACTCTGCATACAAACTCCCTGCCTTTGTATACACTAGCGGTATTTTGCTTTGTTGTTATTGTGAGTGGTGGTAGGGGTGTTACTTGCCATTGCAAATTTAAGCTTTAACTTGTTACATTACACTACATCTATCTACTTTACACTCTGATAGTGTATACTGTGCACTTTTGTAGGCTGATTCAGCTCTAAATCTGTTGGGTGGAATGATCATGCGGGTGAGCTTTTTAGCCAGAGCTTACGACATGTTATATTATATACTGTGTATGACCTATAGCTGGCATTAGTTGGCTTTTAACTAATGTAATTTATCTTGGTTTCTTGTTTTAGGATCAAGTCCATACTTCAGTTGTGTCAGAAGATACATGGAACCTGCAAACTTTTAAACAATCGCCATCACCGTATGCCTTCTTTTCCATAAACTCATTCATGTTGATTTCCTTATGGCTATGGTAGCTGCTAGTTGCCACATTTGTGGTAGCTTACTAGTGCTATTCCTTAATTTGTTTTCTTTGTTCTCGTCATTCCTTCCCTTACATAGAATTTTGCCTTCTAGTTTTTTCCGAGTTTTGACATTCTTGCTAGTTGTGACTTGTGTGTCAACTTTTTAGAAAAATAATTCTGGTCCTCTTGTGTGTCAACTTTCTAGAAAAATAATTCTGTTCCTCATGGAAGTTATGCTTGTACTCTACTAATCATTCTCGCTCTAGGTCTGCTCTGTACTTCATTGCTTGTTACTTCTCAAGGATAGGGTTGCAGGTATGTTTTCTATCATTTTACTACGTTAACTAGTTAGAGCCCCGAATATGGTAGACTTGATCCCATTTTTTTGAAAAGCAGCTTTAGTTATCTTAAACCCTACCCTTTTGCTACTTTTCTTTTTATTGAGGGATTCTTAAATCATAAAACCCAACTTAAGGTAAACACAGAAGAATTGGGCAAAAAAGGACTTTAAATGGCTGAGATCATTTCCCAGTTCGCTAGGTTTGCTTGGTGCCCAAATTCAAATTGTTCAAGTAAATTTGGTTATATTCCACCCAAATGGAGTTCTATTATGTAAGAAACTTTATATGGTTTACTGCTGGTCATTCTGAAAATTATTATGCGCATGTTTTTTCATAATTTTCTATATTAATGGCCGCAGCTCACCGGTAGTGTTTGCCAGATTGTTCAAATGTTCCTATATTGTTTGACTAAAGTTGAAAAATATTGAAGCTGCTCCTGGCTGTGTATAGTTTCCATGCTTGCCAAACTGATCAGTAGGTAACAGGACAGTATGGATGTACAATAGTGGGGATTTATAAACCAGCACAAAATAAAATCAGCTCAGGTTCGATGTACTAGTCCAAATCATACAACCTACTTAGTAATCTGCCATTATCAGATAAAGCAGCTGCCGCCTTATTTTTGTATGTATCTCAAATACGCTCAAAGGATGCATTTGTTAATTGACACCTTGCTATGCAGGGCGATTTATCCAATTCTAGCCTTGTTCGAAAGAATCTGCTAAGATCAACTTTGGAGTTGATTCAGTCAGTGTCAAAGGTGGTCCTATATTTAACCCCTTTTCTATCTTTATATTGTATCCATTTTAAACTTTTGTTCAAGTTATGCATACTTCTCAATCCACAAACATTTGACCAAACTCTGCCTCCTCCAGTTCTGTTAACTACTGGTTTAGCTGCACTCATGTTCTAGAATGTGAACGCATGGCTTAGGCCTGTATATGGTGAATTGGTGATTGCTAAATGAACTCTATGCAGCAACCACACATCTAGGCGACAGGGCAACAATAACATGAAAGAACTTGTTTCGGTATTTATATGGCTTGTGTTCATATAGTTTATAACTTACATCTTTACAGATGCTATTTGTAATTCACTGTAACTTAGCTTCTGTGTGCATTGCTCTTACTAACTGAATCATGCAGGGAATTTCGGTTACTCATGAACTCATTGTTATAATAATTCTATGTGCCAACATGCATATTGATAGTCGTAGTCCCATTGTTTACACATTTTTGGTTATTTTTTCATTTTTTTCTCAGCTTTCTCCGTTGACTTCTGTGTCGTAAATGCTTTTTCCCTCTTCTGCAAGGGAGTATGGTTTGTATGTGATTACTGCATGCCTTTAATGAATGTGAGTTTTGCTGAAATTAGTTTTTGATGGTGTGATTATTTAAGTCTATCTGATCTGATTTGATCTAGTTTACACTAACGTTTACTCCTTATGTTATTGTGATGTATTTTACTGTGGTGTTTATTTGCTTATACACTAATAAATCTTGTAGTCCTTATGTTATTGTCCGTACACTATTTTTGTTAACACTGTTGAGCAAGAGAGCAAATTGAACTTGGGTTTGCTCTAGCATTTCATCACTATGTATTGTCCATTTTTGTATGTACATTCTGCACCACTATATCTATTTTTTTCTCACTTCCTGTCGGGAATTAGTCATCCATTTTAAATTGCCATTGAGATATTCAAGCTCAGTTACTGATATACGTTCTACGGCAGGGATCCTCTCTTTTAAATGAGCAAAATGTTGTGATGATTCCTGAAGCCATTTTTTCTATCTGTGCTGGTTTTTCATCATCAGCCATTAACTCAGCAAATGCATCCCAACTGTTTGATGAATGCAAGGACTTCTCCAAGGTATGTTACAGTTTGTTACAAACACTTCAATCTTTCTAAATATTTCTTTCTGGTTGCCTTCTACTAATTTTGTTTATTTTAGTTGTTACTCGAGAGTGAGAATTGGGTCATCAAAGATGAACTAGGTTACTCTGTGGAAGCCTTATCAGAAATCAGTACTGAAAGTTCTACCAAGGTGATTTACTTGTTTTCCTGTTTTTCTCACAATAGTTTTGGGTCTGTGAGTAGCATGTGTCTATGCATTGGACTTATAAAGCCATGTCCTTTAAACATGGTATTTTATGAAGTCATCTGATTTCATGGGCAACTGAAAGCCATTTTGACTTAACATGCACTGCAAACATATGTAATAATAGATATATTCAGATTTTCTCATTTCTCATCGTGAAAGACCCAAATGAAAAGTGATATATCAAATATGACAGTCATGTATGTTTGATTTTTATTCCACTTCTATGTATGTTGCTTACAGTAGGTTACTCATTTCTTAAACAGGTTGTATCTGATAAATGCAACCGAGCACACCTTCCTGGGCACATCCAACAGCAATTGCTTGATCAGCTTATGGAGTTCGAAGGATTTATGGCCTCAAATGAACAGCTTGAGAAAGTGGACTTATGTACTCTTGTATACCGTTGTTCCCTCCTCTGCAATCTAATTCATTGCGCGCTATTGTCAAGGTATCTTTTTTCTAGTCATATGTATCTGTTGTAATCAGTTGGTGGCATCAACATCTGTGTCTTTTTTTTGACTCAAATAGGATACCCAAATTGTAGATACCAATTACTTAGCTAGTTACGTAGTAATCTTCGCCAAATCTAGTAAACTAACTGTTATATGTTTTCCTGTAGTACCGATCAGTCTTATGTTGTATAACTCCATGCTTGTATTTCTCTATTTTTGTTAATGAACAGGCAGTGCTCTCGCCGGGTATTCCAATTTTTTTTCCTTACACTATTCTGTGAATTTTTGCAGGGCAATAGAAGAAAATTCTTTATTTCTTAAAGAATTATTTGGTTATGTTACTGGCATCATAAAATATATGATATCAATGGTTATGAAAAAGCACGAGGAACTATCTCATGGTCTTACTAGTGTAGGCTCTGCATTTGAGGCAGCTGGCTCCATTTTATCCTCATTTCAGACCTTCCTCTCTGCTCCAATTTTTAGACTGCAGAGTGTTAGTAACAGAGCCAGCTCTGTGCTTATTAAAGGTGTCACTGTATTGCTTGATGAACTATTGGTGGAATTCTCTCAGTTGTTTTCTCGTCTTTCTAGCTCTGCGAATAATTCTGATAGTGAGAACACTAGTAAAATGTTGCCAATATCTTCTGTCAACTTGTCAGAAGACCTAAATCCTTTTGTTGACCACAAAAGTGTTGTTGATATGGATTTTGATATGACGGACTCTGGTGAGATTGACTCTATCACAGCTAGTGTAAGTGGAAGTATTGGTATCTCGTCACGCCTTTTGGAGTGGAAGCTTGAACTAGTTGGTGTTATTTCAACTTTTTTCTCAGTGTCAGCACCCCATACATGGGAAATTTTGTACAACTTAGTGGAGAAAGAGAGTGATGTCAAGGTACAAATTTGTAATAGAATCTGCTTCATGTTCATTTTGTTGTCGTTGTACTTATATACTATCATTGTAACATTTTATTTCCTTTTGAAGGTCTCCCATGCCATCCTGCTTAATCTTTGTCAAAATATCTCCGCTTCATCTAAAAGTTTATCTTCTGTGGTACCGTCCGACTCATACTTGAGTTATACTCTAATTTGTACTGAGCTATTGCCTTATGAGTTTTATCCACTCAAGCTTTGTGTTTTTAACCTTTTGGTTTTGGTCATGCAGGTCCATTTGATATCCGATATGAGGGACAAATGTGCAAGTTTACTACTTGGTTCTGCTGACTGCTTAACACATGTACATGCCTTGTTAAGAACTTTAATGGTTACACGTGATGTTGGACAAAATACTGATGGAAAGCTGCAAGCATATAATGAGGTTTCAAATGAGGTTGGTAGCTGGGATAATCATTTTGCTATGCAAAATATATTTCTCTGTTGTTAGTTTTGTTGTCTTAGATGAAAAGTTCACTTAGTGGAGTCCTGAATCTAAGCCATGAATAAACCTAAGAATCACAGTCAGTCATGTTATTGAATAGGCTGTTACTTCTTTTTAATAAAATGCATATCGAGCAAGGACATTTTGATCAATTATGTTACACTGGAATTGGCACTGAACATGTTTTCCTCCTACCCTTCCAAGTTTTACTGGTGACCTAATGTATTGTTAGATATTTGCATGCCACTTCAATGAGCAGTGACGATTGATTTCAATTTCCTTGATTATTTGTGTTTAGTGGTTCAAACTACTGAATATACTCAATTGCGCCAGAGTAAGGATGTAGAGAACATCTTTCAAACAAAGAAATGCTCCTTTCTAGTTTCTTCGTAATCCCATAAATCATCGGGTAAGAACTGATCAGAATCGTTCATAAATCATTGTACTTAGAACAAATCAGAGTTAATATGCTGATCCTGACAGGTTTCAGTATGAACCAGCTGGTTGCATAATCCTTGTTGGTCCATTGATCCAAAGAAATACCTGTAATAGTGCTTGGCCTACATTTTTTATCCACTGCTGGAACCTGGAAGTAACGAACTGCTACATATGTTCTAACTATCTGCAGAACCAGGACATTCTATTAGACTTGGTGACTAAAGGTACTGAGATCAGCATCACAGATTGGTTTTTCCGGATCAAGCTCATTGATTGCATCACCCACTTTATTCACTTGTTCCCTGATGGTGCCCAGGTGATATATTTTTTCTGTTTTCTGTTATCTCGTACTACCATTTCAAATTATGTGTATAATGAATTGAATATTCTCATTTCAGGATATGATTGGACATTTCCTCAACATGCTGCATGATACTGATTATCGTGTTAGGTTGTATCTGGCTAGGAAAATGGTTGTGCTATTCGAAACATGGGAAGGACATGATGAATTGTTTCGTGACGTTTGGTAAGTGTTTGACGACGATACATGCTGTTAAATTCCTTTGGCTACACCAGCTAGTCAACCTGTACATCAATGATGATTGGCATTTAGATTGCCAACCTCTAATCATGAGAGTTAGCTTACCAGTGTTCTGTTAATATCAGCTCAAATATTGGTGTCAAGATGGTGCAGTTCTCCAGCGAGATTCCAGTTAAATCTAGAGAAGTCTTAGCTGTTGGTCCACAATCTGTTCCAGTTATTGAAACTGTCCTCATTACATTAGCTCATTTGTCTGTGCATAGTGAGGAGGTTGAATTTGAGGTATGTTTGTTCTCGTTGTCACAAAGTATTTCTGGGACATGTGTCACCATTATGTGTTTGCCTACTGATGTCTAATTCATGTTGGAGAAAAAATATTGGTCTGACTCTGCACTGAAGTTTCTCACTCAACATAATTTTGTCCTGTCTGATGTTGCAGTGTGCATTCATGATTTCTGCTGTTGCTGCTATACAGCCTTCTCAGCGGTACTTTCACAACAAATGAACTTTTTGTTGGTTTATGGAAATATTACCGTGCTTACTCTCTTTTCATGCTACTTATCAGAAAATTGGAATATGCTTTATTTGATTCTATCTCAAGAAAGCTCAGTTACGCTTCACGAAGTAAGGTGAGTGGACATTCATCTACTTTATTCAGTTTACTAGAAGAGAATGACTTGCTTGTGGCAAATTAAAATTTGCATATTGTGATTTCTTCTCCATACCCAGTATTTGGACCAACTGATGGGTCCAATTCTCTTCCGGTGGGTTGCCTGTGAAGTGAGCCTAGTTTCGCTTGTTAAGGTAATCTTCTTTTCTACTGCTTATTACATTTTGATAATTGATTCTGAAATATGATTTCAATGTTTCCACATAGCGCCACAAAATGATGCCATTAAAAAGTTAAGCAAACTGAACACAGCTTAAATGGTTGATTAATGAGATAAGTAGGTCATCAGCTCCAGCTGACGTTGGATCTTCATAAATCCTGAGATCTGGGCTGTTGGATCTTCATAAAGCCACCATCCAGTTCCGAAAGGGCATTGCTCTCATGAGAGAAGGCAACGCAGAATAGCTGTGTCGTGGTAGTATACATCCAGGGTTCACAATGCCATCTGGAATCTGGTCTTCTGGCATGGGGACATAAGCCAGAGTACCTTGGAAAACACACATGAAACCTATTGTTTTGTTGTTGCAGAAAACAGTTCTGTATACTCTGAACACAGTACAATTGCTTAGTTTTGCTGTGAACAGTCATAAATTGGAAAGTTTATTTACTTATTTTTAGGGTTTGTAAGATTTCCAGCTGTTATTGTATTAATGAATTACTCATTCATGTGTTAATGCATTGTACTTCTCATGCAATTTCTTACAGGTGCAAGAGATGTTTGGTTTTGATACGGCCAAGCCAAAGGAGTTCATTGAACATATCTGCCCATGGCTTCTTTCGTTCCTTATTCTCAGGGGTGATGCTGCTGGTCTTAATTGGATATCCAAGGTGTGTTCACCATTATTCTAAAACATAATACTAGCTTTGCTGTTGATTCTTAGTTTCTGTTTTTTTTCTGTAGTGTTTCATTCTACATGTAAGAAGCTTGTAAACAACGGAACATACAAAATAAAATTCAAAATTGACCTTGTGAATTAATTTCCCTGAAAGAAAAACATACCAAACATCGCAGTATTATTAGTTTCAAAAGTTCTTTGACTATTTGATAGTACTGTGTACAAATGCTTTTTATAAGGCGTTTTCTCTAGTCTCCACTGCCCAGTACTTGAATGCATTGAATGTCTATGGTCTAATTTTTTTTCACCTTATGCACTTTTCAGACGTTGTTACAACCTTTATCTGCTGTCATCAAGGGATATTTTGTTCAGATCTTTGGATTGTGTATTGCCGCCAAAAATGGCACTGGGCCAGAGAAGGACTTGGCAGAAACTGTCTTATATGAATCACTTTTACAGCTTGGCGAAATTTCTGAGTTTGAGCGTGATGATCTCATTAGAAAACATATGGTATGCTTTCTGAGTAAACCTCTCCCCTTCAATCTGCATGCAATGTTTACTGTTCCTTTGTGTATTGTAATATGTATCTGTTGTTTTCATCTAGTGCATTTACATATATACAGCAAAGTGATGTTGTTTGTGCTCCTTTTTGTGATTGACTTTTACAATCTAGATGTTCTCAATCTTTTGTCAGCTGTTATTCATTATCGCACTCATTCTTGTCCTATTTTTAGGTTTCCATTGTGGGCGTTTTGCTCACAGTTTCATCCACTGCTCGCCAATCAGAATTGCCATACTTTTCCAGGGAGATTTTAGCACGCACAATCAAACAAGTTGTTGATGGATTCATGGATACAGCGTATGTCCTTATTTTTCGTGTATCCTACACAATTTTGATGGTCAAGTGCTGATGTAACAAAATCATTGCTACGCCTCTTTCATTTTAGGGATGGCGATTCAGCTGATACGGTGGTTATTGACAAAGTTAATATATTCCGTGCTGACAGAGTTTTTAAGGTATTTTGTTTTTTCACGTGTTCAATGTTTATCTAATTTCTGAATTCTTAACTGCAAATTAGAATGTTTTTCTGGCAATTATTAACTGTAATGTTATGCTGCAATCTGAGGGAATAGTCAAGAGTGTTATCTGCCAGCCACACTGTTCCTGTGATTATTATTTTTGTATGTTGTATCTAGAGTTCAATATCATGAGAAGTGTATTCCTCAAGTAAACCAAATGAATGTTAAACCTTCCTCACAAACAAATTATGATGTTCAACCAAAAAGGAATACCTGGAGTTCAATATCTAAAGTGTATTCCTTGAGGGCTTGTATTTATGAGTGGGGATTAGTTATTGCCTACCCAATTAAAACTTTTCAAACTGCGAAGTGTTTTGTGCAAGTCTGCAGTCGTTCATCGACAACATAGGGACAAATGAAAACATTACTTTGGTCTAATCTATATATTAGTTCTTTTGTTATGTGGGTTTGACCAAGTTCCATGTTTTTTTTCTTCTTATTTGGTCATAGTTCCTGTTGGCAATACATCAACAAGTTACAGAAGCAGGCCATCCTAGGCACATGAGTCATCGGCTTTGTGCGATTGAGGTTTTAATAGATGTACTTGGGCACAGAGTGGTACATTATAGCACTTGCTTGTAAGTGTTTTTCCTGTTCTCTTTCTTGTCATTGCTGTACCAGATGAATTTTAGATGTCTGTCAGTTCGGAATGGATTTTGTCGTTGTCATCTAGCACCCTCAAATATTTCAATGATCCAACTTTAGACTTGCTCGGCAAGAAAATGTGTTATGCCTGCTGTAATCTTCTGTAGGAATGTGATTCCTGTTTCCAGTTTGATGCTGGCTCCTGTGTGTCAATGGCTCAATGCCATTGTCAGAGCTTTAGTTGGAGCACCAATTACTATGCAGTATTTCTTAAAGTTAATTAACTGCCTTCACTTAAGTGTATGTGCAGTTCTGAATTACTAGACTTCTTGGTTCATGCTGTATTCCAGCACTTTACTTTTATCTTGTCTTGTACAACCTCTGTCCCAAAATACTTGTCTTAGATTTGTACGTGCCTAGATACATCCGTATCTAGACAAATCTAAGGCAAGTATTTTGGGACGAAGGGAGTATTAATCTAAATTGTACTGGGTGCATGTCTCGACTGCAGCTATATTATTTGTATAGTGGGGAATTATATCTGGAGGCAACCATTGCAAGGCCAGTGCTGCAACATTTTATCTAAATTGTTGGTTGCTTTCAATGCAAACTCATCTACAGAAACTGTCGCTGTGCTTGGCACGCAGCTCCAGGTTATTTTCACAAATAACGTCCTTGGTTTCCTTCTTGTACTTCTTCTGTCACTTACTCTTCTCATCTGGACTGTTGCAGCTTTTGGTTCCTAAATTAATCACCTGTTGCCTACCTAATGATCAAGGAGGAGGACGTCCCAATGGGGATTTGTCGAAAGTTCTATCTTTGCTTCGTCAATTAACAGTTGATGCTGATCCCTTGCTTTACGATTACATACGAGTACGCTTCATCTCCACTGATCCACTCTGTATCTACAATTGCAGTCTGACAGGCTGCAAACATGTTTTCCTTATCATCGTTGTGGTCTTTTTTGTTCTTGATGGCCTTGCAGGATTTGGAACCACTTCCTGGTCTTGATTGCTTGAAAGATATAAAAGTTTTCCATGCTTCACTTTCTGACTCATATGCCTCAAGAGACCAGTTTCTGAAGGTTGCTGTTCATTTCTTTTTTTCCTATAATTATTATTGTAATATTTGTTATGGGCTAATGTATTACTTTTAACTTCCTGTAGTTTGTTCACAGGGCTCCTCACTTGCCTGCAGAATTATTTTTGCTGAGGTATGCCCTTATTTGCACAGCATATGTGAAACATGTTAGCTTAGACCATCATGATATCGTATCATGTCTTTCTTTTGAAGTCATCGTGTTATTTGTTCTAACATAATTCTTGTTCTTGTACTTTTAAGTCTTCGTACACATCACAAGAAGTTATTATCGGGAGAAATCATCTGCAGAGGCGATGTATCTGTCGGTAATGCTGACACAGTTAGTTGCTGGCGCAGCGACCCTGATGTTGTTTCGGCTGTATGGACTCTTGTTGGCCTTTGCAGCTCATCATCTGTTGCAAATGAAGCTTCTTCAGTGCTTGCTGATTTTATCTCTAGGGTGTGCTTTCTATCTTCATCCTTTTGCCATGCCCATTATATTGTTAATGCGATTTTTCTCTTGTAATCACTTCTTTTCAACATAAGTGCAGGCTGGTATATCTGATGCTCATCAAGTAATATTCGATGTTCCAAATCTTAGTCAAAAGCACTCCTTACAACTTCAAAGTGGTTCTACTTGCAAGGAAGATAAATTGTGTTCCGACTATGGTATTTCTGATGATATCTTGCTTGATCTTCTGAAACTCTTGAAGACTTATTTATCAGACGGGTCTGTTGAAATAATAGAAGTTACTTCACAGATATTGAAGGTAAGTTACTTCTAACTCTTTGTGTGAAGATTTGTGACTGCTTATGGTGGTAATTACTGAGCACATTTTACATGGACTAATGATGACTTGTTCGATTGTTAAATTTTACATGGAATTGCAAGTGTCATGAATATCCTAGATTCAGCTTTATTAGTAATGTCACTACAATTCGTTTAATAGCTGGTTTTTGCTTTTGTTTCCATAAACAGGGGATTCTGTCAACATCGAAGGGCCTCAATTCTCTGCAGTGTCTTGATTCTCTTGATAGATCTTTACTGATGGTACTTAGTGTTACATTGTCGCGTTTCCTATGTCCTTTCAAGTTCATTTTTCATGCCTTCCAGCTTATCTTTTCACCTGCTTTTTTTTTTCCATAGGTTCATTCGAGGGGAATAAACACTCAGTTAGTTGAGCAGACACTTTTGGGGATGGATAAGTATTCTACTGGTGAGCGATAGCTTCTACCTTTTACAAATTGATGATTTGTGTTATTTTTTCCTTTTAGTTGCACGACTTCAAATTTTACAGCTGCAAATTTGTTATTTTATTTTCAGAAGTAATTTTGTTCTTTGTTTTACTCCATTTTCATGTTGGAATTATTCTGAATGGTTTGCTCTACAATGCACTATCCCAGAATGGAACAGAGACATATGCCACATCCATAAAGATAAATTATTCAACCATAAATATTTGGACGAATTAACAAGCGTAGCGCACCATGTAAATTTTTTTACTGGCAAGTTGACAGATTGGATTATATTGTGCACTCCTTGTTTCTGGTCCCACACAATACTTGACAAATTGTATCATGAGATTTTGTATGTGCATATGCGTGAATATTCTGAAATCTGTATAGTGCACCATGTAATATTTTCAAATATGGGCCTGTGTTCGCTGGTAATTCCAGATTAAATTAATTGCCGTTTTGGTTGAACTTTTGTTTGATAGTTCCACTTGAAGATTCAGACATCTGGCAGACTGATGGTCAGCCGTATGAGCAATGGTTATGTACCCTAGTGAGCTCGCTCATTTCCCATTGTGATGACATCATCTTAAGGTATAATTTTCCACAGAAAATATAGCCGTGACATTAGTCAGTGTGACTGTAACCTCTATAGAGCTTGATAATGGTGTTTTTCTTACAGACTTTGTAGAAGTCTTGTTTTTCTTAAAGTTGAGGCTGCTGAGCTTTTGCTGGCAAGTGCTCTGGTGAACATTGCTGGCAATATGGATTCTAATAGCAGCATTTGCGGATTAATTTCATCAAAGGTTTGTACCACACGAAGTTATTTGGTTGCTTGAAAACTGTCAATTGATGCCTTTTGTGATATATGCATGTAGGTTGAGAAAATAATTTTTTGCGACTCGAATTATATGATGAAATCAGTTAAGCTATTTCTGGATGCACTGAATGTTGTCAGATCTTTTTATGTTACTGAACGAGCCAGAGCTTCCCCTTATAATACTAGAGCTTCCCCCTCCCCTTACAATACTCCGAAGGTATGTTTTTAATGGCAGTCTGTTCGGCTGCTTGTTTCTAAAATTTGTGTATCATGACCATTGTTTTCTCTTACCATAGTTACACACTTACATGATATATGATTGAAGGCTCATGACAAGTTTTTCTGCGCCTGTCAATTGTATATCTCCAAGATATCACATAGCGTTTAGTTTTTCGTGGGAAGCGCTCAAATTATTGGCATCTTTATGCTAAAAAACCATGGTTCGCTACTCTCGCATGGAACTCGATTACTTTAGAGTTGTTATCATGGTTTTTTACTGAAAAATTCTCTTTGTTGCATGACGCTTCACCATGTAATATTGAGTTGTTGACCATTTAGTGAACACATCTTTTTCTTGAGAGTGTTCCATTTGGTAAATTTCTGTGACTGCATCACATCGAAGAGCAATTTACTGTTCCTTTGCCTTCCAGCTTTCTTGTCTTTTACTTTAAATGATTTGACTCAGATACTGCATGCATGAATCAAGCAATCGGCATATTAATCCACTTGGCGGGCCTAGTTGATTATTTACTATTGTATGGTAGCCTTTAACAATCCTGTCTGTCAGGAATGAACGTATCAGGAGCCAATACTCAATGTCCGGATGTCACAAACCTAACTACTGTTTTTCTTCAATAGTAATGTTGTGCACTTGATGAACTTATTTCTGTTTATTTCTACTTTTCAACTGCCTATGGATCTTCTGTAGGATGGTAGTAGATCCGCTAGATCCAAAAGTAGGTCACCAGCGGCAACGCCGTCATCTTCATGGAGGAAGGTACCTTATTATCTTATCTTCTCTCTTTTAGAAAAAAACAGGTATCTTTTGCTATAGATTTTTTGTTGCTGTACGTATTTCTGTAAATCTTGGTATACAAGAGGATATCTGTTGTATTTTTACAGTTCTTGGCTGTCACAAGCTCATAAACATGCCATTCTATATTTCTATTGATGAATTGGCGTATTATCTCTCCTCTTAGCAATGAATTAAGTAATGAATTTTTGGGGATGCTCTTAGACTCCACCTTTAATCTTTAGGCCTGCAGGAGCATGTCCTTCGAAAATAGAAATTCCTTTGTAGTGTACTCCTTTTCATCCATGCTTCTATGTTTTTCTGTAGTTGGCACATGCGAAGCTTCTCACATCAGTCTATCTCAAAAGTTTGAACGTTTGCTTGTAACTAGGGAGAATGTCTACAGCTGCTATCCCTTTCTTAACATGTCATTAATTCTCCAGGTGTACTGGCTTTCGGTTGATTATCTTGTAGCTGCCAGAGCTGCTCAAGTAAGTCTGATAACTTTGTCATTATGTTGTTTGTTTCCTTTGTCATTTGCCGATCTCTATTATAGTTCTCTAGATGTTCAGTTACCTTCCATTGAAAATATGTTTAGCTACAGTCTTTGGTTTGAACCCATGTCTGGATATGGTAAAAAGTGCATGGTTGGAGTAATAGGATTGATGTGCTGTTTTGTATGGGTTCTGGAGTAATAGTATCCCGTCCCTCGCAGTGGTATTTAACAAAATAAAACTTGTTCTAACAATTCAACCATGAATAGTTCTTGGCCACAGAAATGCTCGCTGCACCAAACCTTTCTTCTGCATACAATTTTTTCCACCTTGTGCCTCTGGAGACTGAATGTCTCGATGCTTCAAGGGCTCCTTTTCTCTTTGATGGTACTGATTGTTGCTTTCTACTGGATTTTTGTAGCGTTGCTCATGTGACTTTGCGACGCTTATGTATGTTGAACTTTGGTGTGAGGAACAATTCAATAAGCTGGACCTAGGACCTCCAGATTTTTCACAGCAAGAGTCGGTCAGTCCACTTTACATTTCGTCGGTTGTTGCTTTACATCTTGCTTGTGCTTTTTTAGCTCTATTTTGATGTCTTCATTTGTGTCAAATTATGTTTCTTCCTCTTTCCAGTTGCCACCACATATTGGGCTATTGGTTGAGGCATTTACTCACATAAATGAGCCGGACAGCATTTATGGAATAACACTGGCCAATGAGGTTACTCGCACAACTTCTATTTGTAATTGTTGATTTATTTTGGGTGTGTTCTAATTTTATGTATGAAATCCGGTACTTAAAACGCCATTTAACTTTCACCATTCTGTGTGAACTCCATACAAATTTGAAAATAGTGAAGGGAAATAATCTTCATCCATCGCCACATAGGCACACAATCGTTAAATTCACATTATAAACGTCTTATATTTAGGAACAGAGGGAATACTATTTTAGAATAACAGTTTTGCTGTTAAGGTCTGGAAGTTATGCATCTTAGATTGCTTCTTGTTCTGGCTGTATCTTGAACAGGTAGCTTCTCAAATCATCAGATATGAGCATGAGGGTAACTGGAGCAGCGCTCTTGAATATTATGATTTACTAGTAAGATCAACCCCGAAGGAGAACCTTGCCAATTTTGCTGGGACAGTGTTGACTGGACCATCTGTGTCTTCTAAAGCAGAAGAGAATCTGCTGAACTGGAAAATGCACAAAGGTCTGATGAGGTCATTGCAGAAAACTGGATGTAGCCATGTGCTTGATATTTACAGCCAAGGGTTAACCAACCAAAAAGCGTGCCTTCAACAGGATTCAGAGTTTGTTGATATACAAGTTAGTATTGCGTATTCTAGATAATATGCTTATTGCTAGATTTTTTAGTAGTTTTGTTATATGTTTGACTATCTATCTCACAGTACGAAGCTGCTTGGAGGGCAGGAAACTGGGATTTCTCCTTTTTCGTTCCATACTCTTCGCAGCCTTCAAGCCGCTCCCGCGATTATTGTCTTTTCAATGAAAATTTGCACAGGTCCGTATTCTTCATTTATCCTTTCTTGCATACCAATATGCTTTACACGTTCCACATTACCTTATGTTGAAACAGCTCTAAGTTGTTAATTAATTATTTTCATTTCGCCATTTTGCCCTTACCTTCTGAAAACTTGTTTCCCTACTTCTGATATATTTTTGAACTTTCTCTGCATGCTTCAGTTGCCTAAGAGCTCTTCAGAATGGTGATGCTGAGCAGTTCCAGGGGAAACTTTCCCATTCCAAAATGGTAGTGTTCAGTGTTCATATTAATTTATACAGGGTACTCATTTGGGTTTCTCTAGACTGTAACTTATTTAATTTGTCCTCTTTTAGGATCTCGTGTTGGCTCTTTCAAATGCTAGCAAGGAGAGCACGAAATACATCCACTCTACCGTTCTCAAATTACAAGTACTCCTTGACATATGGTGGCCTTCATGTTTTTGGTTATCGGTAGGTACATTACTTCTAACATTTTGTTAATTTAGATGCTAGATCATCTTTCTATGGCATGGGAGCTGCGCTGGAAATTTTGTCCCGACCAAGCTCCAAAATCTAATGTTGGAACTGAGGAATTTTCTCTTGTGCCTGCTGTACCCAAGAGGAATCAGGTTCTGATGCTTTCCTTGTCATATATTGAAACCATTTTGTTAATACTTGAATTTTCCTGGCTGCCTAATCATTTCCTTACCTTTTTTTTGCAGCTGGAGTTGTTGAGTAAAGAGTGGAATTTCATCCTGTGTCAAACAGAACGTAACCTTGATCTTTTTGAACCCTTTTTAGCATTCAGACGTGGCCTCCTTAAGATCTTAGGTTCTGAAGAACATCTCATAGAACATTTATTTCAATCCGCTTCTGCACTCCGGAAGGTTGGCTCACTTCTTTACTTTCCGACTATGGGTCCACTGTGTTTGTTTGCTTAGTACATCATGATTATTTTCTGGATTCAGGGATTAAGGTTTTCTTTGGCTGCGGCTTCCTTATATGAACTCAAAGAACTTTGCTGTCACAGAGATCAGCAAACTGTGCCAAGCACTTATTTCCTCTCAAAGGTAAACAATTTACCTTTCTGTTATCCGCCTGCTGATTTGAACTTTTGAAGTTCTAACTTGCTTTCCTTTCCCTTTCTCTTTTGCATATTAATGTCAGAGTATGTTTTATTTATGTGATCAATTGAAGTTCATATTCTGATAATCCTGCATTCACTCTCCAGCTTGAAGAAGCTAAACTGCTGAGAGCTCAGGGGCAGCATGATATGGCTATTGGTCTTGGTAAATACATACTGAAGAACCATACTGATGAGAGAAACAAATCAGATGTCTACCGATTGGTTGGCAAGTGGTTGGCTGAAACAAGATCGAGCAAGTAATCCTTTATATTTGATGCCTCGTATACTGTTTTTCTATTGCGAAGTGAGAACTCTTTCCACTTTTTGTATGTGTTGTTAACATGAACATTCTTTATAATAAATTTTGTAGCTCAAGAACAATCATTGAAGACTACCTAAACCACTCTGTAGCTCTTGACAAAAAGTACATGTCCAGGCAGTGTCGCACGCATTTCCATTTAGCACATTACACATACAACTTGTTCAAAAGCTACGAGGAAAGACTTTCATCCAATGAATGGCAAGCCGCTCTGCGTTTAAGGAAATACAAGGTAGCTGAGTTGACAATGCCATCAATATTTGACTTTAAGCTTTGTTTATCTTAATCAATTGCTATTTAATGCAGACTAAGGAGTTGGATACGCTGCTTAAAAGACTCAAAAATTCATCCAAGGCACGTAGATAACTGCAACTTTTGAGGGTTGCTGAAACCTGAAAAACAAGGTCTTTTATTCTTGCTACCTCGTATACTAAGCCTTCAAAATTTCAGGCTGAGAAAAGTGATTACGGTGCGAAAATCCAAGAGTTGCAGAAACAACTTGCACTTGACAGAGAAGAAGCACAGAAGATTCAGGTGTGCATATACTGTTTATCCAAGCTTCACAACCAAATTTCAAGTTCATGGTCCCTTCATATATACCAAATATACTGTTTAATATTTCTGTCCAATAACCATATATCCAAAAAAGGTGCTGATATATAGGCAGAACCTACCGTTCGCAAAAATTAACTATTTGGCAAGCGGATGATGCAATATTATGATAATTTACAGAAAGATGCATTCATTTCATGTTGTGCATATATGCCAAATTTTAGTGGTAAATTCATCTGAGCCATAGAGTGCCAGAATGTCGAGCATTGCATCATGCATTATTCTCTTTTACTGTTTTTTCTTTTCTTAGCTGTCTACATCCAGAGGTGGAGCCAGCATACCACCAATGAGGTAACCTAATAATTTTTTGCATATCTTATACAATCACTATCTATCCATGGAGCTAAGCTCATACATTCGTCAATCTGACCCCATGCACTGGAATTGACTCCTATGGTGTCTGTCCTGGCTTCCCCCGTCTACATTTTGGACTAGCGTGTCATGTGATTTTCATAAATGGGGTTATGGTGCCATAGGAGCACCAAATATGGAGTCCCTCGTTCATTATGGCCTCAGTAGAAACCCACAGCATAATTTTAGCGTTACAATTAGTTGGGCATGTTGAGTGTTATACAACGCATTCCATGGAATATTAAATTTCTCAGTTTGTTTTGAGCATTTTATTAACTTGAACCCTTCTACCAGGATGATCGAGACGAGTTCTTGAGTCTAGCACTTGAGGGGTACCAACGTTCCCTAGTTGTTGGTGGCAAATATGACCTACAAGTGGTATGCAATATATTTGCTGGGAATGTTCTTTTTCTTTCAGTCTCAATGTGTTTCATACTGCAAAACAGTTTACCTTCAATTCTGTGTAATGTTCTCAAGGATACTGTTGCTTATGTCAGTGTCAAACATCTTACATTCAGGTTTTCCGGTTGGTATCACTGTGGTTTAATCTCTTCTCAAGGAAACAAGTTGTGGACTCAATGATTAAAACAACAAAAGAGGTCATCTCTTTTAGCTCCATTTCATTATTCCCGCTGGTACTTTTTTCCCTTCCATGGTAAAAAACTTTATTTTTTGGTTCGATAGGTCCAAAGCTACAAGTTCATACCATTGGTCTACCAGATTGCTTCTAGACTTGGGAGTTCAAAAGATGCTCAGGGGTCAACAAACTTCCAGGTATGCACAACGTTGAGAACTGTCATATGTTGCTTCCGCGAGTAAACATGAATATGAACCTCTCAAGTAAGATCATTATTTTCCCTGGCAGAATGCATTAGCTTCTCTCTTGAAGAAAATGGCCATTGATCATCCATATCATACAATATGTCAGGTATTAAAGTTACAGTCTTCTATATATTGGAAGAATTACGATCAAAGTCTATTTTCATGGTTTTCATACAATTCATATTGTTTTAGTGTTGAACCTATAGTATATTGAATAGTGAACCCAGATCTAGTCAGCCAAATGCTGAATGCATGTAAATCAATCGTATAACATGGTCAGTACTGTATCAACTAATACAAATACCAACACAACATTGTTTTAGGACAACCCCAGCACGACTTTCACCATTAGGCCTAGTTGATGTATGGAGCAACTCGAGCACATTGTTGTTAAATCTCAGATTCTTTCAGGCCAGTAGAACACTCTTTTGCTGTTTTAAGTATGTGTCATTCTTTGGCCTCAGCTTTTGGCTCTAGCAAATGGTGACCGTGTCAAAGACAAGCAAAGAAGTAGAAGTTCTTTTGTTGTAGATATGGACAAGAAGCTTGCTGCTGAGAATCTATTAAAGGAGCTATCTTCTTTTCATGGGGCTTTGATTCGTCAGGTTTGCCACTTCTTACAATGATCATTTTATCGCGATATTCTTACCCATGGAGGTGGTCATGTAATATATTATTCATGATGCTCATCCCCACGTCTTATAGATGAAGCAAATGGTTGAGATCTACATTAGGTTAGCGGAACTGGAGACTAGGAAGGAGGTTAGTTACCTGTTCAAATAACGGCTTGTAGGGGATTTGTATACATACATTCTCCATGCTGACATATTCTTTTTGTACATCTGGTTTTCAGGACACTAACAAAAAAATCTCACTACCCAGGGAGTTCCGCAGCATTTGCCAGCTTGAACTTGCAAAGGTACTTTTTATGAAATTTACTTCTACAAATTCCTTCTGTCGCTTCCAGCTGAAAATTACCATATGGTTAGGAAAATAAGCAATCTTTGCTTTGTGGGACCTTCTGATTTTCCTTGATTAATAACCTGGGTCTGTGTGTTCTCAACCATGAGTGTTTTAACTTTTAAATGACTTGTGGAAATTTCACTGCGCTGCTTCTTTGTTTGTTTGATTTCATCAGGTTCCTGTTGTGACTGCTACTATTCCAGTTGATCCTAATTGTCGGTATGAAGAAGGTACCTTTCCACATTTCAGTGGGCTGGTGGATTCTATTACGTAAGTTGGGTTTTGAACACATTGTTTGTACCCGAGGATTTACTGTTTTTGGTCTTTATTGACTGTTGGAAGTCTTCCTCCATGACAGTATAATGAACGGAATTAATGCTCCAAAAGTTATTCAGTGTATTGGCTCGGATGGTAACAGATACCGCCAACTTGCAAAATCTGGAAATGATGACCTGCGACAAGATGCTGTATGTTCTTCTCTTTCATTTTATTGAGAAGTTTGACAATGTATTAGACATACAGGGTTTGACACTAAATCAGTACTTAACTCTGGCGAAAGCTATGGTTGCCTGTGAATATCATAATACACCGCACTTCCACCCGGAGCCTGAGTAAACGCTGTCTTGTGTAAATTTCAGGTGATGGAGCAATTTTTCAGTTTGGTAAATATGTTCTTGCAAAATCACAGAGATACTTCGGAAAGGAGATTGCGAATACGCACATATAATGTAGGAATGAATGCCATAAATTTGCATTTATCTTAAGTTTCTCCATGCCTATTTTGCAACTTGTGACAAATCCAACTATTTTCTCAAGGTTGTTCCTTTCACCCCAAGTGCTGGTGTCGTTGAATGGGTAAATAGGACTGTTCCGCTTGGTGACTATCTCTTAGACAGGTAATTCTGTTCAGATTCCAGTTGTTATATGTAAAATAATTCCAATTTCTGGATATTTTTTATTAATTAAAGCTATTTTTGATTTATAAAAAAATGCGTATTTCATTGGTTCGGACAGCAATAGAATTGGCGGAGCACATGCACGATATGGAACTGGAGACTGGACATTTCTGCAATGTAGAGAGCACCTGGCGTGTGTATGTTCATATCTGGAGCTTTCACTTTTATATATTCCAATAAATGATGATCAATGTCCTTTCTGAAAGCACTTACGTTTTGTAGGAGAAAGACAAAAGGAAGGCGTTTTTCAAAATCTGTGACAACTTTAGGTTTTTGTTGATTATTTTCATTTACTGAAAAATGCAGAAGTAAAGTTGTCTGTTTCGTTTACATTTTCTTTTCTTTTTTTCCTTGTCCTGCAATAACCAGGCCTGTGATGCACCATTTCTTCATTGAGAGATTCTTGCAGCCCGCAGACTGGTTCCAAAGTCGACTTGCGTACACAAGAAGTGTGGCAGCAAGCTCAATGGTAACTTTCATTTTAGTTGGTGAACGGAAGTCATTTGTCTTTGCCTATACCGGTTACTAATTTTGAGGGTTCAGGTGGGATATATTGTTGGGCTTGGAGATCGCCATTCCATGAACATTCTCATTGATGAAGACACAGCCGAGGTTGTGCACATTGATCTTGGTGTTGCATTTGAGCAGGGTCTCATGCTTAAAACACCTGAACGGGTACGTGATCGAAACCATACCATTGTAATGTTTGCTAATAGTTACCATCTTGAAGCCTACTATGTGCGTGAAGCCTACTATAAATGATAGCCTGGATTAAGTTTACATCTGTGCTTGTAGGTTCCATTCCGGCTAACAAGGGACATCATAGACGGCATGGGCGTTACTGGCACTGAAGGTGTATTCAAAAGATGCTGTGAGAAAACTCTGTCTGTTATGAGAGAAAATAAAGAGGCATTGCTCACCATTATTGAAGTATGTCTGTTGCCAAAAGTTTTTTCATAAATGCATTCATCAGGCAAGTTGCCATTGCAGTTTGTCCTGATAATTGATCTAACATATCAGGTCTTCATCCATGATCCTCTTTATAAATGGGCCCTTTCGCCACTGAAAGCCTTACAGCGTCAGAAGGTAACCAGATGATTTTTCGCTTATATAAGTATCTCTACAAATGTCCACTATGCACGACTACAGCTTGCAGCGCCGGTGCTGCTGCATATGTCAGCGCTAAAGCCACAATATCATCCATACATACAATCTTTGTCGAAACATACACCATTTTTTTTCTTAATTTCCCTTTGGAAGGTGTGGAATTCCAAAGTCTGAAGTAACATCTGATGTTTCAGGAAACTGAATACAATGACTCATGCCTGGATGATTCTCAAGAGGCGTATGAGGGCAACAAGGACGCGGCCCGTGCGATACTCCGCGTCAAACAGAAGCTGGACGGTTATGAGGACGGCGAGATGAGGAGCGTAGAGGGGCAGGTCCAGCAGCTCATACAGGACGCGGTAGACACTGATCGGTTATGCCAGATGTTCCCAGGGTGGGCACCTTGGCTGTGAAGCGCCCATAAGAACATAGATGGGAGATTCCGAACCCGCGGTAAACGCGATGTTAAGCTTTTATTTTTGGTGCCCGGTGTGGGTGAAGGTGAGAAACATGCATGGAGATTCCGAACCCGCCGTAAAAGCGATTTTGTCACTGCTTGAGAAGCTTTTAATTTCGGCGCTTGCTCTTGTGCGCGAAGGTGGGAGAGGGGCTTGCCACATCATACATGGGCCTGTAGGTGTACATATAACTGTCGTAGGTATACTTGTCTGTTGATTGTATATAAAGGGGCCTTTTGTGTGGATGATGTATGCAGCGGAAGAAAGGTAAAACTCATGAGTACCGTTGATGATATCTTCGAAAAGAAGTTGCTTTTCAAGGATTATTGTCTTTCTTTATAATTCACTAACCACAATGCACGTGCAAAGATATGAATATCTTTTGACCATGGTGTCTGATGCATAACAAATATTGATGTGTGGAAAGTGAAGTGGAGAGCAACTAAGAGGCAGCAAGCAGGGAAATAATTTTATATGCGATTAGTGTAGATATCATTCACAACAAACATTGAATATAAATATTTATAAGTTGGTATCGGCAAAGTTTTGGTATTGATTATCCTAATGAAAGAGCCCATGATGGTTAAATGGAAATTTATCAGATTGAAATAAAAAAATTAGAGGACTTGCATGGGCTAGCACTTAGATCGCCCCTAGCCCTTGCACTAAATTTTAACTCATTAGAGCATCTCCAACAGACGCACAAAAGTTTCGTGCGCTAAAATAGTTTAGCGCATCACTATAGCACTTTTAATGCGTCGGATCCAACATTGGTTTAGCAGATGCCAAAAACGTGCGCCTAAAAAAACACACAGTGCAAATTATGAAGCGTGCACAATCCGGCGCCCCAAATTTGCAGCTTTTGATAGCTTCTATTTTAGCGCATCACTATAGCACTTTTAATGCGTCGGATCCAACATTGGTTTAGCAGATGCCAAAAAACGTGCGCCTAAAAAAACACACAGTGCAAATTATGAAGCGTGCACAATCCAGCGCCCCAAATTTGCAGCTTTTGATAGCTTCTGATAGTGCTTTTTAGCGCGTGCACTATTTTACAGCTTCTTCTGGAGCTGTCTCGAGCTCAAAAAACTCAAATTTTAGCAAGCGGAGCAGTTTTTGTGTGCTTGTTGAAGATGCTCTTAACATTATAAGTCCTCAAATTTGAGTTATAGCTTTTTGCACCAACCCTTCCTCAAAATAGAAAATTTCTGCAGATGGTCATTTAAAATAGAACTTCAAACTGGATTTAGAAAACTTGCTGGTTTATTGTACATAACACAACCTAATTAAGAGCTAAACTGAGCTAAACATCTACTTATCGTCAGAGGAGATGCAGATGGCTGGTGCCTTGTGGGAGCTCGACGATCATGGTTGTGAGTGGCCCTCCTAATCCATGGCATTGAGACGGGGAGAAGGTTTAGGGAGAATACCAATGAGTTGTTAAATTTGGGCAGGAGGGGGTGTATCCAGAAATAAGAGAAGGAAGCTCCTACAAGCCTCCTCAGATAAATAAGAGAAGGAAGCTCCTACAAGCCTCCTCAGAGATCAGTGATTCTGGGCCGTTGGATCGGTTCTCTTGATGTGTTTTCGTCCGTCCGATCGAGATCTGAAGAAGCCTGGGCCGTTGGATCTGGGATTGACACTGCTGAAATGAATAGTAATGGCAACAAAATGTAAATACCATGCCCCCATCGGGGCATTTTGGTCATTTCGCGTAGGGGGTATAAAAGGCGGCCACGTTCCTGGTGAAACCCTAGCCGCCTCGCTCCCGCACTCCGCCTCCTCCCTCCCGCACTCGCGCCTCGCCGTCACATCCTCTCCCCTCCCCCGCGCCTCCTCTCCCTTCCCCTTCCGCCTCCTCTCCTCCTACCCACATCGCCGCCGCCACCCACGCCTCGAATCACACGGCGGCAGCGGCCCAGGCAAAGGCGGCGGCGCGCATAAACAGACTTTGGGCGGCGAAAGGCGGAGGAGGGAGGAGAGAGCACGACGATGGCGGGGAGCGGCGGCAGAAGAAAGGCGGCGGCGCGCCCTTCTCCGCCATGTGCGTCACGGATCTCCGCGACTCCTACCAGATCCGCCATAACAGAGCACCCCGCCCCGACGAAAGCGAGATGAGGAGCACGACGACGGCGGCGGGCAAGCAAGAAGAAGACGTCAAAGCGGCGCAGGCCGCGCGAGCGAGCAGCCAGAGAGGAATGGCCACGACCCTCTCCCTCGGTGGCGCGGCGCCAGCGCCTCCTCTCTGCGCCCCCGCCTCGCGGGCTCATGGCGTGTGCGGATCCGGTGTCGGGCGCGGGGTCCGGCGCGGTGGCGGCCATGAATGAGCTGGAGGTGGCGGTGGCGCTCTTTTTCACCGAAGGAGTGATGGATGCGGGGCGAGGCCTCGTCCTACACTCCCTCGCCGCCGCCTAGCTAGATCGAGCACCCCATGGACGCTTCTTGACCTGGGGCTCCTCGACGGAGGATGCTTTCTCCATATGTTGCTGCTCCGTGCAACCTCTCCTCCCCGTGCCTCTGCTCGCTCAAACCCAGCCGCAGCTCCTCGTCGGCCATGCGGGAGCACGGACGAGCTGCTCATCGGCGTCCATCCGCAGCCTCGCCAACGACGGTGCCGAGCCTCCTCGACAATAAGCCCTCCTACTTGCCGCACGGTATGTGTCCTCTCTTGCATAGATGATTGACAAGCACCGCCAAGATCTGTTGATTCGACCCCTACCCCATCTCCGCAGATTGACAATGATTAAATGTTTATGATTGCAGCCAGATTTTAGTAGGGGAGGATGGATCTGCAGGCTTTCATATGTTTTTTGATTTTGCAGATAGGGCTTTCTTCTATTCTGGCAAAGAGTCAAGCTAGCAACCGTGAAGATGCAGAATTCAGCTAATTTTTTTTAAATAATACATTTTTTAATTATTTTCCATAAATATTATGCTGGGTAAATTTTTTTCAAAAATAATACACCATCAGCCCGCTGCAGGCCGACTGGGCCTAGTCGGCCCACAGCAGGCCGATTGGATTCCAGTCGGCCTACAGCTGGCCGACTGGCCCCTGTCGGCCCACTGTGAGCTGATTGGGTCCTGTCGGCCCACTGTGGGCTGACTGGAGCTAATTGGCAATTGTTTTTGCAAAAAATAGGCATAAAAAATATATGTTTAAAAAAATGTTAATCATGTAATTAAAAAATGTTAACGTGTATAATAAAATGTTCCTGATGTATACAAAAATGTACAATATATATGCAAAATGTTGACATAAAAGTATGTTTTAAAAGTGTTAATCATGTATTTAAAATTGTTAAATGTGTGTATAAAAATGTTCCTTATTTATACAAAAATATAGAATGTGTATGAAAAAAGTTGACACCAAAAATTATGTTGGTGAGTTGGTGACAAAAAATAAATCAAGGTTGTGAAAAAATATGATTGGTTGCTCTTTTGTATGGAACTGGAACATTTTTTCAAACATATTTTTTGGTGTCAACTTTTTTCATACACATTCTATATTTTTTATAGATAAGGAACATTTTTATACACACATTTAATAATTTTAATCATGTATTTGAAAAATGTCAACTTTTCAAACATAATTTTTGGTATCAACTTTTTTCATACACATTCTATATTTTTGTATAAATAAGGAACATTTTTATACACACATTTAACAATTTTTAAATACATGCTTAACACTTTTCAAAACATATTTTTATGTCAACACTTTGTATATATATTGTACATTTTTGTATACATCAGGAACATTTTTTTATACACGTTTAAAAATTTTTAATTACATGATTAACATTTAAAAAAAAATATATTTTTGTATACATCAGGAACATTTTAAAAAAAAATATATTTTTTATACACGGTGGGCCGACAGGACGCAATCAGCCCACAGTGGGCCGACAGGGCCAGTCGGCCAGCTGTAGGCCGACTGGAATCCAATCGGCCTGCTGTGGGCCGACTAGGCGGGTGTATTATTTTTGAATTTTTTTTATCCAGCATAATATTTATGAAAATTAATAAGAAAAATGTATTATTTAAAAAAAAATTAGCGCAGAATTCATGCAACTCCGTCTTACTCCAACTCTCAGGTTTGTCTTTTTCCATCCTTAATCACATGTATTTTTTCGAAATTGATTAATCACATGTATGTGTTTCTACCATCTTGATCTTGCATGAATAGAATTACTAGACGGAAGATGTTTGAAGTGCAAACTAATATAATGTTTAGGTTCAGATTTGGTGAGAAAGTGAGAACATGAATACATCAGAGATCAGACTCTATGCTCTGTAGCCAACCACTTTTTTCATGTAATTTTGTTAAGAAAAAAGAAACCATAGCATGCAATGCCTACCAGCTAGCTGCTAATAAGCACCTTCCCGAGCTCCTGTGCATGTCTACTCTCAGCACACGGTTGCACTGTCATTAGGGCAGCCCTACAGTTTATAGATGGGGGCATGGGGCATAATTGCACAGTTAATACTATAGTAAATGAATTAATATTCCAGTTACTAATCTTTTGTGCATTATATCATAGAGCGTAGACATTAGGTTTCAGTTTGACTCATGCATGCATCAGAGACCTCTCAGGTTGACCTTAGGTTTCAAACATTTATGCCTGCATATACCGCCCAGTTCCAGTTGCTCGAGATCACATCCCTCATCTTTGCCCCCAGCCTGTGGGTAGGAATAGAGTATTCTGATCTATAATGTCTTCCCGTGGTTGTGGGCCTTGTGGCAGCAGAATTTCAGTTTTTTCGATTGTTGTTGGACCCTACAGTTGTAATACTTGAGCTCTATCTAAATGTGTTTATATATAGGTATGCTTGCATTGACACCTAATCAGAATAGGTTTTTAGAATTAATCTATAGTTTGTTAACAAAATTGGTAAGCCATTGCAACCATCTAATTGGTGGTATGGTGTGCTTCTGACGGAATTTCACGGCGTTTGTACCAGCGGCATAGTAACTAAAAACTACGGTGAACATAGCTTATTTATTGTTTCTGGAGGGCCTCACGGATGAGCTATTCATCGGCGGCACCCTGCCAGTCGTTTAGAGGATCTGCGGGAACAAATGAACAAGCAGAGTGTCATAAGTCAGGGACCAGCATCCATGCCAACTGCCCGGGATGACTGCTAAGGCAATTCATATTCTCTCTCAATCGTCAGCTACCATATGATGTTAATTGATCTTGATCTTCCCCACTCGCCAGTTCTGAAGACACTTCGGATCTCACATTAACTTCATTCAGTCGTTAAGAATAACCATAGGTATGTTCTACAATAGCCTTCTTTAAATTGTTTAATATATATTTTACAACTAAACAAACCTTCCAAATGTCTCGATATCATTTTCAGTAATATGCATCTCAAAGCTATGGCTCATGCGCCCATACAAAAAAGGACAACTGACTAGATTGAGGATACGTTATGGTAAGAAGGCTATATATTCATGGTGATCTTAACCCCACTCTTGACTTTTTAACCGATGCCCATAGGAAACATAATTAGGCATTTGTAATCATGAAAGTTTCTTTCATCATGCTTTCCATAATATAGTGAAATTTGACAACAAAATTATTTTCTATGCTGCTACGTAGTCAATTCAGTGTGTGTAGAAGATGTTGTCGTGGGTGTGCAGAGTATGCGGTGCATGGCTTCTTGTGTTTGTGTGTGTGTGTGTGTGTGTGTTCTTATATGTTAATTGGTGGCTGGTGTGTGCGCGCGCAGGGTGTGAATGGGGACAGCAAGTAGGCGGCGTGCATACTACACCAAGGAGCGATACAGGGCATGAAGCAAGCAAGCGAGCAGGTGTACACAGCGACCTGCTACTGCACTAATAGCCTTGACAGAGCACCGGGGCCGGCTCGACAGGGCATTCGGCCGCCGGCGGACCCTGGATGTGCGCGATGGAGATGAACCCCGCGTCGTCGCCTCTACAGCCTGGATAGAGCTCCGTCAGTGCTGGTGATGAACCCCACGTCTGTGCTGGTGATGGCGCTGTCCATCTACTTTCTCCACCGGCTGTCAGACAGTAGAGATCACATTGTGGATTTATGTTTTCTTCAGAGTGTTCTCCCGTCATTGTTGGATGTCGAATTTGCAAGGCAATCCGTTTCTATGTCGATGTCTTAACCACTTCGTACTTCCGCACAATTAGCAGAACAGAGCAGTTGCCACAATTTACCCATTGATTTCTTAGACTGATTCAGACCTAGGAAAGCCTGCTACTTGTGCAAGCAACAGGGTAAGAAGTTTCAGTTTTCTTACTAATGCACCTCAATTTGTAAGGTTAGAACAACATCAGTTTGCTTTATGTTGGTTTTCTAATTTCTACGTATTCCTTTCTTACATACTCTGCCTTCAAGCAAATCTTATCTAGGTAGTATGGAAAGCAGACAAATTATGTAACTATTTCTGTTTTCTCATGCTCTGCTATGTCAGATTGAGGAGAAAGAATTATTTTATTCACCTATCCTATTTTTTATCTATAATAATGTCATTTTTCCATCTCGTGATCTTTGCTCCAGTTGTGCTAATACTTTGTGTGCACTTCAGCGGGAATGAAATTTTCTTGCTACCATGTGTCATGGTAGTAGGTTGCTGCGGCAAAAAACTGGTAAGCCCCCTAAGAGAGGAAAAGTGAAAAAAGTCCCATCCTGCTTACCATGTTTTATCTTAAAAAAATGGCTTCTATTTTGTTTCTAACCTATATCTCTGCACGGTTTCTTTCTCCAAACATGCTTTTGCTGCAACCCTGGTCAACTGGCTTGAACAGAGCTCACATGAGTCACCGCCAAATGACCCTTTTTTGAAATTCATTCTCTTATGCACTGAGAAAGGAGTTACTCCATGTCAGTATGTACATACAGATGCAAGCAATAGATAAACTGATGTAGATGATGATTGAAGAAATTTTCAGGAATTTTCCAATCTGAATTGGCTATAGAGTTGGGGAAAAGAGAAGTCTAGGCTCTGATGAACACATCTTCTTTCCTAGCTGACTAACAGTTGGCACCTCTATATTTACATTACATCAGGCCAGCGCTACAAAGCCCATGTATGCCTCTGTCCGCCTGCCTGCCTCAATGGACGTTGCGATCACAAAAAAGTAGATAAAAATGCACATCAGTTTGTCAAAATACATGTTGGTTATCTTACGAACGAGTATAGCTATCACAAGAATACATCAAATATGTATCAATTTTTCAATGAAGCAAACTTATATTATGATTATCACATTTTGATCTTGGAGTAATGGTCGACTTTAGTAAATGGTTACTGCAGCCTGCACCAGTCCAGTATTTCTAATTACAAGTTTTAGCTCCATCGGGATAATCTGATTAGTGTATCACAAGCTTGATGTTTTTAATCGTGCAATTTTGTAGTTATTTTAGTGTTATGCAGAACACATAGATTTTTCACAACAGAAAGAAATCGAAGTATAACCTGATTTTGCTTTATTATTTAGTACCAGTTGACTTTGTAAATCCCAGTTTCTCTAGTGTTGTAACTCTATCAGATCATCAAATTAAACTAATCTTTTTCTTTGGACAGCTTGTAATTTGTAATATTATGATTTTCCTTTTCAGAAACCACTTCAACTAGCCTAGGACCATCTCTATTATTCCTCCAGTATTTTTTGGAATGAGATGACACATTGTATGCCAGGTAACAAGCAACTGAAGCAAGAAGATTTTTGTAATTTTTTTGGAAAGAATGAGCCCCTGAACCTAGGATGCATGGCGAAGGATCCAATATGCCAGGACCAATGAGGGCACTACAGAGCTTCATATGCAGTTTATTATAGCTGCTTGCCTTCTTCAAGTGTCTAGATTACATAAACATGGTTCTTCAAGTGTCTAGATTAAATGAAACATGTTTCTTCAAGTGTCTACACACTACAGGAAGTAAGTTTCTTATAGAAGTAGTCAAACCTGGATACCAATTTATTGGAACCATTATATTTCTTATAGAAGTAATGCAATATATTCTCTCTCTTATGCCTACTTTAAATACATTTTGGCTATGTACTTTGCCCTCATATTGCAATGCAAGGATGCCAGATTGCAGTGATTTTATATCTATGTGTGGGAGGTTGATGAAAGATTACATGCAAAGTATACAAGTGAAAAACAAAAATTATTTAGATAAGCTATTACCGTAGCAGATATACTATATTTCTAGCTGAAGTTAACACTGCTATGCTAAACTATTTCAGTGGGTGGCAACTCCAGGACAAGAAAAATACATATAAGCCTAATCTTAAATTTATGGAAATATTGAAGCTTCAGCACCGCGGTCCAGCTTCCGTGGTGGAGCTGCACCATTTGGGACGTGCTGGTCAGCTTCTGTTGGATGAGGGGATGGCCACGAACATATCATAGGGAGACGTTCTTGGCGACACCCTATTTTTTTGCCTTGTATTTTCTTTGTTGTTACAACTATTGTGTGTGCATGTGTTATCTTAGCTGACAATCTATTTTTTCTTGGCAATTATGACCATGCTTGTGGGATGAAAGACTGAAGTGAGAATTCTGCTTGGACTGCTCCCAATGTAGAGGACTTCGATGGCAGTGTCAGTCAGTTCCAAGGCCCATCCAAATTTCTCCTTTTGGTTATGTTTGCTGGTGACCTTCTTTTTGTTTTTATGCTGAAAGTATTAAAGAGCGTGACATTTGTATCATTTTTTGGGGGGTTTGTAGGCACTCGAGTGATGGCCCGTGGTGCTCTTCTTCTTGGAATATACATGATCTATAGTTGCTGCTCCTATAGGGTCTTTGCTGCTGCTTTGGCTGTAGGTCTGTGCAGGTACTTATCTTTTCCATCTTCTACTATTTGGCATTACATGTTCATGCTTTTACTTCGAGGATATGCCCCCATCAGACGTGGATTTGTAGCAATAAAATAAGTAATGGAGCCCAGGACGATGAATTTGGAGGATCTGTGCTCAAGGCTTGTTGCCCCTTTGTCTCTTATTTATCTGGTTTGACTTGGGAATAGAATCACCAGCGACATGACTAATAGAATTTTTTTCATAGTTGTGTCGTAGCCCTGTAGCAAATATTTTAGTGCCTCAAGCTAAGCTTACTGACTGTGATTCTTTCTTCTCACTACCAAGTTTAATCCCTCTGCTCCCTGCAGCCCCTTCTTTGGACAAGCGATAACCATAATCATGATTCCAGCGGTATCACTTGCCATGATGAGCTACATCATTGATTCATGTTGTGTACTTTCAAGGCTGCTATCTGATTTTGTCACTTGCCTTTTGTAGTCTTTTGTATGCCTTGCTTTGTCCAGCTGCCCTATAATGTCCTACTTGGTTTTCAGTGTTTTTCTTTTTAAACGACTTGTGGGATGCATTGCTTTCTATATGAACAACTTGTTGTAATCCTGATCCATTCAACTGTGTCACTTTTTTGTCTACTTATTTATGCCAAACTTGATAAGTCTCATTCATACCGGGCAATATTTACTTTAATTGGACTCACTGGATCAAATATTTGATGCATTGCCGTTTGGCGTGGAAACGTTCACTAATGTAATGTTTTGTAACTATTAGTAAGTGTTTACTATTTATTGCTTTTTGAGATGTTTCTTTTATAATGAATTTGCTTTTGGTATATATTTTGCCTGTAATGGGTAGCTGCCTTGCTTATATATATACACATACATGGATATATTGCAAACTTTGTTTAATATTAGTACTTCCTCTCATGCTTGCACTCTTAAACTTGAACTTAATGTCTAAGTGGTTATCTTTCGATGTCTTGCTTCTATTACAAGTTAATGTTTTTTCTTTCTTTTATTTTGTTTTCTTGCTTGAATACATATGCTAAATGATTATTCTTACTAACTTGAGCATTAGTTGCTTAACAAAAATGGTGGAACAGGCACCCTTGCGCCAAGGTGCGATCCCGTTCTAGTGGTAGACTCACGAGAGTGGGTTAGATCCATGACCGACGTGTGCAACAAACAAAAACCATGGCCAAGAGGTTAGGTTTTTCGGCTAGGGGGTTGTGTATAGGTTGTCCGTGGCTATACTTTGATGATATTTCGATTCCCCACTTGATACCTTGCTCATCCTGTCACTCTTGGTTTTGTAAGGAACCCTAGATGGTTGTTTGGATAGAGGAGATTAGCGATGGGAATATGGAAAATGCGTTTTAAGCCGATTTTAAGGAAAATCGGATTTATCTACGTTTTGTGAATAATCAGTTTATATACAAAACTATTTTCCTCCGTCTCATAATGTACGGCGTTTTTTGACACTAGGAAGTATGTCTGGATTAGAAAAGTAAAAGAACTGGCGGCTTCAGTTATTTGCTTGGATAGCCCGTGACTTGTGAGTGTAGCATTACTGGTCTTGTCCCGTTCGTAAACGTCGCTCGTCACTACTTCCCCCAAATTAGTCGCCATGGCTTCTTCATCGAAGT
This sequence comes from Aegilops longissima, assembly GCA_021605205.1. Classification (NCBI taxonomy): domain Eukaryota; kingdom Viridiplantae; phylum Streptophyta; class Magnoliopsida; order Poales; family Poaceae; genus Aegilops; species Aegilops longissima. Next base: position 565,803,511 of record CM038676.1, on the reverse strand, counting down.
ACGTACGCATGCTCCCCTCCAGTTCATCCTCAGGCCTCTCTGATTCTCCTCCGCCCATAGCTCGTTGACACCGCTGCTTCGTTCCTGTCGGTCGTAAACGAATCAGCGCCTAGACGCCAGCTGCTGCTCGGCTCCCCTCCGTCGGCGCTTCACCAGGTAGACGCCGCTGAAGGGTGCGGACGGCGGCAAGGACTTCGACTCGACGACTCGCCGTGCGCAGCGGCTGCTTTACCTCGATCAGTCGGCAAGCGCGGACGGCGGCGCTCGACGACTCGCGCGTTCGTGTACTGTGGCAGCCACTTCCCCTCGGCAACACGGCGCGCGCGCGGCCGGCTGCAGCCGCTTCGACTCTGTTGGCAATAAGCCACGGCGACCGCGTCGGGAGCGCGTGTGTGTGCGTGCGGGACGCGTCGGGTGCGTGGCGTGCGTGCATGTGTGTGAAGAAAAACGTCAATTTTTACGGACTACCCCCGCGTTGCTCTCCCGCAGGGCGACTCGGGCGGCGACCAGATCCGCCCGGCCTAGGCCACCGCTTCCCGGCCCCCTCCGCCTCGCCGCCGTCGGTGGTCACCTCCTTGCGGGGCCTGTTCCGTGACGGCGGCGGCGGGGATTCGCCCTTTGCTGCTGCTCGGCTCCTTGCGGGGCCTGTTCCGTGGCGCCTGTTCGCCGGCGTGCGGTCGGCTGGCAGCGGCGTTTGCGCCGGGGCGGCGGCCCTGGACATGGCGGAGGCGGCCTTTCTCTGAGCCGGAGGAGGTCGGCAAGGGGGCGGCGCGGCCGTGGTGGCTGGGCATGGTGGATCTTGGGATCCCGCGCGCAGTTCTTGCGGCTCGGTGGGCGCGCGATGGATGGCGGCGCGGCGGGTTTGCAGCTTGGTGGCTGCGGCCAGTGGGGTGCGTCGTGGGGCGGTCGTGGCCGGCTTCGGCCCGTCCCGACGGCAGGTGCAGGGATGGCTCCGTCTGATCCGATCTGGGCATGGATGGTGCGGAGCTGCGTGGAGGTTGCGGGCTTGCGGCAGTGGTGGCGTTCGGCGCTTGGGTGAGTGGAGGAAGCCGGGGCGGCGGCCCCGGGCTGTAGGCCATGGCGTCTTGGTCATGGTGGTGGCCGGGATGGGCTCACCCGACGGATCCCCGTCTGATTGAAGTCCCGGAGTTTGCGCCTGCATCTCACTTGCAGCTTGAGGTGCTGCTGTGTGGGTGTTGTCGCAGTTGAGCTTGGTGGTCGACGACGGAGGGTGCAAGGCGCAGCGGGAACAGCTCTGACGATCTCCACGCTCATGGGTGGTCCAGATCTGCAGGCCTATGTAGGGATGGGCAAATTCCGGGCGAAGCCTTGTCCCGACTCTCTCGGTGCCGTCGACGGCGGCGCTTTCGGGCGTGGTTTCCCTCCTTGGAGGCGTCGTCGTGGAACTCCTCTTCCTCTATGAGGGGCTTGGGCTCTCCGGGTGAAAACCTAAGCTCCAGATGGTTTCCGGAGCGGACGATGACGGCGTTTTCGTCGTCTCCCCCTTGGGGGCGTTGCTTGGGAGAGCTAGCTTGTGCTTGATGTGTCTGGTTTTCTCCTACGTCGGGTTTGGTGGATGCCGGGGCAGCGGCCCCAGACGGCTGATGTGCGCCGAGGCGGCGGCCTCGTGAAGCGATGGGTGAGGCGGCTCCATGGGGCGGTGCTGCGGCTCGGCCTTCGCTTGGGTGGCAATCTTGCGCCACTTGGGTGGCAGGTTTGTCGGCTCGGTTGACGCGCCCCAATGGCTGCGGTTGGATGGTACGTCGGGGCGGCGGCCCCGGATGTGGTGCGGCGTTCGTGGTCTGCGTGCGGTTGCCCTGAGCAGCGTGGGTTGCGGGCACCCGGGTTGTGCGGCATTGCAGCTCGAGTGCGGGCGGTGGCATGTCGGGGTGGCGGTCCTGGAAGGTGGTGCTGGTGGGCTGCGCAGGGCGCGGCGTGCTACTTGGTGGTTTGCGGCGGTTGTGGCGACCAGGCTTATGTGGCAACGATGATGGTGGGAGCGATATCGGTGACGCGACAATGGTTGCGATAGTCGGCTCTTCTCCGGCGTGTCCGCGGTATTGCCTCGGTTTGTTTGTTGCTGTGGAGTCGAAGCTGCAGCGACGGGGCCCTGTGGTATACGATGACTGGCTGCAAGTGGCTCGTTCGGTGATCTTCCGTGGCGCCAGCTTTCGCCTAGTTTTGTTCTTCTGAGTTCTCCGTCAGAGTCGGAGCTGTGTTGTCTGGTTGCAGGTCGACATGTTGTCGATGAGGGTGTGCTTTGCCTGTGTGTGTTAGTCTTTGAGAGTGGGCTTGGCCCTTGTTGTTCCGGTTATTGCCCAGTTTTCCGTAATTAACTGGGCAATTCTCTTCTGCTTAATTAATAGATGAGGCAATCTTTGCCTCCGTTTCGAAAAAAATGTGTGTCTTGCCATTGTCTAGCTATAGTCTGACCTGCGTGTGTGCATGCGTGTAGTAGCTCGGGGTATGCGTGTGCGTGCGCATCCATCGGGCTGGAGTAGGACTAGGTCCAGGTGGTTAGTGGATCACGGAAGGGGTGGGCGTGATCGTCTTTGGCTCGCCATGAGCCGTCTTGCGTCTGTCTTGGCGTGGTGGCATGGCGGGAGCGGGCGATAAAGGCGCCGGCTGGGTAGGGAGCGTGAGGGTCGTGCCCAGCGCAGGCCTAGGTATAAAAGCCCTGTGATGATCATTGTAATCGTTGTGGTGTCGAGTTCGTGCTCGGGAAAAGGCTGTTCGAGCAGCGGGCGTATGTGCGCCGGAAACCGCCGTGTCCATCGTGTTCTTCCTCCTCCTTCTTCTTCCTCTGATCGTTCCAGCGAGAGTACAGAGAGAGAGAGAGGGTTCAGGTAGACGAGGGAGAGCTAGGGTAGACACCAACAATTGGCATCAGAGCGACCAAGTTCCGGGGCGACCATGGCGTCTTGGCGGCATCTGTGGCCTTGTGAGGCCAGCGGACATGGAGGCATTGGCTGCGGTGAGTAGCGAGTTGAGCAGCGGCGGTCGCGGAGGCGAGGAGGTCGCGGAGGACCTGCGTGGTGGCGCAGAGGCCGCGGCGGCTCGGCGCGACGACCGTGGAGGTGCAGTGGCGCGTGGCACGGAGTTGCAACGCGGCGACTGATGGGACCGCGGGCTGCTGTTGCGGCAGCGAGCGCTGGCTCGTGCCAGAGGCGCAGCAGAGGCGTCCCCGAGACGACGACGACGAGGCATGGCTCCAATCGGCAGGCCGTGCGGCGACGTCGTGGCTTAGGGGGAGTGTGTTGGCAATAAGCCACGGCGACCGCGTCGGGAGCGCGTGAGTGTGCGCACGGGACGCGTCGGGTGCATGGCGTGCGTGCGTGTGTGAGTGTCTGGCCATAGTTTGACCTGTATCCGGCCTGTGTACGGGGCAGGTCTGGGTTGCGTGTGTGTGGTAGCTCAGGGTGTGTGTGTGCGTGCGCATCCATCGGGCTGGAGTAGGACTAGGTCCAGGTGGTTAGTGGATCACGGAAGGGGTGGGCGCGATCGTGCGGGCTCGCCGCGAGCCGTGCGCGTCTATGCGCGTGGTGGCCGTGGGCGGAGCGGGCCGATCGGGGCGCCTGCTGGGTAGGGAGCGTGCGGGTCGTGCCCAGCGCAGGCCCACGTATAAAAGCCCTGTGATGATCATTGTAATCGTTGTGGTGTCGAGTTTGTGTTCGGGAAAAGGCTATTCGAGCAGCAGGCGTATGTGCGCCGTAAACCACCGTTTCCGCCGTGTTCTTCCTCCTCCTTCTTCTTCCTTTGATCGTTCGAGCGAGAGTACAGAGAGAGAGGGGGTTCAGGTAGACGAGGGAGAGCTAGGGTAGACACCAACAATTGGCATCAGAGCGACCAGGTTCGGGGGGGGGGGGGGGCAGCCGGGCGTGCGACGGCGTCTGCGGCGCGAGCGGCGGACATGGAGGCATCGGCTGCGGTGCGTAGCGAGTCGAGCAGTGGCAGTCGCGGAGGTCGCGGAGGACTTGCGTGGTGGCGCAGAGGCCGTGGCGGCTCGGGGCGACGACCGTGGAGGAGCAGTGGCGCGTGGCACGGAGTTGCGACACGGCGACAGATGGGACTGCGGGCTGCTGTTGCGGTAGTGAGCGGTGGCTCGTGCCAGAGGCGCAGCAGAGGCGTCCATGGCGCCGAGACGACGACGACGAGCCAGGGCTCCCATCGGCAGGCCGTGCGGCGACGTCGTGGCTTAGGGGGAGTGTGTTGGCAATAAGCCACGGCGACCGCATCGGGAGCGCGTGTGTGTGCGTGCGGGACGCGTCGGGTGTGTGGCGTGCGTGCGTGTGTGAGTGTGTGGCCATTGTCTGGCCATAGTCTGACCTGTATCCGGCCTGTGTGCGGGGCAGGTCTGGGTTGCATGTGTGCGTGTGTGTGGTAGCTCGGGGTGTGCGCGTGCGTGCGCATCCATCGGGCTGGAGTAGGACTAGGTCCAGGTGGTTAGTGGATCACGGAAGGGGTGGGCGTGATCGTGCGGGCTCGCCGCGAGCCGTGCGCGTCTGTGCGCGTGGTGGTCGCGGACGGAGCGGGCCGATCGGGGCGCTGGCAGGGTAGGGAGCGTGCGGGTCGTGCCCAGCGCAGGCCCAGGTATAAAAACCCTGTGATGATCATTGTAATCGCTGTGGTGTCGAGTTCGTGCTGGGGAAAAGGTTGTTCGAGCAGCAGGCGTATGTGCGCCGGAAACCACCGTGTCCACCGTGTTCTTCCTCCTTCTTCTTCTGATCGTTCGAGCGAAAGTACAGAGAGAGAGAGGGTTCAGGTAGACGAGGGAGAGCTAGGGTAGACACCAACAATTGGCATCAGAGCGACCAGGTTCGGGCGGCCGTGGCGTCGGGCGGCATCCGCGGCACGCGTGGCGGACATGGAGGCATCGGCTGCGGTGCGTAGCGAGTCGAGCAACGGCGGTCGTGGAGGACCTGTGTGGTGGCGCAGAGGCCGCGGCGGCTCGGCACGGCGACCTAGGAGGCGCAGTGGCGCGTGGCACGGAGTTGCGACACAGCGACAGATGGGACTGCGGGCTGCTGTTGCGGCATCGACCGGTGGATCGTGCTGGAGGCGCAGCAGAGGCGTCCATGGCGCGGTGACGACGACGACGAGGCATGGCTCCCATCGGCAGGCCGTGCGGCGACGTCGTGGCTCAGGGGAGTGTGTCGGCAATAAGCCACGGCGATCGCGTCGGGAGTGCGTGTGTGTGCGCGCAGGACGCGTCGGGTGCGTGGCATGCGTGCGTGTGTGAGTGTCTGGCCATTGTGTGGCCGTAGTCTGACCTGTATCCAACCTGTGTACGGGGCAGGCCTGGGTTACGTGTGTGCGTGCGTGTAGTATCTCGGGGTGTGCGTGTGCTTGCGCATCCATCGGAGTGGAGTAGGACTAGGTCCAGGTGGTTAGTGGATTACGGAAGGGGCGGGCGTGATCGTGCTGGCTCGCCGCGAGCCGTGCGCGTCTGTGCGCGCGGTGGCCGCGGGTGGTGCGGGCCGATCGGAGCGCCGGCTGAGTAGAGAGCGTGCGAGTCGTGCCCAGCGCAGGCCCAGGTATAAAAGCTCTGTGATGATCATTGTAGTCACTATAGTGTCGAGTTCGTGCTTGGGAAAAGGCTGTTCGAGCAGCAGGCGTATGTGCGCCGGAAACCATCGTGTCCACCGTGTTCTTTCTCCTTCTTCCTCTGATCGTTCGAGCGAGAGTAGAGAGAGAGAGGGTCCAAGTAGACGAGGGAGAGCTAGGGTAGACACCAACAGAGTCGATTGCTTGGCGCGCGCGCACGACGGCGGCTTCTTCCCCTCAACGACTTGGCGCACGCGAACGGCGGTGGCCGCATCCACTCAACACACAGGACGACGGGTAGATCACTGCTGCTTGGGGCGTGTTTGGTTGCCCGCATTAGGCCCAGCCTGGCCCGCGCGAGAAGAGAGTGGCCCGTTTGGTTGCCTGCGTCTACTGTGCGGCCCGTATGGCATGAACCTTAAATAACACTTGGACCTGGCTCGCTGGGAACGCTCAGATCGGCAGTTTCTAGCGAGTCAGGCTGAGGCGGGCGCACTAGGTGGGCCACTTGCACGAGGAGAGATGGGAGGGATACGAGCAGGTATGCAGCCCATGTGTGCTTATCTTCTCCTACCTCCATTAACCTTTCCTCTAATTTTGTTCTTCCTAGCCCTTCCGATCACACAACGGTGCTCCGATTCGAGGTAAGCTCTACACGAAAAAGATGCACCTCGATGCTACGGTTCCATTCAGGCGATCAGTTCGTAGTTTCGTCGGCCGTAAGTTCTTAATTTCGTCTTCCCGTTTGAAGCTGTTCTTGACGAATTTTGTCAGATTCGTCTCGCACGATTGACCATTTGAAATTTCCTTTGACTAGCAGCCTAATCTCGCAGTTCCTCACAACATTCGTGTTGTAAGTTTTTGGTTTCGATAATCGTAGCTTCATCTCTTTTTGAGCAGCAGTCTACTGCACTAATGCCGCCATGTCGAGCTCCTCTGTCCTCTGCTCAGAGCCCTCCTATTCGCCCCTTTCGACGCCAAAGCCCTTCCTCTTGATCTCCTTGCCCACGTCCTACTGCACTAGAGTCGTTTCTGACGTCACTCATCTCGGCCTACTCTCTGCCGTCCTCCTACTGCACTGACGCTGCAATGGCGTGCACACTGCTTTCTTGTGTCCTCTGCCTCCGTGCACACTGCAGTTCATCGCGCCGCCGACGGGGTCGATCATCTTGGCCTCCTCTCTCTCGCCCTACTGTTGGGGAACGTTGCAGAAAATTAAAATTTTTCCTACGGTTTCACCAAGATCCATCTACGAGTTCATCTAAGCAACGAGTCATGGGAGAGAGATTGCATCTACATACCACTTGTAGATCGCGTGCGGAAGCGTTCACTAGAACGTGTATGATGGAGTCGTACTCGCCGTGATCCAAATCACCGATGACCGAAAGTGCGAGCGGACGGCACCTCCGCGTTCAACACAAGACGGAGCGGATGGCGTCTCCTCCTTCTTGATCCAGCAACGGGAAGGAGAGGTTGAGGAAGATGACTCCAGCAGCAGCAAGACGACGGCGGCGGTGTTGGTGGAGAAGCGGCACTCGGCAGGGCTTCGCCAAGCACGTGACGGAGGAGGAGAGGTGTAGCAGGGAGGGGAGGCGCCAAGATGCCCGGGTCCGGCTGCCCCTCCCTCCCCCTTTATATAGGCCCCCTGGGGCGCCACCCTGGAGATCTGATCTCCCAAGGGGCGGCGGCCAAGGGGAGGCTTGCCCCAAGGCAAGTGGGCCCCCCCCCTAGGGTTTCCAACCCTAGGCGCAGGGGGCCCAAGTGAAGCGCACCAGCCCACCAGGCTGGTTCCCTCCCACTTCAGCCCACGGGCCCTCCGGATAGGTGGCCCCACCGGTGGACCCAGGACCCTTCCGGTGGTCCCAGACAATACCTAGTAACCCCGAAATTCACCCGATGGCCGAAATAGCACTTCCTATATATAATTCTTTACCTCCGGACCATTCCGGAACTCCTCGTGACGTCCGGGATCTCATCCGGGACTCCGAACAAACATTCGGCTTGCTGCATACTCATATTCATACAACCCTAGCGTCACCAAACCTTAAGTGTGTAGACCCTACGGGTTCGGGAGACATGCAGACATGACCGAGACGGCTCTCCGGTCAATAACCAACAGCGGGATCTAGATACCCATGTTGACTCCCACATACTCCTCGATGATCTCATGGATGAACCACGATGTCGAGGATTCAATTAATCCCGTATTCAATTCCCTTTGTCAATCGGTACGTTACTTGCCCGAGACTCGATCGTCGGTATCCCAATACCTCGTTCCGTCTCGTTACCGGCAAGTCACTTTACTCGTACCGTAATGCATGATCCTGTAACCAATCACTTGGTCACTTTGAGCTCATTATGATGATGCATTACCGAGTGGGCCCAGAGATACCTCTCCGTCATACGGAGTGACAAATCCCATCTCGATCCGTGTTCAACCCAACAGACACTTTCGGAGATACCTGTAGTGCACCTTTATAGTCACCCGCTTACATTGTGACGTTTGGTACACCAAAAGCACTCCTACGGTATCCGGGAGTTACACGATCTCATGGTCTAAGGAAGAGATACTTGACATTGGAAAAGCTCTAGCAAAACGAACTACACGATCTTGTGCTATGCTTAGGATTGGGTCTTGTCCATCACATCATTCTCCTAATGATGTGATCCCGTTATCAATGACATCCAATGTCCATAGTCAGGAAACCATGACTATCTATTGATCAACGAGCTAGTCAACTAGAGGCTCACTAGGGACATATTGTGGTCTATGTATTCACACGAGTATTACGATTTCCGGGTAATACAATTATAGCATGAATAAAAGACAATTATCACGAACAAGGAAATATAATAATAATCCTTTTATTATTGCCTCTAGGGCATATTTCCAACAGTCTTCCACTTGCACTAGAGTCAATAATCTAGTTACATTGTGATGAACCGAACACCCATAGAGTTCTGGTGTTGATCATGTTTTGCTCATGAAGAGGTTTAGTCAGCGGATCTGCGATATTCAGATCCGTATGCACTTTGCAAATTTCTATGTCTCCATCTTGAAAATTTTTGCGGATGGAGTTGAGCGGCGCTTGATGTGCTGGTCTTCTTGTGAAACCTGGCTCCTTGGCAAGTGCAATAGCTCGGTGTTATCACAAAAGAGTTTGATTGGCCCCGACGCATTGGGTATAACTCCTAGGTCGGTGATGAACTCCTTCACCCAAATTGCTTCATGCGCTGCCTCCGAGGCTGCCATGTACTCCGCTTCACACGTAGATCCCGCCACGACGCTTCTCGCTTGCAGCTGCACCAGCCATCGCTCCACCATTCAACATATACACGTATCCGGTTTGTGACTTAGAGTCATCCAGATCGTGTCGAAGCTAAGCGTCGGCGTAACCCTTCTGACGAGCTCTTCGTCACCTCCATAAACGAAACATGTCCTTTGTCCTTTTCGGTACTTCAGGATATTCTTGACCGCTGTCCGGTGTTCCTTGCGGGATTACTTTGGTACCTTCCTACCAAACTTACGGCAAGGTTTACATCAGGTCTGGTACACAACATGGCATACATAATAGATCCTATGGCCGAGGCATAGGGGATGACGCTCATCTCTTCTTTATCTTTTGCCATGGTCGGGCATTGAGCCGAGCTCAATCTCACACTTCTTGATCAAAGCAAGAACCCTTTCTTGGACTGATCCATTTTGAATTTCTTCAAAATCTTATCAAGGTATGTGCTTTGTGAAAGACCTATGAGGCGTCTCGATCTATCCCTATAGATCTTGATGCCTAATATGTAAGCAGCTTCTCCAAGGTCCTTCATTGAAAAACTTTTATTCAAGTAGGCCTTAATGCTGTCCAAGAGTTCTATATCATTTCCCATCAAAAGTATGTCATCTACATATAATATGAGAAATGCTCTGAGCTCCCACTCACTTTCTTGTAAACGCAGGCTTCTCCATAAGTCTCATAAACTAAACGCTTTGATCATCTCATCAAAGCGAATGTTCCAACTCGAGATGCTTGCACCAGTCCGTAAATGGATCATTGGAGCTTTCATACTTTGTTAGCATTCTTAGGACCGACAAAACCTTCGGCTGCATCATATACAGCTCTTCCTTAAGATAACCGTTAAGGAACGCTGTTTTGGCGTCCATCTGCCATATCTCATAATCATAGTATCGCAATTGCTAACATGATTCGGACGGACTTAAGCTTCGCTACGGAGAGAAAGTCTCATCGTAGTCAATCCCTTGAACTTGCCGATAACCCTTAGCGACAAGTTGAGCTTTATAGATGGTGACATTACCATCCGCGTCCGTCTTCTTCTTAAAGATCCATTTGTTTTCTATCGCTCGATCATCGGGCAAGTCTGTCAAAGCCCATACTTTGTTTTCATACATGGATCCTATCTCGGATTGCATGGCTTCAAGCCATTTGTTGGAATCCGGGCCTGCCATTGCTTCTTCATAGTTCAAGGTTCACGTTGTCTAACAACATGATTTCCGGGACAGGGTTACCATACCACTGGTGTGGAGCGTGTCCTTGTGGACCTCTGAAGTTCAAGAGCAACTTGATCCAAGTACCTTGATCATCATCATTAATTTCCTCTCCAGTAGGTGTAGGCACCACATGAACATTTTCCTGAGCTGCACTATCCGGTTCAAGAGGTAGTACTTCATCGAGTTCTACTTTCCTCCCACTTACTCCTTTCGAGAGAAACTCTTTTTCCAGAAAGGATCCGTTCTTGGCAACAAAGATCTTGCCTTCGGATCTAAGGTAGAAGGTATACCCAATGGTTTCCTTAGGGTATCCTATGAAGACACATTTTTCCGACTTGGGTTCGAGCTTTTCAGGTTGAAGTTTCTTGACATAAGCATCGCATCCCCAAACTTTTAGAAACGACAGCTTAGGTTTCTTGCCAAACCATAATTCATACGGTGTCGTCTCAACGGATTTAGATGGTGCCCTATTTAAATGAATGTAGCTGTCTCTAGTGCGTATCCCCAAAATGATAGCGGTAAATCGGTAAGAGACATCATAGATCGCACCATATCCAATAGAGTGCGATTACGACGTTCGGACACACCTTTACGCTGAGGTGTTCCAGCCGGCGTGAGTTGTGAAACGATTCCACATTTCCTTAAGTGTATACCAAATTCGTGACTTAAATATTCTCCTCCACGATCTGATCGTAAGAACTTTATTTTTCGGTCACGTTGATTCTCTACCTCATTCTGAAATTCCTTGAACTTTTCAAAGGTCTCAGACTTGTGTTTCATCAAGTAGACATACCCATATCTACTTAAGTCGTCTGTGAGAGTGAGAACATAACGATATCCTCCGCGAGCCTCAACGCTCATTGGACCGCACACATCGGTATGTATGATTTCCAATAAGTTGGTTGCTCGCTCCATTGTTCCGGAGAACGGAGTCTTGGTCATTCTGCCCATAAGGCATGGTTCGCATGTGTCAAATGATTCATAATTGAGATAATATAAAAGTCCATCAGAATGGAGCTTCTTCATGCGCTTGACGCCAATGTGACCAAGGCGGCAGTGCCACAAGTATGTGGGACTATCGTTATCAACTTTACATCTTTTGGTATTCACACTATGAATATGTGTAATATTACGTTCGAGATTCATTAAGAATAAACCATTGACCATCGGAGCATGACCATAAAACATATCTCTCATATAAATAGAACAACCATTATTCTCGGATTTAAATGAGTAGCCATCTCGCATTAAACGAGATCCTGATACAATGTTCATGCTCAAACTTGGCACTAAATAAAAATTATTGAGGTTTAAAACTAATACCGTAGGTAAATATAGAGGTAGCGTGCCGACGGCGATCACATCGACCTTGGAACCATTCCCGACGCGCATCGTCACCTCGTCCTTCGCCAGTCTCCGTTTATTCCGCAGCTCTGCTGTGAGTTACAAATATGAGCAACGACACCGGTATCAAATACCGGGAGTTACTACGAGTCTTGGTAAGGTACACATCAATTACATGTATATCAAATATACCTTTAGTGTTGCCGGCCTTCTTGTCCGCTAAGTATTTGGGGCAGTTCCGCTTCAAAGGCCCTTCCTTTGCAATAAAAGCACTCTGTCTCGGGCTTGGGTCCATTCTTTGACTTCTTCCGGCAATTTGCTTACAGGCGCGGCAACATCCTTGCCGTCCTTCTTGAAGTTCTTCTTACCCTTGCCCTTTTTGAACTTAGTGGTTTTGTTGACCATCAACACTTGATGTTCTTTCTTGATTTCAACCTCTGCTAACTTCAGCATTGAGAATACTTCGGGAATGGTCTTCACCATCCCCGCATATTGTAGTTCATCACAAAGCTCTTGTAGCTTGGTGGGAGCGATCAAGGATTTTGTCAATGACCGCCTCGTCCAGGAGGTTAATGTCCAGTGGGACAGGCGGTTGTACAACCAGACATTTTGAGTATGTGCTCACCGATGAACTGTTTTCCTCCATCTTACAACTACTAGAACTTGTCGGAGACTTCATATCTCTCGACCCGGGCATGAGCTTGGAAAACCATTTTCAGCTCCTCGAACATCTCATATGCTCTGTGTTGCTCAAAACGCTTTTGGAGCCCGGTTCTAAGCTGTAAAGCATGCCGCCTTGAACGAGGGAGTAATCATCGATGCGAGACTGCCAAGCATTCATAATGTCTTGGTTCTGCAGGATGGGTGCATCACCTAGCGGTGCTTCTAGGACATATTGTTTCTTGGCTGCTATGAGGATGATCCTCGGGTTCCGGACCCATCCGAATAGTTGCTACTATCGTCTTTCAGCTTGGTTTTCTCTAGGAACGCGTTGAAGTTCATGGTGACATGGCGTTGGCCATTTGATCTACAAGACATTTTGCAAAGATTTTAGACTAATGTTCATGATAATTAAGTTCATCTAATCAAATTATTTAATGAACTCCCACTCAGATTTGACATCCTCTAGTCATCTAAGTGTTACATGATCCGAGTCGACTAGGCCGTGTCCGATCATCACGTGAGACGGACTAGTCATCATCGGTGAACATCTCCATGTTGATCGTATCTTCCATACGACTCATGTTCGACCTTTCGGTCTCTTGTGTTCGAGGCCATGTCTGTACATGCTAGGCTCGTCAAGTTAACCCTAAGTGTTTATGCATGTGTAAAACTGTCTTACACCGTTGTATGTGAGCGTAAGGATCTATCACACCCGATCATCACGTGGTGCTTGAAGCAGACGAACTTTAGCAACGGTGCACAGTTAGGGGGAACACTTTCTTGAAATTATTATAAGGGATCATCTTATTTACTACCGTCGTTCTAAGTAAATAGGATGCACAAAACATAATAAACATCACATGCAATTATATAAAGTAGTGACATGATATGGCCAATATCATATAGCTCCTTTGATCTTCAACTTCGGGGCTCCATGATAATCTTGTCACCGGCATGACACCATGATCTCCATCATCGTGTCTCCATGAAGTTGCTCGCCAACTATTACTTCTACTACTATGGCTAACACGTTTAGCAATAGAGTAAAGTAATTTACATGGCGTTGAATCAATGACTCGCAGGTCATACAATAATTAAGACAACTCCTATGGCTCCTGCCGGTTGTCATACTCATCGACATGCAAGTCGTGATTCCTATTACAAGAACATGATCTCATACATCACAATATATCATTCATCATTCATCACAACTTCGGCCATATCACATCACATGACAATTGCTGCAAAAACAAGTTAGACGTCCTCTAATTGTTGTTGCATCTTTTACGTAGCTGCAATTGGGTTCTAGCAAGAACGTTTTCTTACCTACGAATAACCACAATGTGATTTTGTCAACTTCTATTTACCCTTCATAAGGACCCTTTTCATCTAATCCGATCCAACTAAAGTAGGAGAGACAGACACCCGCTAGCCACCTTATGCAACTAGTGCATGTCAGTCGGTGGAACCTATCTCACGTAAGCGTACGTGTAAGGTCGGTCCGGGCCGCTTCATCCCACAATACCGCTGAAGCAAGAAAAGACTAGTAGCTGCAAGCAAGTTGACAAGATCTACGCCCACAACAAAATTGTGTTCTACTCGTGCAATAGAGAACTACACATAGACCTAGCTCATGATGCCCTTTGTTGGGGAGCGTTGCGAGAAAATTAAAATTTTCCTACGGTTTCACCAAGATCCATCTATGAGTTCATCTAAACAACGAGTCATGAGAGAGATTGCATCTACATACCACTTGTAGATCGCGTGCGGAAGCGTTCATTAGAACGTGGATGATGGAGTTGTACTCGCCGTGATCCAAATCACCGATGACCGAGTGCGAGCGGACGGCACCTCCGCGTTCAACACACGTACGGAGCGGATGACGTCTCCTCCTTCTTGATCCAGCAAGGGGGAAGGAGAGGTTGAGGAAGATGACTCCAGCAGCAGCACGACGGCGTGGTGTTGGTGGAGAAGCACCGGCAGGGCTTCGCCAAGCACGTGACGGAGGAGGAGAGGTGTAGCAGGGAGAGGAGGCACCAAGATGCGGTGGTCCGCTGCCCCTCCTCCCCCTTATATAGGCCCCACAGGGCGCCGCCCTTGAGATCTGATCTCCCAAGGGGCGGCGGCCAGGGGAGGCTTGCCCCCAAGGCAAGTGGGCGCCCCCCTAGGGTTTCAACCCTAGGCGCAGGGCCCAAGTGGGGACGCACCAGCCCACCAGGCTGGCTCCTCCCACTTCAGCCCACGGGCCCTCCGGATAGGTGGCCCCACCGATGGACCCCGGGACCCTTCCGGTGGTCCCAGACAATCTGGTAACCCCGAAATTCTCCCGATGGCGAAATAGCACTTCCTATATATAATTCTTTACCTCCGGACCATTTCGAACTCCTCGTGACGTCCGGGATCTCATCCGGATTCGAACAACATTCGACTTGCTGCATACTCATATTCATACAACCCTAGCGTCACCAAACCTTAAGTGTGTAGACCCTACGGGTTCGGAGACATCTGAGACATGACCGAGGCGGCTCTCGGTCAATAACCAACAGCGGGATCTAGATACCCATGTTGACTCCCACATACTCCTCGATGATCTCATGGATGAACCACGATGTCTAGGATTCAATTAATCCCGTATTCAATTCCTTTGTCAATCGGGTACGCGTTACTTGCCCGAGACTTCGATCGTCGGTATCCCAATACCTCGTTCCGTCTCGTTACCGGCAAGTCACTTTACTCGTACCGTAATGCATGATCCTGTAACCAATCACTTGGTCACTTTTGAGGTCATTATGATGATGCATTACCGAGTGGGCCCAGAGATACCTCTCCGTCATACGGAGTGACAAATCCCAGTCTCGATCCGTGTCAACCCAACAGACACTTCGGAGATACCTGTAGTGCACCTTTATAGTCACCCAGTTACGTTGTGACGTTTGGTACACCCAAAGCACTCCTACGGTATCCGGGAGTTACGATCTCATGGTCTAAGGAAGAGATACTTGACATTGGAAAAGCTCTAGCAAAACGAACTACACGATCTTGTGCTATGCTTAGGATTGGGTCTTGTCCATCACATCATTCTCCTAATGATGTGATCCCGTTATCAATGACATCCAATGTCCATAGTCAGGAAACCATGACTATCTATTGATCAACGAGCTAGTCAACTAGAGGCTCACTAGGGACATATTATCGTCTATGTATTCACACGTGTATTACGATTTCCGGATAATACAATTATAGCATGAATAAAAGACAATTATCACGAACAAGGAAATATAATAATAATCCTATTATTATTACCTCTAGGGCATATTTCCAACACCTACTACACTGGAGTCATTTCCGGTGTCGATCATCTCGTCCTCCTCTCTCGTCCACTCCACTGACGATACCATGGCGCGGGCACTGCATTCTCCTCCTCTGTCGACTGTCTTTGCGCGAGCACCGCAACTAGTTCGCCGACGGTGTCGCTCGCCGTGCCGCCGACGGGGTCGCTCGTCCACGACTCCATGCTCGTCATGTCGGACACGACGCCACGACCACTATCCACCGCAGTCGCCATGGTCCGACGCACACTGCATTTCTTCTCCCACTTCCTCTGCTATCTCTTAACTCTGTGTGCTAAGTGCAAGTGCTAGCTCTTAAGCATACCACATGCGGGCAACCAAACAGCGTATAGTTGCATGCGCCGAGACAATGCAGGTAACCAAACAACGTGCCAAAGTTGATCTACTAATGCAGGCAGTCCATATGCAGGCAACCAAACAACTCGTAGATGTCGCATATAAGGCTGTTTTTCTAGAGCCAGGCCGAGTGAAGATGTGTATGCAACGCGAGTACTGTGCGCGAGGGCAACCAAACACGCCCTTGAAGTCAACAATCTGCAATTCTGCATGCATGTCGGACGGCAGCTTCGAATGAATTTCAGGTGCGGGAAAGTAAAATGTGCGCTAACGAATTTGTTGCGGAAGGATAAATCAATTACGGTGAGTTTCTGTAACCGTGTTTTCACAAAAAACGACTAATGGTAGTTTTTCACAAAACGTATATTCCTGATTTTGATTTTGTGGAAACTGAATCCTACTTATCCATGTTTTATTTGCGGTAACCAAACATGGTGTTAGTTTGTTACACGGTTACCTCAATCGACGGAAAACTAGTTCACATAAAACACGGGATCCAAACAAGGCCTAGATGGTTGGTCTTTTTCGGGAGCTTCCAAGTTGTGAATTTGTGCCCCAAGCAGTGACGGAGCCAGGAATTAAAGATCAAGGGGGGCAAATGGCCCAAAATTTTGATAACTGGGGCCAAATTAGAGTAATTCATTTATTTTTTTGAAATTGTACGCTGTTCATCTTCAAATTAGGACTAAATCAGGGTTGTTAGAGGGGGCCAGGGCCAGGGCCCCTGCTGGTCCCCCTGTCTCCGCCACTGGCCCCAAGCTCATTCGTGTGGGTTTAACAAAGCGGCCTTTGTGCTGAGAATGCATATGGTGTGTGTTGCGGGCCTGTTTCTCTATGAAAAGTGAATTGCGTAAATAACCCCGGTTGATGTATTTGTCATAATCAACTACACTGCACACGCCTCTTTCCAGTAAAAAGACCGAATGTAGAAGTGCCCTTAGCTCCTCTTGCCATTAGACATGAAAATTAGGTTCCCCTTTTAGTTGCATACTTTCTGATTTCTTTTCTAAAATTTTCAATGTATTTTGAATTTCATATTTTATCCATACAGATTGGTTTCCACATGCAAAAATGCCTTCAAATAATTCAAAAATCTACTTCTTACGGTTCAAAGGATGGTGCGGAAAATATGTATTGTTTGGTATTAAAGGCCAAACTTGTCTGAGTATTAGTTGCAAGACGCCAGCATAACTCAGGGGCCTTCATCTCTGACGATGATCAATGCTCTACCAAACTTTCACTTGTCTGAATAACACATTTGCCCTTTATAAATACCACCATCTTCGTCTGGCTAGGAAATTCCACTGCCCCGCTTCATTTTTATACGTAGTATCTTTGTAGCACTGGATCTTAATGCGCCAACGAAGACAAGGAGAGGATGAACAATAGGAACAGGAAACCATGGGAGTAGGAGACAACAGGAAGATCTGATGACTGTGAAAATACATCATATATACTAGTATTTGATAGCTAAAAGCATAGGTAAGCAAGCTCACTCACACTTTAGAGAAGACCATGCGGATGGCTCAGAATTGCAACATAATCTGTGCTCTTCCTTTGTCTGGCCAGCCCAGCATTTTCTTTGAAGCTCCACCACTGCGCACAGCCACGACGATTTCCCGGCCGACGGTTGAGGTTGCCACTCACTCGTGCCGTACTGATTTGGAGCCAAGTTCTGGGGCCACGCTAGCTAGCAGCAAGTGTCATGCCAGTATCGGTTGTCCAGTCCGCGGCTGTCGCACATGACAAGTGATTATCGTTTGAACAACAAGGATTAGACAGGATGCTGCTCGCATCGCATGTGTGTTAATTTTTTTTTGTTCATACACGTGAAGCCTACTACCCTCTCCGTTCCTAAATATTTGTCTTTTTAGAGGTTTCAAATGGACTATCACATACGGATGTATATAAACATATTTTAAAATATAGATTCACTCATTTTGCTTCGTATGTAGTCATTTATTGAAATCTCTAGAAAGATAAATATTCAGTAACGGAGGGAGTACTTGTCCTTCAATACATGCACGTGAACTCGGACCAAGATGCTCATTCACGTGAACAAACTCGCACAGTTAATTTGCATATATTGCGTGCGCGCGGATCGATCTTGGTCTTCCCGGAGGAGCTTCGCTGTCACACTCTGATGCGAGAAGGCGACGCGCAGTGCCTCCTACTTGTCCATCACGACTGCTCCGATGGTGCCGGCGCCGTCAGACTCCGACTATGACTCCGATGATCCGGTTGTCTGCGACGTCAAGCAATTGTCCCTCACCACCAAGGAGTCGGACGCGCGCCGCCACTGCCGGATCAACGCAAAGGTCCGCGCGCAAGGATCGAGAAGTCACGCCATGCGGCCGAGAAGAAGGCCGCTCACGAAGTTCGTGTGCGTAATGCACGCATTACTCAACAGGCACTCTCTTACATAGTGTAAACCGCAGTACGAGCCATGCATCCAAGAAGAAAGTTTTTATTCACAAAGGAACAAGGGTCGTCTTATGACAATCTGACAACATGATCGTGTGCATCTTTTGGCCCTGCCACGCACCGAGCGAATTCCCAATGGCTTGGAGCTTGTGGTTGTCTAAAGCGCCCGTGACATGAACCTAGCCCGGTCGCCGACGAACTCCATGGACCTGTTTGGTAGTCTGCACGTAGCTTATACAGGCTCTAGTGGGTCATGTTTCAGCTATTTGCTTACCCGTATGCTTGTTTGGATCTGTACGGCTCAAGGAACGCTTGAATCGACCGTTTTCATAGATGTAGACTCCTTGTAGTGCAATTTAAACTATGAAGGTGGATGTAGGCTGGGATTTTGCAGGTTTTATCACTTTTGCCACTAGTTGTATCACACTACTCACTTTTGCCATTAAAATGTTTCACTGCTAAAAAATGCCACTCTTCCGTTAAAGACACACTAAAAAATGCCATTTTCTCACATTACCATCAGTCAAAGGCTCATTGACCACATGATATAACCATAATACGGCTGATTCCATTACATGTGGGCTCATTTGTAAAGAGCAGGAAAAGAAAAACCAAGAACACGAAAAGAAAAGCAATAGAGGAGAGTGGGGGATCGAACCTCGATCATTCAATCAAGGCGGCTAATACACGCGCACGTAATAACCATCCAGGAAGACACACTTATCTGTCCATGTTATATGGAAATGCGTCCGGACACATCCGCGGATAAATAGAGGATCAAATTACTTGCGGTTGGAGATGCTATCATGCATCATGCACGCATTACCCAACAGGCGCTCTCTTACATAGTGTAAACTGCAGTACGAGCCATGCGTCCAAGAAGAAAGTTTTTATTCACAAAGGGACAAGGGTCGTCTTATAACAATCTGACAACATGATCGCGTGCATCTTTTGGCCGTGCCACGCACCGAGCGAATTCCCAATGGCTTGGAGCTTGGGGTTGTCTAGAGCGCCCGCGACATGAACCTAGCCCGGTCGCCGACGAACTCCATGGACCTGTTTGGTAGTCTGCACGTAGCTTATACAAGCTCTAGTGGGTCATGTTTCGGCTGTTTGCTTACCCGTATGCTTGTTTGGATCTGCACGACACGAAGGTCAAGGAATGCTTGAATCGACCGTTTTCATAGATGCAGACTCATTGTAGTGCAATTTAAACTATGAAGTGTTGGAAATATGCCCTAGAGGCAATAATAAAAGTATTATTATTATATTTCCTTGTTCATGATAATTGTCTTTTATTCATGCTATAATTGTATTATCCGGAAATCGTAATACACGTGTGAATACATAGACCACAATATGTCCCTAGTGAGCCTCTAGTTGACTAGCTCGTTGATCAACAGATAGTCATGGTTTCGACTATGGACATTGGATGTCATTGATAACGGGATCACATCATTAGGAGAATGATGTGATGGACAAGACAATCCTAAGCATAGCACAAGATCGTGTAGTTCGTTTTGCTAGAGCTTTTCCAATGTCAAGTATCTCTTCCTTAGACCATGAGATCGTGTAACTCCGGATACCGTAGGAGTGCTTTGGGTGTACCAAGCGTCACAACGTAATCGGGTGACTATAAAGGTGCATTACAGGTATCTCCAAAAGTGTCTGCTGGGTTGACACGGATCGAGGCTCGGATTTGTCACTCCGTATGACGGAGAGGTATCACTGGGCCCACTCGGTAGTGCATCATCATAATGAGCTCAAAGTGACCAAGTGTTTGGTTACGGGATCATGCATTCTGATGCGAGTAAAGTGACTTGCCGGCAACGAGATTGAGCGAGGTATTGGGATACCGACGATCGAATCTCGGGCAAGTAAAATACCGATTGACAAAGGGAATAGTATACGGGTTGATTGAATCCTCGACATCGTGGTTCATCCGATGATATCATCGAGGAGCATGTAGGAGCCAACATGGGTATCCAGATCCGCTGTTGGTTATTGCCCGAGAGCTGTCTCGGTCATGTCGCATGTCTCCCGAACCGTAGGGTCTACACATAAGGTTCGGTGGCGCTAGGGTTGTATGAATATGAGTATGCAGCAAACCGAATGTTGTTGAGTCCGGATGAGATCCCGGACGTCACGAGGAGTTCGGAATGGTCCGGAGGTAAAGATTTATATATGGGAAGTCTTATTTTGGTCGCTGGAAAAGTTTCGCACTTTATCGGTATTGTCAGGAGTGCCGAAAAGGGTCCGGGGTCCACCGGGGGTCCACCTGCCCGGGGGCCACATGGGCTGTAGGGGTGCGCCTTGGCCTATATGGGCCAAGGGCACCAGCCCCAAGAGGCCCATGCGCTGGAGATAAGAGAGAGGAGAGTCCTAAAGGGAAGGCACCTCAGGGGTGCCTTGGGAGGATGGACTCCTCCCCTCTTGGCCGCACCCTTCCTTGGAGGAAGGGGCAAGGCTGCGCCCTCCCCCCCTCTCTTGCACCTATATAAAGGGAGGAGAGGGAGGGGTGGCCGCACCCTGAAGCCCTCGGCACCTCCCCTCTCTGCTACACCTCCTCCTCCTCCCGTAGTTGCTTAGCGAAGCCCTGCCTGAGTTCTGCTGCATCCACCACCACGCCGTCGTGCTGCTGGATCATCATCAACCTCTCCTTCCCCCTTGCTGGATCAAGAAGGAGGAGACGTCATCCGCTCCGTACGTGTGTTGAACGCGGAGGTGCTGTCCGTTCGGCACTAGGTCATCGGTGATCTGAATCACGGCGAGTACGACTCCATCATCCCCGTTCCATTGAACGCTTCCGCACGCGATCTACAAGTGGTATGTAGATGCAATCACTCTCCCATGACTCGTTGCTAGATGAACTCATAGTTGGATCTTGGTGAAACCGTAGGAAAAATTTTAATTTTCTGCAACGTTCCCCAACACTGGCATCATGAGCTAGGTCTATGCGTAGTTCTCTATTGCACAAGTAGAACACAATTTTGTTGTGGGCGTAGATCTTGTCAACTTGCTTGCCGCTACTAGTCTTATCTTGCTTCAGCGGTATTGTGGGATGAAGCAGCCGGACCAACCTTACGTGCGCTTACGTGAGACCGGTTCCACCGGTGACATGCACTAGTTGCATAAGGTGGCTGGCGGTGTCTGTCTCTCCACTTTAGTTGGAGCGGATTCGATGAAAAGGGTCCTTATGAAGGGTAAATAGAAGTTGACAAAATCACGTTGTGGTTATTCGTAGGTAAGAAAACGTTCTTGCTAGAACCCAATTGCAGCCACGTAAAAGATGCAACAACAATTAGAGGACGTCTAACTTGTTTTTGCAGCAATTGTCATGTGATGTGATATGGCCAGAAGTTGTGATGAATGATGAATGATATATTGTGATGTATAAGATCATGTTCTTGTAATAGGAATCTCGACTTGCATGTCGATGAGTATGACAACCGGCAGGAGCCATAGGAGTTGTCTTTATTTTTGTATGACCTGCGTGTCATTGAAGAACGCCATGTAAATTACTTTACTTTATTGCTAAACGCGTTAGCCATAGTAGTAGAAGTAATAGTTGGCGAGCAACTTCATGGAGACACAATGATGGAGATCATGATGATGGAGATCATGGTGTCATGCCGGTGACAAGATGATCATGGAGCCCCGAAGATGAAGATCAAAGGAGCTATATGATATTGGCCATATCATGTCACTACTTTATATAATTGCATGTGATGCTTATTATGTTTTATGCATCTTGTTTACTTAGAACGACGGTAGTAAATAAGATGATCCCTTATAATAAATTCAAGAAAGTGTTCCCCCTAACTGTGCACCGTTGCTAAAGTTAAATGCTTCAAGCACCACGTGATGATCGGTGTGATAGATCCTTACGTTCACATACAACGGGTGTAAGACAGTTTTACACATGCATAAACACTTAGGGTTAACTTGACGAGCCTAGCATGTACAGACATGGCCTCGGAACACAAGAGACCGAAAGGTCGAACATGAGTCGTATGGAAGATCGATCAACATGGAGATGTTCACCGACGATGACTAGTCCGTCTCACGTGATGATCGGACACGGCCTAGTCGACTCGGATCATGTAACACTTAGATGACTAGAGGGATGTCAAATCTGAGTGGGAGTTCATTAAATAATTTGATTAGATGAACTTAATTATCATGAACATTAGTCTAAAATCTTTGCAAAATGTCTTGTAGATCAAATGGCCAGCGCTCATGTCACCATGAACTTCAACGCGTTCCTAGAAAACCAAGCTGAAATACGATGGCAGCAACTATTCGGACTGGGTCCGGAACCGAGATCATCCTCATAGCAGCCAAGAAACAATATGTCCTAGAAGCACCGCTAGGTGAAGCACCCATCGAAGAACCAAGACATTATGAATGCTTGGCAGTCTCGTCTTGATGATTACTCCCTCATTCGGTGCGGCATGCTTTACAGCTTAGAACCGGGCTCCAAAAGCGTTTTGAGCAACACGGAGCATATGAGATGTTCGAGGAGCTGAAAATGGTTTTCCAAGCTCATGCCCGGTCGAGAGATATGAAGTCTCCGACAAGTTCTATAGTTGTAAGATGGAGGAAAACAGTTACGTGAGTGAGCACATACTCAAAATGTCAGGGTTGCACAAGCGCTTTGTCCCACTGGACATAAACCTCCCGGACGAGGCGGTCATTGACAGAATCCTTGATCGCTCCCACCAAGCTACAAGAGCTTTGTGATGAACTACAATATGCAGGGATGGTGAAGACCATTCCGAAGTATTCTCAATCTTGAAGTCAGCAGAGGTTGAAATCAAGAAAGAACATCAAGTGTTGATGGTCAATAAAACCACTAAGTTCAAAAGGGCAAGAGTAAGAAGAACATCAAGAAGGACGGCAAAGATGTTGCCGCGCCCGTAAGCAAGTTGCCGGGAAGAAGTCAAAGAATGGACCCAAGCACGAGACAGAGTGCTTTTATTGCAAAGGAAGGGTCCTTTGGAAGCGGAACTGCCCCAAATACTTAGCGCACAAGAAGGCCGGCAACACTAAAGGTATATTTGATATACATGTAATTGATGTGTACCTTACCAAGACTCGTAGTAACTCCTGGTATTTGATACGGTGCCGTTGCTCATATATGTAACTCACGGCAGGGAGCTGCGAATAAACGGAGATGGCGAAGGGCGAGGTGACGATCTGGCGTCGGGAATGGTTCCAAGGTCGATGTGATCGCCGTCGGCACGCTACCTCTACATTTACCTACGGGATTAGTTTTAAACCTCAATAATTGTTATTTAGTGCCAAGTTTGAGCATGAACATTGTATCAGGATCTCGTTTAATACGAGATGACTACTCATTTAAATCCGAGAATAATGGTTGTTCTATTTATATGAGAGAAATGTTTTATGGTCATGCTCCGATGGTCAATGGTTTATTATTAATGGATCTCGAACGTAATGTTACACATGTTCATAGTGTGAATACCAAAAGATGTAAAGTTGATAACGATAGTCCCACATACTTGTGGCACTGCCGCCTTGGTCACATTGGTGTCAAGCGCATGAAGAAGCTCCATGCTGATGGACTTTTAGAGTCTCTCGATTATGAATCATTTGACACATGCGAACCATGCCTCATGGGAAAGATGACCAAGACTCCGTTCTCCGGAACAATGGAGCGAGCAACCAACTTATTGGAGATCATACATACCGATGTGTGCGGTCCAATGAGTGTTGAGGCTCATGGAGGATATCGTTATGTTCTCACTCTCACGATGACTTGAGTAGATATGGGTATGTCTACTTGATGAAACACAAGTCCGGGACCTTTGAAAAGTTCAAGGAATTTCAGAATGAGGTAGAGAATCAACGTGACCGAAAAATAAAGTTCTTACGATCGATCGTGGAGGAGAATATTTAAGTCACGAATTTGGTACACACTTAAGGAAATGTGGAATCGTTTCACAACTCACGCCTTTGGAACACCTCAGCGTAATGGTGTGCCCGAGCGTCGAATCGCACTCTATTGGATATGGTGCGATCTATGATGTCTCTTACTGATTTACCGCTATCATTTTGGGGATACGCTCTAGAGACAGCTACATTCATTTTAAATAGGGCACCGTCTAAATCCGTTGAGACGACACCGTATGAATTATGGTTTGGGAAGAAACCTAAGCTGTCGTTTCTAAAAGTTTGGGGATGCGATGCTTATGTCAAGAAACTTCAACCTGAAAAGCTCGAACCCAAGTCGGAAAAATCGTCTTCATAGGATACCCTAAGGAAACCATTGGGTATACCTTCTACCTTAGATCCGAAGGCAAGATCTTTGTTGCCAAGAACAGATCCTTTACGGAAAAAGAGTTTCTCTCAAAAGGAGTAAGTGGGAGGAAAGTAGAACTCGATGAAGTACTACCTCTTGAACCGAAAAGTAGTGCAGCTCAGAAAATGTTCTGTGGTGCCTACACCCACTTGGAGAGGAAATTAATGATGATGATCAAGGTACTTTGGATCAAGTTGCTCTTGAACCCAGAGGTCCACAAGGACACGTTCCACACCAGAGTGGTATGGCAACCCTGTCACGGAAATCATGTTGTTAGACAACGGTGAACCTTGAACTATGAAAAAGCGATGGCGGGCCCGGATTCCAACAAATGGCTTGAAGCCATGCAATCCGAGATAGGATCCATGTATGAAAACAAAGTATGGACTTTGACAGACTTGCCCGATGATCGGCGAGCGATAGAAAACAAATGGATCTTTAAGAAGAAGGCGGACGCGGATGGTAATGTTACCATCTATAAAGCTCGACTTGTCGCTAAGGGTTATCGACAAGTTCAAGGGATTGACTACGATGAGACTTTCTCTCCCGTAGCGAAGCTTAAGTCCGTCCGAATCATGTTAGCAATTGCCGCATACTATGATTATGAGATATGGCAGATAGACGTCAAAACGGCATTCCTTAACGGTTACCTTAAGGAAGAGTTGTATATGATGCAGCCGGAAGGTTTTGTCGATCCTAAGAATGCTAACAAGGTATGCAAGCTCCAGCGATCCATTTATGGGCTGATGCAAGCATCTCAGAGTTGGAACATTCGCTTTGATGAGATGATCAAAGCGTTTGGGTTTATGCAGACTTATGGAGAAGCCTGCGTTTACAAGAAAGTGAGAGGGAGCTCTGTAGCATTTCTCATATTATATGTAGATGACATACTTTTGATGGGAAATGATATAGAACTCTTGGACAGCATTAAGGCCTACTTGAATAAAAGTTTTTCAATGAAGGACCTTGGAGAAGCTGCTTACATATTAGGCATCAACATCTATAGGGATAGATCGAGACGCCTCATAGGTCTTTCACAAAGCACATACCTTGATAAAATTTTGAAGAAGTTTAAAATGGATCAGTCCAAGAAAGGGTTCTTGCCTGTTTTACAAGGTGTGAAATTGAGCTCGGCTCAATACCCGACCACGGCAAAAGATGAGTGTCACACCCTAAGCCTCAGCCATAGGATCTATTATGTATGCCATGCTGTGTACCAGACCTGATGTAAACCTTGCCGTAAGTTTGGTAGGAAGGTACCAAAGTAATCCCGGCAAGGAACACTGGACAGCGGTCAAGAATATCCTGAAGTACCGAAAAGGAAAAAGGACATGTTTCTCGTTTATGGAGGTGACGAAGAGCTCGTCGTAAGGGTTACGTCGGCGCTTAGCTTCGACACAGATCTGATGACTCAAAGTCACAAACCGGATCGTGTATATGTTGAATGGTGGAGCGATGGCTGGTGCAGCTGCAAGCGAGCGCGTGGCGGGATCTACATGTGAAGCGGAGTACATGGCAGCCTCGGAGGCAGCACATGAAGCAATTTGGGTGAAGGAGTTCATCACCGACCTAGGAGTCATACCCAATGCGTCGGAGCCGATCAAACTCTTCTGTGACAACACTGGAGCTATTGCACTTGCCAAGGAGCCCAGGTTTCACAAGAAGACCAGGCACATCAAGCGTCGCTTCAACTCCATTCGTGAAAATGTTCAAGATGGGGACATAGAAATTTGCAAAGTGCATACGGATCTGAATGTCGCAGATCCATTGACTAAACCTCTTCATGGGCAAAACATGATCAACACCGAACTCTATGGGTGTTCGATTCATCACAATGTAACTAGATTATTGACTCTAGTGCAAGTGGGAGACTGTTGGAAATATGCCCTAGAGGCAATAATAAAAGTATTATTATTATATTTCCTTGTTCATGATAATTGTCTTTTATTCATGCTATAATTGTATTATCCGGAAATCGTAATACACGTGTGAATACATAGACCACAATATGTCCCTAGTGAGCCTCTAGTTGACTAGCTCGCTGATCAACAGATAGTCATGGTTTCTGACTATGGACATTGGATGTCATTGATAACGGGATCACATCATTAGGAGAATGATGTGATGGACAAGACCCAATCCTAAGCATAGCACAAGATCGTGTAGTTCGTTTTGCTAGAGCTTTTCCAATGTCAAGTATCTCTTCCTTAGACCATGAGATCGTGTAACTCCCGGATACCGTAGGAGTGCTTTGGGTGTACCAAACGTCACAACGTGCTGGGTGACTATAAAGGTGCATTACAGGTATCTCCAAAAGTGTCATTGGGTTGACACGGATCGAGGCTGGGATTTGTCACTCCGTATGACGGAGAGGTATCACTTGGGCCCACTCGGTAGTGCATCATCATAATGAGCTCAAAGTGACCAAGTGTTTGGTTACGGGATCATGCATTACTGATGCGAGTAAAGTGACTTGCCGGCAACGAGATTGAGCGAGGTATTGGGATACCGACGATCGAATCTCGGGCAAGTAAAATACCGATTGACAAAGGGAATAGTATCTGGGTTGATTGAATCCTCGACATCGTGGTTCATCCGATGATATCATCGAGGAGCATGTAGAGCCAACATGGGTATCCAGATCCCGCTGTTGGTTATTGCCGAGAGCCGTCTCGGTCATGTCGCATGTCTCCGAACCCGTAGGGTCTACACATTAAGGTTTGGTGGCGCTAGGGTTGTATGAATATGAGTATGCAGAAAACCGAATGTTGTTCGGAGTCCCGGATGAGATCCCGGACGTCACGAGGAGTTCCGGAATGGTCCGGAGGTAAAGATTTATATATGGGAAGTCTTATTTTGGTCGCCGGAAAAGTTTCGCACTTTATCGGTATTGTACCGGGAGTGCCGAAAAGGG
The DNA here is from genome assembly GCA_021605205.1 of Aegilops longissima. Lineage (NCBI taxonomy): Eukaryota > Viridiplantae > Streptophyta > Magnoliopsida > Poales > Poaceae > Aegilops > Aegilops longissima. The sequence continues at coordinate 565,776,110 of CM038676.1, read as the reverse complement.
TCCGGGGGTCCACCTGCCCCGGGGGGCCACATGGGCTGTAGGGGGTGCGCCTTGGCCTATATGGGCCAAGGGCACCAGCCCCAAGAGGCCCATGCGCCTGGAGATAAGAGAGAGGGGAGAGTCCTAAAGGGGGAAGGCACCTCCGAGGTGCCTTGGGGAGGATGGACTCCTCCCCCCCTCTTGGCCGCACCCTTCCTTGGAGGAAGGGGCAAGGCTGCCCTCCCCTCTCTTGCACCTATATAAAGGGAGGAGAGGAGGGTGGCCGCACCTGAAGCCCTTGGCACCTCCCTCTCTGCTACACCTCCTCCTCCTCCCGTAGTTGCTTAGCGAAGCTCTGCCGAGTTCTGCTGCATCCACCACCACGCCGTCGTGCTGCTGGATCATCATCAACCTCTCCTTCCCCCTTGCTGGATCAAGAAGGAGGAGACGTCATCCGCTCCGTACGTGTGTTGAACGCGGAGGTGCTGTCCGTTCGGCACTAGGTCATCGGTGATCTGAATCACGGCGAGTACGACTCCATCATCCCCGTTCCATTGAACGCTTCCGCACGCGATCTACAAGTGGTATGTAGATGCAATCACTCTCCCATGACTCGTTGCTAGATGGTCTCATAGATGGATCTTGGTGAAACCGTAGGAAAAATTTTAATTTTCTGCAACGTTCCCCAACATGAAGGTGGATGTAGGCTGGGATTTTCTAGGTTTATCACTTTTGCCACTAGTTGTATCACACTACTCACTTTTGCCATTAAAATGTTTCACTGTTCAAAAATGCCACTCTTCCGTTAGAGACACACTAAAAATGTCATTTTCTCACGTCACCATCAGTCAAAGGCTCATTGACCACATGATATGACCGTAATACCGCTGATTCCATTACATGTGGGCTTATTTGTAAAGAGCAGGAAAAGAAAAACCAAGAGCAGGAAAAGAAAAGCAATAGAGGAGAGTGGGGGATCGAACCACAATCATTCAATCAAGGCGGCTAATACACGCGCGTGTAATAATCATCCAGGAAGACACACTTATCTGTCCATGTTATATGGAAATGCGTCCGGACACGTCCGCGGATAAATAGAGGATCAAATTACTTGCGGTTGGAGATGCTATCATGCATCATGCACGCATTACTCAACAGGAGCTCTCTTACATACTGTAAACCGCAGTACGAGCCATGCATCCAAGAAGAAAGTTTTTATTCTCAAAGGAAAAAGGATCGTCTTATAACAATGTGACAACATGATCATGTCTATCTTTTGGCCATGCCACACACCGAGCGAATTCCCAATGGCTTGGAGCTTTGGGTTGTCTAGAGCGCCCGCGACATGAACCTAGCCCGATCGCCGACGAACTCCATGGACCTGTTTGGTAGTCTGCACATAGCTTATACAGGCTCTAGTGGGTCATGTTTCGGTTGTTTGCTTACCGTATGCTTGTTTGGATCTGCACGACACGAAGCTCAAGGAACGTTTGAATCGACCGTTTTCATAGAGGCAGACTCCTTGTAGTGCAATTTAAACTATGAAGGTGGATGTAGGCTGGGATTTTGCAGGTTTTATCACTTTTGCCATTAGTTGTATCACACTACTCACTTTTGCCATTAAAATGTTTCACTTCTCAAAAATGCCACTCTTCCGTTAGAGACACACTCAAAAATGCCATTTTCTCACGTCGCCATCAGTCAAAGGCTCATTGACCACGTGATATGACCGTAATACCGCTGATTCCATTACATGTGGGCTCATTTGTAAAGAGCAGGAAAAGAAAAGCCAAGAGCAGGAAAAGAAAAGCAATAGAGGAGAGTGGGGGGATCGAACCTCGATCATTCAATCAAGGCGGCTAATACACGCGCGCGTAATAACCATCCAGGAAAACACACTTGTCTGTCCATGTTATATGAAAATGCGTCCGGACACATCCGCAGATAAATAGAGGATCAAATTACTTGCGGTTGGAGATGCTATCATGCATCATGCACGCATTACTCAACAGGCACTCTCTTACATAGTGTAAACCGCAGTACGAGCCATGCATCCAAGAAGAAAGTTTTTATTCGCAAAGGAATAAGGATCGTCTTATAACAATCTGACAGCATGATCGTGTGCATCTTTTGGCCATGCCACACACCGAGCGAATTCCCAATGGCTTGGAGCTTGGGGTTGTCTAGAGCGCCCGTGACATGAACCTGGCCCGGTCGCCGACGAACTCCATGGACCTGTTTGGTAGTCTGCACATAGCTTATACAGGCTCTAGTGGGTCATGTTTCGGCTGTTTGCTTACCCGTATGCTTGTTTGGAATTGCACGACACGAAGCTCAAGGAACGCTTGAATCGACCGTTTTCATAGAGGCAGACTCCTTGTAGTGCAATTTAAACTATGAAGGTGGATGTAGGCTGGGATTTTGCAGGTTTTATCACTTTTGCCACTAGTTGTATCACACTACTCACTTTTGCCGTTAAAATGTTTCACTGCTAAAAAATGCCACTCTTCCATTAGAGACACACTAAAAAATGTCATTTTCTCACGTTACCATCAGTCAAAGGCTCATTGACCACGTGATATGACCGTAATACCGCTGATTCCATTACATGTGGGCTCAATTGTAAAGAGTAGGAAAAGAAAAACCAAGAGCAGGAAAAGAAAAGCAATAGAGGAGAGCGGGGGATCGAACCTCGACCATTCAATCAAGGCGGCTAATACACACGCGCGTAATAACCATCCAGGAAGACACACTTATCTGTCCATGTTATATGGAAATGCGTCCGGACACGTCCGCGGATAAATAGAGGATCAAATTACTTGCGGTTGGAGATGCTATCATGCATCATGCACGCATTACCCAACATGCGCTCTCTTACATAGTGTAAACCGCAGTACGAGCCATGCATCCAAGAAGAAAGTTTTTATTCGCAAAGGATTAAGGATCGTCTTATAACAATCTGACAGCATGATCGTGTGCATCTTTTGGCCATGCCACACACCGAGCGAATTCCCAATGGCTTGGAGCTTGGGGTTGTCTAGAGCGCCCGCGACATGAACCTAGCCCGGTCGCCGACGAACTCCATGGACCTGTTTGGTAGTCTGCACGTAGCTTATACAGGCTCTAGTGGGTCATGTTTCGGCTGTTTGCTTACCAGTATGCTTGTTTGGATCTGCACGACACGAAGCTCAAGGGACGCTTGAATCGACCGTTTTCATATATGCAGACTCCTTGTAGTGCAATTTAAACTATGAAGGTGGATGTAGGCTGTGATTTTGCAGATTTTATCACTTTTGCCACTAGTTGTATCACACTACTCACTTTTGCCATTAAAATGTTTCACTTCTCAAAAATGCCACTCTTCCGTTAGAGACACACTCAAAAATGCCATTTTCTCACATTACCATCAGTCAAAGGCTCATTGACCACGTGATATGACCGTAATACCGCTGATTCCATTACATGTGGGCTCATTTGTAAAGAGCAAGAAAAGAAAAACCAAGAGCAGGAAAAGAAAAGCAATAAAGGAGAGTGGGGGATCGAACCTCGATCATTCAATCAAGGCGGCTAATACACGCGCGCGTAATAACCATCCAGGAAGACACACTTATCTGTCCATGTTATATAGAAATGCGTCCGGACACGTCCGCGTTTAAATAGAGGATCAAATTACTTGTGGTTGGAGATGCTATCATGCATCATGCACGCATTACCCAACAGGAGCTCTCTTACATACACCTACTCTCCTGACATGAGGCGGATAATAAAGATTAATAAAATGGATGTTGACTCTTGATGGTTTATTCACTGTCAAATCTCACTATAGACATTTAGTTGTAGCAGACATTCATTCCCACAGAAGTTTTCATGAAAGACATAAATTCCACCAAATAACAGAGTCATTCTTTGGTTGATGGTCATGAATAATGTCCTAACTAGAGATGATTTGCTAACGAGGTGGAAAGGCTGCAAAACTGTGTGTTTTGTCGTCATGATGAGAGCATTGAGCATCTCTTCTTTAGATGTTCTGTTAGTGAAAATGGACAAAACTGGTACGGAGCCTTTTTAAGTGTGCTTTCAATTTAAGATCTATACCTGGTAGTTTGAGTGTATGTTTTAGTAGTTGGTGTTGGTTGGTGTTGCTGCAATATTTTGGATTATTTTGGAGTATTTGAAAGGATGATCAGTAATGATTCTGTTGTACTGATAAAAATGACTTGTCATTGAATAATGTTGGGCAATGTCGCAGATAAAGGAAGAAAGTCAAAAGGTAAGTGAAGTTTTTGGGACCCGTGGCTGAAGCTTCTTCAACTTCGACCTCCCGTGCAGCTTCTATGGTGATTTTACTCTTTTTTTCGAGCAACCTATTATTTTTTTTCGAGCAACATGGTGATTTTACTCTTGGATGCATGATTTCTCTTTTGCTGCCTCATAGCTACTCCAGTGTCGTATGGTCTGGTGATGTTTCATGGTCATGTAATACAATCATGGTGATGTTTCATTGCCATGCAATGTACTCCCTTCATTTTTATTTACTCCGCATATTAGATTTGACTGAAGTCAAACTTCATAAACTTTGATCAAGTTTATAGAAAATAATATAAACTATCATAATAAATCTATATGATGTGAAAGCACATTTAATAATAAATCTAATGACATTGATTTGTTATTGTATATGTTAATATTTTTGTTTATAAGCTTTGTCAAAGTTTACAAAGCTTGACTTTGACCAAAGCTAATACTAGGACTAAATAAAAATGGAGGAGTAAGAGCAACTCTACCAGACCCTGCAAAAGTCGCAAACCCGCATAATTCCGTCGAGTATATGGGCTCGGCCCAATTTTGCGGCCAGAACAGACCCCCGCATACTCGCCCGGCCCGTAAAAAAATTTACCGTGGCCCGCAAACCGTCTGCCCCGACCAGTATATCTACGGGTTCGCGACGCGTTTACGGGTCGAAACCCTATCCCCCCGTCGCCGTCGAACTCCGCAATTCCCCACTCCCCTTTCACATTTCTCGCTGCCGGCGAGCCCCTTCCGCCTCCAGCCGCCATTTGGGGACGCATATGGAGCTCCGGTCGTGGCTCCGGGAGCAGATCCGGCGGCGGCGGCGACCCCGAGCGCGAGCGACGCGTCCGTCGAGGCAGCGAGAAGGACCAACCGCGCCTCTCGCCGCCTCCGAAGCTTCAGCGTCCATGAGATTTAACGAAATCGACCGTCGGCACGGCCGTATCCCGTCCTCTGCCGCGGGCTCGTCCTCTGCGGCGAGATCTTCCTACTCCGGGAGCTCCTCCTCTTCCGGCGCGGGCCTTCTCCCCGTGAAGAGGGAGTGGTCGGAGGAGCCGGAGGAGATCGAGTTCGTCCCCGTCAAGGAGGAGCCTGAGGAGCTCGGTCGCCGCGGAGTCATCGGGCCAAAGGACTTCGTCGCCGATGTCGACGCGGTCGCGGCCGCCATTGCCGAGCGGAGCTTGCGCGAGGAGGCGGAGCGCCGGCGCCACCACGAGGAGCTCGAAGACCTCGTGTTCCGGCAGGCGGTCGCGGCCAACCTCGCCGCCAAGGAGAAGGACGATGAGTGGCGGCGCATCCGCGAGGAGCAAAGGGAGAAGTACATCGACCTCGGCAGCTCTGGCGAGGAGGATTGAGCTCGTCCACGGCATCATCCATGGCCGCGAGCTTGCCGCCGTGAGATCCTCACCCCCTCTAGTACTAGTACTGATGTAGTATGAACTAGTGTTTGTAGTGTTTGATCATGTAAATATATGTAGTATGTGACGAACTAGTATGGTGCAATATCTCCCGCGAAACTGTTTTTTTCTGTTCGGCCGCGCTCGTTCTCGACCATTCTCAACCCGCAAACAGGATATTCGTCAAACTGCAAACGCGTTTTGCGGGGTCTGCTAGAGTTGCTCTAAGTAGAGTCTGGTGTTTGCTGCCTGTTTAGCTGATTTGCTTTCAGGCTTTTGATGATGATATGCTGTCTTGCATTATGCTGGAAGTTCTTTGAGTAGGTCTATATAATGAATCAGATGGTTTCTCTAATAATAGAAATCTGAGGTGGAGGCCTCTCTTTCGTTCAAAAAAAAACCGCAAACAAACAAACACATAAAACAGCAGAAGAAGAATAAAGTCGAGGCCGAAATATCGACTGCGAATAAGACATGCTCTCAGCAGCAGCGTCGACATAGAAATGCTTCAGCACTCAGCACACAGCATTGTACCACTACATTAGCCCTTGTTTCGAAGTAAACATTTACGAAGGGTCTGCAAGCTCAGACTAGAAACGAACCTGCAGATACTCATGTACATCTCATGCTACAGAACGCTGCAAACTTCCTTCCCAAAAAGAGCTACAATCCGAAGCGAAAAATCGACATTGTGTTAGCACCAGCTTCACGAGGATCATACGTACAACGAAGATCTACCCGTAATGCCGCCACATCCGACGTAGGCAAGGGCTTCCTTGGAGGGCCTGCCGCCAGCAGGCTCAACGGTGACTTGTCTAGCAGCTCCAACATCGACGAGTTGAGAGGTTCCGAACAGGCCCGAAGGATGCACACAGCTTTTCTCCACGTTCATACATTACTAACTACTTGTCCGAGTCTCTCAGGTAGGTGCAGGCTGGAGTAAAATAGGCAGCCAGAGAACTTCAACTCCATTGCTTAAGTTACATCGTGCTTCGAGTTGCACCTCGTGAGAGAACAGAATAAACCTGAAATCAGAGACAGGAACGTGAAATATTTCAGCAAAATGCTATGAAGAGTGAAGGGACTTCACAGTTACAAAGTTATTACAGTTTTCCATATAGCCTTCTGCACATTAGTTAATTAGTGTACAACTGCACATTACATTAAACAGATTTGAGTTTTATGGCATTATAAATCGACCAGAAACTATTGTAGTATGGCCTGAAATCTACAGCCTACATATAACTAAGTGGATCCTACATTTTAAGTGGCCCATCCACCCTCATCTTCTCCTGAGCGAAAATCCTTGAAGCGGAACTAACCAATTTAGATGGATGAATGCGGAAGATTCCTCATATGTGCTTGGGCTATGCATAGCAAGTACCTAATTCTATGACTAAAGTACACAGCATGTTGGGCCATATCGGCAGATACACATGATGGTAAGTTGGTAACCAACGCAATTAAGAAGATCGGCTTTTGTCCCAGAAAGCACACTTTCCTTTGACTAGCCTAGCATCAAGAGTTCTTAACATTTCTCCTTTTTTCCTACCTTAACTGCACAATTCAAAAGTAGTAATGGAACTGATGATCCTTAAAGAGCATGCAGTACAACTTTTATATTAATGGGTAGAAATAATACATCCCGAAAGTACAGGTTGGGGCACAGCATTTTTCTTTTATCAAACCACACCTGCCTTCCACTAGCCCTTAGCCCCTAGCATTCCCCAAATCTCCACCACCCCCTCTCTTTATTTCCTATTCCTTAATTGCACAAGTCCAAAGTAATAATGGGAAAGATGGTTCTTAATGAAGTGCAGAGTACAGCTCTTTTCAAAATGGTAAAACAGCTGAAAACGACAGCTTGCGGGTAGATATTGGTGTTTGTACATAAGAAAACGCAAGATATTAGGCATAGCAAAGAAAGCTAGCCAGCTAAACCTGTTTGCTTCTTGCTGGAAAGATGGACGTTCTTATATATGGGTTTCAACTTGGTCAGTCAGTCAAATTTTCGAGAGTCAGAACTCAGAAGAAGAATTGACACCTCATTAAGCGTCACAGGCAAATCAAACAGAATTATCTATTTCTTCATGTATCACTGATGAATGATGATCAGTGCTAACATAAATTTCCAACTTCGCAAAAAGAAAGAAAGTGACCGGGAATAATGATTTCGCAAACCACTTGTTGATCTTATGAATTGAATTATTTCATTTAAGTTTATATGAAGGTTACTGGCTTATCACCATCACCAAAAAAACTTAAGTAACGAACACCAAGCACATCACTGCTGAATCATGAATCTAAGAGCCTGTTCAAACTCCGATACTATTTCAGGATTTGTGCAATAACGTATTGCCAGAGTTCATAATGTTCATGAGAAGTATGATTTTAAATTGAGTTCCATTGTATGGTTGTACACTCAGTCTAGCAATGTACTCATGTAAATTGAGTTTCGAACCAAAATTGAATATTTAAAGGGAGAACTACTATATACAACAGCCGAAACAAGTGCTTCACAATAACTCCATACAAGTACACACTGATTCAATGATTGGTTTATAATAATTTGCTTCTTACGACAAATAACCAAAATATTAACACGAGGTAAACCTAAATCCAACATTCTGACTAACACTCAAATCTTAAAACTTCTAACTATGTTGGCTACAAATCTACAATGCATCACAATGGTGGTGAGCTGGTGATGATAGTGTCACAATTGTGCAAAATAAGGTTGAGTCAGTCCTTGGAGGCAAAGCTAAATAATCAGACAAATATTGGACCGAATGCAACGTGAAATTTACCTCTCACAGATGAAACTTCTGGAATGGCACTCCCTCCGTAGCTTAGAATGAGTTCATCTCAAGGCTATACATCCTTCGCTTGAGAAGCACACCGACGGCCGTCCGATATGGCTCCTCAAAGGCATCTGAAACCCAGGATCCACCTGCCGATCCAGCAGCTGCATTCCCAACTGCGTCCATCATTGCCTCTTCGCTCGGCTTGATGGCCACCAGTGTTGCTCCATTCAAGACGGTGCCCCCAGGCAGCTCAATGTGTGGCGCGTACCACAACCGCATGCTAAGGGCCGGCATGAGCGTGCGGTGTGAGTCACCAGATGCTGATACTGGCCTGACACGTAGCTCCTGCAGCTGCCACTTGTCCATGGTGAGCACGCCCTGCCCATCGGCGTCCGTCAGATCCAGGCTCTCCAGCAACGCGTGGTCGGAAATGATGGGCTGCAGCAGGTAATGCCGGGCCGACGCCGCAATCAACGAGCTGATGGTCCACAGCACCCGCAGCTTAAGCCCCCCGTTGGTGTAGAAGGACTCCGGTATGCTCCCTGAATCGTCAGACTCGGCACAATCAGCAGTTGCAGGAGGAGGTGCGGCCGTGGCGCCGTCCTTGGCGGCAGAGGAGGGCGAGGCGGAGGCGGAAGCGGCGCCGAGGATGACGCAGCTGCCGAGCGTGGAGCCGAAGTCGGCCTTCCACTTGAGCAGCACGCCGTCGTCCATGCCGAGCTCGCCGGCGGGGAGCTCGATGCGCAGGCTGCGGAGCTCCTTGAAGGAGCGGAGCACCTCGGAGGGCGAGTGGTGCGAGACGTCGCCGGGGGGCGCCGACGCCGAGGGCGAGAGCGAGGAGGAGGCAGAGCGGCGGAAGGAGGAGAGGGAGGCGGAGGCCGGGAAGTCGGAGGCGGAGCCGGCGTGGGATAGGATCTGGCCGAGCGCCTGGATGGGCTTGACGATGCCGCCGATGAGCATGCGCGCGATCTGGGAGAAGACGCCGCGCGCGCGGGCGGAGGCGGAGGCGGTGGGGGAGGAGGGCGCGGAGGAGGACGGGGAGCCGGAGGCGGAGGCGGGGTCGTCCGGGATAACGCAGTCGACGCGGACGAGCACGGAGTCGACGAGGGGCACGAGGGCGTGGAAGCGGCGGGAGACGAGCGCGCAGCGGCCGAGCGCCTTGACGTCGCCGATGCGGTTGAAGATGAGGAGGAGCAGCGGGTCGGGGAGGCCGTCGAAGCGGTCGTCCGCCGCCGTGGCGGCCGAGAGGCGGTGCGGCTGCCGCTCCTCCTCCTCGCAGCGCCACCGGCGGGGCCCCGCGGCGGCGGCGGCGGCGTCCTCGGCCATCGGCCGGCGGCGTCGGGGGGCCGGATCTGGGGGAGGGGGGAATGCGGGGCGTGGGAGGCCACGAGGAGAGGAGGGAGCGGGCGTGGAGGTGGATGGCTTGCACTGCCTTGAATCCTTGATGATGTTTTCTGCTCTCTCGGGGAAGACAAAATGCCGTGGAGCCCCTGCACCTTCCCGAAATCGTGGCGGTGTAATGCAGTTCTTTTTCACTTTAATAATTCAGCTTTGGGAGTTTTCGGAGAGGAATTCGCTGTGGTTCCGTCGGTGCCAGGCCCTACCGGCACCAACGATGTGATTGAGAAACTGAAACACTAAGAGCAGCTTCATCCGCGCCCCCAACAGGCTTTTTCCATGCGATTTTTTAGCGCTGGTGAACGAAAATCAGTCCAGTGGTATTTTAGGAGTCCGTTTTTCATCGAGTTAGGCCAAAATAACAGCGGCGCTTTTAGGCGAACCCGCGTCTTTGAAGGCGCCAAGCACAAGCAAAAAGGCGTGGGGCGTTAAAATCGGCGAGAGGAGGCCTTTTCCGCGTTTCTTCCGCTTTCCACCCGGCTTCCCTCTCATTCTCTTCATTCCTCCTGCCAATCTCCTCCTCCCCCCCTTGGCCGCCATGTCGCCGAAGAAGTCGTGGTCCCCAGCGCGCCTGACTCCGACCGCCGCCGTCCACCGAAGCGAGAAGCCGAGGGCGCCGCCGTCAAACCGCCGGGCATGTCCAACGCCGATCGGAGGCGGAAGTTCAATGCCGGAGGTGTCACCACCGACCGTGAGCAGGCCAACGCCAAGAAGGCACGGATAGCGCGGGCCATGCCTCGCGGCGGCGGCGGCGAAGCGGAGCGCTTCGGCCGAACAAGCCGGGGCAGCTCGCGTGAGGATGGTGAACCGCCCGCGCCACGGCCCGTCGTGCCTCAGAGCCAACAAATCGTCGATTATCCGTGGCTTCTCGCCGTCGCCGCAACCGGGTCGCACGCCGTCGCCGGATTCGCCGACGATGGCGCTTACGGCGGGTTCAACCCCAACGTCACCTTCCCCCATGGTCACCCGGCCCAGCGGACGCCCTCGCCCGCCTTCGCCGGCGTGCAGTACCCTCTGTACACCTACTCACCGCCGACCTACGCATCCTCCCCGACGCCCCCCTCTCCGCCGTGGCGCGCTGCCCTTCTCCCAAGCCTCCACGTCGCATCTCGGCGACACCGACGCGATCGAAGCCGACATGGACGACATCATCACGGCCGGTTCGGCCGCGGCCGCCGCGTCCCCCGGGTTTACTACCCATGACGACATCAACGGCGACATGGACGGCGAGCTCGACTATGGCGAGGAGGAGCCGGAGCCGGAGGACGAGGAGGAGCCGGCACCTGCTCCGGTGAGGAAACAGAAGAAGAAGAATGGGGCGGCCAGGACCGGCGAGCCGCACATCAAGTGGGCGTCCAAGGAGGACGAGTGCCTCGCCGAAGCGTGGAAAGTCGTCTGCCTCGACCCGATCACCGGCACGAACGAGCATCGGCGGTATTGGGACGCATCAAGGCGAGTTCGACGAGCGCAAGCTCGTCGACCCCTACTTCAAAGGCGTGTACATGCAGCGCGGGGCGAAGGCAATGGCGAACCATTGGGGGCTCATCCAGTCGGCGTGCAACAAATGGCATGGGATCGTCAAGGAGATCGTGGCTCGCTCGGAGAGCGGCGCCAGCATCGAGGATCAGGTATGGCACGCCGGCCTCTCCTTTTTCCTTTCGTCGGTGCGCGCCGCTGACTGGTTGTTCCTCGGCGCAGTTGGTGCGGATGTTCGCCATGTTTCGCCAGGACAGCAGCGACCAAGATTTCAAGCACCTCCACGTCTTCAAGCGGATCGAGAAGTGCGAGAAGTGGGCGGATGTGAAGGAAATATGCCCTAGAGGCAATAATAAAGTTATTATTTATTTCCTTATTTCATGATAAATGTTTATTATTCATGCTAGAATTGTATTTACCGGAAACTTAGTACATGTGTGAATACATAGACAAAACAAAGTGTCCCTTGTATGCCTCTACTTGACTAGCTCGTTTATCAAAGATGGTTATATTTCCTAACCATAGACAAGTGTTGTCATTTGATGAACGGGATCACATCATTAGGAGAATGATGTGATGGACAAGACCCATTCGTTAGCTTAGCATTATGATCGTTACAGTTTCATTGCTATTGCTTTCTTCATGACTTATACTTGTTCCTCAGACTATGAGATTATGCAACTCCCGAATACCGGAGGAACACCTTGTGTGCTATCAAACGTCACAACGTAACTGGGTGATTATAAAGATGCTCTACAGGTGTCTCCGATGGTGTTTGTTGAGTTGGCATAGATCGAGATTAGGATTTGTCACTCCGTGTATCGGAGAGGTATCTCTGGGCCCTCTCGGTAATGCACATCACTATATGCCTTGCAAGCATTGTGACTAATGAGTTAGTGGCGGGATGATGCATTACGGAACGAGTAAAGAGACTTGCCGGTAATGAGATTGAACTAGGTATGAGGATACCGACGATCGAATCTCGGGCAAGTAACATACCGATGACAAAGGGAACAACGTATGTTGTTATGCGGTTTGACTGATAAAGATCTTCGTAGAATATGTAGGAGCCAATATGAGCATCCAGGTTCCGCTATTGGTTATTGACCAGAGATGTGTCTCGGTCATGTCTACATAGTTCACGAACCCGTAGGGTCCGCATGCTTAACGTTCGATGACGATTTGTATTATGAGTTATGTGATTTGATGATCGAAGTTTGTTCGGAGTCCCGGATGAGATCGGGGACATGACAAGGAGTCTCAAAATGGTCGAGAGGTAAAGATCGATATATTGAAAGGCTATATTCGGACATCGGAAAGGTTCCGAGTGATTCGGGTATTTTTCGGAGTACCGGAGAGTTACGGGAATTCGCCGGGAGAAGTATTGGGCCTTATTGGGCCATACGGGAATAGAGGAGGCAGGCCAAATGGAAGGAGGCGCGCGCCGTCCCATGGGTCCGAATTGGACTAAGGGAAAGGGGGCGGTGCCCCCCCCCCTTGCCCTTTCCTACTCCATCTCTCTTTCCCTCTTTCTTCTCTCCTACTCCGGAAAGGAAAAGGGGAATCCTACTAGGACTTGGGAGTCCTAGTAGGACTCCCCACACTTGGCGCGCCCCCTCTAGGGCCAGCCTCCTCCTCCACCCTCCTTTATATACGTGGGCAGGGGACACCCCAAAGACACAATAGACAATCTCTTAGCCGTGTGCGGTGCCCCCTCCACAGTTACACACCTCGGTCATATCGTCGTAGTGCTTTGGCGAAGCCCTGCGCCGGTAACTTCATCATCACCATCGCCACGCCGTCGTGCTGACGGAACTCTCCCTCAGCCTCAACTGGATCAAGAGTATGAGGGAGGTCATCGAGCTGAACGTGTGCTGAACACGGAGGTGCCATACGTTCGGTGCTAGGATTGGTCGGATCGTGAGGACGTACGACTACATCAACTACGTTGATAAAACGCTTCCGCTTTCGGTCTACGAGTGTACGTGGACACACTCTCCCGCTCGTTGCTATGCATCACCTAGATGGATCTTGCGTGTGCGTAGATTTTTTTTTTGAAATTACTGCGTTCCTCTACAGTGGCATCTGAGCCAGGTCTATGCGTAGATGATATATGCACGAGTAGAACACAAAGAGTTGTGGGCGATAATAGTCATACTACTTACCAGCATGTCATACTTTGATTCAGCGGTATTGCTGGATGAAGCGGCTCATACCGACATTACGCGTACGCTTACGCGAGACTGGTTCTACCGACGTTCTTCGCACACAGGTGGCTAATGGGTGTCTGTTTCTCCAACTTTAGTTGAATCGAGTGTGACTACGCCCGGTCCTTGTTGAAGGTTAAAACATCACACTTGACGAAAAATCGTTGTGGTTTTGATGCGTAGGTAAGAACAGTTCTTGCTAAGCCAACAACAAAGTAGAGGATGTCTAACTTGTTTTTGCAGGGCATGTTGTGATGTGATATGGTCAAGACGTGATGAGATATAAATTGTTGTATGAGATGATCATGTTTTGTTAAAGTTATCCGCAACTGGCAGTAGCCTTATCGTTGTGTCTTTATTGCATAAGATGCAAGCACCATATAATTGCTTTACTTTATCGCTATGCGATAGCAATAGTTGCAAAAGCAATAGTTGGCCAGACGACCATATGACGACACGTTGATAGAGATCATGGTGTCATGCCGGCGATGATAGAAATCATGACGGTACTTTGGAGATGGAGATCAAAGGCACAAGATGATGATGGCCATATCATGTCACATATTTTGATTGCATGTGATGTTTATCTTTTATACATCTTATTTTGCTTGGTTCGGCGGTAGCTTTATAAGATGATCCCTTACTAAAATTTCAAGGTATAAGTGTTCTCCCTGAGTATGCACCATTGCGATAGTTCTTCGTGCTGAGACACCACGTGATGATCGGGTGTGATAAGCTCTACGTTCACATAGAACGGATGCAAGCCAGTTTTGCACATGCAGAATACTCGGGTTAAACTTGACGAGCCTAGCATATGCAGATATGGCCTCGGAACACTGGAGACCGAAAGGTCGAACGTGAATCATATAGTAGATATGATCAACATAGTGATGTGCACCATTGAAAACTACTCCATCTCACGTGATGATCGGACATGGTTTAGTTGATATGGATCACGTGATCATTTAGATGACTCGAGGGATGTCTATCTAAGTGGGAGTTCTTAAGTAATATGATTAATTGAACTTAAATTTATCATGAACTTAGTCCTGATAGTATTTGCATATCTATGTTGTAGATCAATAGCTCGCAAAAAGCTTCCCCATTTTATTTATGACATGTTCCTAGAGAAAACTAAGTTAAAAGATGATAGTAGCAATGATGCGGACTTGGTCCGTGATCTGAGGATTATCCTCATTGCTGCACAGAAGAATTATGTCCTTGATGCACGCTAGATGACAGACCTATTGCAGGAGCGGAATCTGAGGCGTTATGAACATTTGACAAAGCTCAGTATGATGACTACTTGATAGTTTAGTGCACCATGCTTTACGGCTTAGAACCGGGACTTCAAAAATATTTTGAACGCCATGGAGCATATAAGATGTTTCAAGAGTTGAAATTGGTATTTCGTACTCATGCCTGTGTCGAGAGGTATGAGACCTCTGACAGTACTTTGCCTACAAAATGGAGGAGAATGGCTCAACCAGTGAGCATGTGCTCAGATTGTCTGGGTACTACAATTGCTTGAATCAAGTGGGAGTTAATCTTCCAGATAAGATAGTAATTGACAAAGTTCTCTAGTCACTATCACCAAGTTACTAGAACTTCATGATGAACTATAATATGCAAGGGATGAGGATAGTAATTCCCGAGCTCTTCACGATGTTGAAATTGGCGAAGGTAGAAATCAAGAAAGAGCATCAAGTGTTGATGGTTTACAAGACCACTAGTTTCAAGAAAAAGGGCAAAAGAATAGAAAGGGAACTTCAAGAAGAATAACAAACAAGTTGTCACTCCCGTGAAGAAACCCAAAGCTAGACTCAAGCCTGAAACTGAGTGCTTCTACTGCAAAGGAAATGGTCACTGGAAGTGGAATTGCCCCTAGATACTTGGCGGATAAGAAGGATGGCAAAATGAACAAAGGTATATTTGATATACATGTTATTGATGTGTACTTTACTAGTGTTTATGGCAACCCCTCGGTATTTGATACTAGTTCAATTGCTAAGAGTAGTAACTCGAAATGGTAGCTGCAAAATAAACAGAGACTAGTTAAGGGCGAGGTGACAATGTGTGTTGGAAATGATTACAAGGTTGATAAGATCACCATCACACACTCCTTTTACCTTTGGGATTAGTGTTGAACCTAAAATAAATGTTATTTGGTGTTTGCGTTAAGCATAAATATGATTGGATCATGTTTATTACAATACGGTTATTCATTTAAGTCAAAGAATAATTGTTGTTCTATTTACATGAATAAAAACCTTTTATGGTCATACACTCAATGTAAATGGTTTATTGAATCTCGATCGTAGTGATACATATATTCATAAATATTGAAGCCAAACGATGCAAAGTTAATAATGATAGTGCAACTTATTTGTGGCACTGCCCTTTAGGTCATATTGGTGTAAAGCGCATGAAGAAACTCCATGTTGATGGACTTTTGGAATCACTTGATTATGTATCATTTGATGCTTGCGAACCATGCCTCATGGGCAAGATGACTAAGACTTCATTCTCCGGAACAATGGAGCGAGCCACTGACTTATTGGAAATAATACATATCAATGTATGCGGTCCAATGAGTGTTGAGGCTCACGGCGGGTATCATTGTTTTCTGACCTTTACAGATGATTTGAGCAGATATGTGTATATCTACTTGATGAAACCACAAGTCTGAAACACTTGAAAAGTTCAAAGATTTTCAGAGTGAAGTAGAGAATCATCGTAACAAGAAAATGAAGTTTCTACGATCTGATCGTAGAGGCAAATATTTGAGTTACGAGTTTGGCCTTCAATTAAAACAATGTGGAATAGTTTCACAAACTCATGCCACCTAGAACACCACAACATAATGGTGTGTCTGAACATCATAACCGTACTTTATTGGATATAGTGCAATCTATGATGTCTCTTACCGATTTACCACCATTGTTTTGGGGTTATGCATTAGAGACAGCCGCATTCACGTTAAATAGGGCACCATCTAAATCCGTTGAGACGACACCTTATGAACTGTGGTTTGGCAAGAAACCCAAGTTGTCGTTTCTTAAAGTTTGAGGCTGTGATGCTTATGTGAAAAAGCTTCAACCTGATAAGCTCGAACCCAAATCGGAGAAATGTGTCTTCATAGGATACCCAAAAGATACTGTTGGGTACACCTTCTATCACAGATCCGAAGGCAAGATCTTTATTGCTAAGAATGGATCCTTTCTGGAGAAGGAGATTCTCTCGAAAGAAGTGAGTGGGAGGAAGGTAGAACTTGATGAGGTAATTGTACCTTCTTCCGAATTGGAAAGTATTTCTTCACTGAAATCAGTTCAAGTGATGCTTACACCAATTAGTGAGGAAGTTAATGATGATGATCATGAAGCTTCGGATCAAGTCACTACCGAACCTCTAGGTCAACCAAAGTACGTTCCGCACCAGAGTGGTATGGTAATCCTATTCTGGAGTTCATGTTACTTGACCATGACAAACCTACGAACTATGAGGAAGCGATGATGAGCCCAGATTCCGCGAAATGGATTGAGGCCATGAAATCTGAGATAGGATTGATGTATGAGAACAAAGTGTGGACTTTGGTTGACTTGCCCGATGATCGGCAAGCCATAGAAAATAAATGGATCTTCAAGAGGAAGACGGACGCTGATAGTAGTGTTACTATCTACAAAGCTAGACTGGTCAAAAAAGGTTTTGACAAATTTTAAGGTGTTGACTACGATGAGATTTTCTCACTTTAGCAATGCTTAAGTCTGTCCGAATCATGTTAGCAAATTGCCACATTTTATGAAATCTGGCAAATGGATGTCAAAACTGCATTCCTTAATGGATTTCTTAAAGAAGAGTTGTATATGATGCAACCAGAAGGTTTTGTCGATGCTAAAGGTGCTAACAAAATGTGCAAGCTCCGATGATCCATCCATGGACTGGTGCAAAGCATCTCAGAGTTGGAATATATGCTTTGATGAGTTGATCAAAGCATATAGATTTATACAGACTTGCGATGAAGCCTGTATTTACAAGAAAGTGAGTGGGAGCACTACAACCTTTCTGATAAGTATATGTGAATGACATATTGTTGATCGAAAATGATGTAGAATTTTTTGGAAAGCATAAAAGGAGTGTTTGAAAGGAGTTTTTCAAAGAAAGACCTCGATGAAGTTGCTTACATATTAAGCATCAAGATCTATAGAGATAGATCAAGACGCTTGATAATTTTTTTCAATGAGTACATACCTTAACAAATTTTTTAAGTAGTTCAAAATGGAACAGTCAAAGAAGGAGTTCTTGCCTGTATTGCAAGGTGTGAAGTTGAGTAAGACTCAAAGCCCGACCACGGCAGAAGATAGAAAGAGAATGAAAGTCATTCCCTATGCCTCAGCCATAGGTTCTATAAAGTATGCCATGCTGTGTACCGATCTATTGTATACCCTACACTGAGTTTGGCAAGGAGTACAATAGTGATCTAGGAGTAGATCATCGGACAGCGATCAAAATTATCCTTAGTTGAATAAGGATATGTTTCTCGATTATGGAGGTGACAAAGGTTCATTGTAAAGGGTTACGTCGATGCAAGTTTTGACACGATCCGAGATGACTCTAAGTCTCAATCTGGATACATGTTGAAAGTGGGAGCAATTAGTTAGAGTAGCTCCGTGCAGAGCATTGTTGACATAGAAATTTGCAAAATACATACGGATCTGAATATGGCAGACCTGTTGACTAAACTTCTTTCACAAGCAAAACATGATCACACCTTAGTACTCTTTGGGTGTTAATCACATGGCAATGTGAACTAAGATTACTGACTCTAGTAAACCCTTTGAGTATTGGTCACATGGCGATGTGAACTATGGGTGTTAATCACATGGTGATGTGAACTATTGGTGTTAAATCACATGGCGATGTGAACTAGATTATTGACTCTAGTGCAAGTGGGAGACTGAAGGAAATATGCCCTAGAGGCAATAATAAAGTTATTATTTATTTCCTTATTTCATGATAAATGTTTATTATTCATGGTAGAATTGTATTTACCAGAAACTTAGTACATGTGTGAATACATAGACAAAACAAAGTGTCCCTTGTATGCCTCTACTTGACTAGCTCGTTTATCAAAGATGGTTATATTTCCTAACCATAGACATGTGTTGTCATTTGATGAACGGGATCACATCATTAGGAGAATGATGTGATGGACAAGACCCATTCGTTAGCTTAGCATTATGATCGTTCTGGTTTAGTTGCTCTGCTTTCTTCATGACTTATACATGTTCCTCAGACTATGAGATTATGCAACTCCCGAATACCGGAGGAACACCTTGTGTGCTATCAAACGCCACAACGTAACTGGGTGATTATAAAGATGCTCTATAGGTGTCTCTGATGGTTTTTGTTGATTTGGCATAGATCGAGATTAGGATTTGTCACTCCGTGTATCGGAGAGGTATCTCTGGGCCCTCTCGGTAATGCACATCACTATAAGCCTTGCAAGCATTGTGACTAATGAGTTAGTTGCGGGATTATGCATTACGGAACGAGTAAAGAGACTTGCCGGTAACGAGATTAAACTAGGTATGAGGATACCGACGATCGAATCTCGGGCAAGTAATACCGATGACAAAGGGAACAACATATGTTGTTATGCGGTTTGACCGATAAAGATCTTCGTAGAATATGTAGGAGCCAATATGAGCATCTAGGTTTCGCTATTGGTTATTGGCCGGACATGTGTCTGGGTCATGTCTACATAGTTCTCGAACCCGTAGGGTCCGCACGCTTAATGTTCGATGATGATTTGTATTATGAGTTATGTGATTTGATGACCGAAGTTTGTTCGGAGTCCCGGATGAGATCTGGGACATGACGAGGAGCCTCGAAATGGTCGAGAGGTAAAGATCGATATATTGGAAGGCTATATTCGGACATCGGAAAGGTTTTGAGTGATTCGGGTATTTTTTGGAGTACCGGAGAGTTACGGGAATTCACCGGGAGAAGTATTGGCCCTTATTGGGCCATACGGGAATACAGGAGGCAGGCCAAAGGGAAGGAGGCGCGCGCCCCCCATGGGTCCGAATTGGACTAAGGGAAAGGGGGCGGCGCCTCCCTTGCTCTTTCCTACTCCCTCTCTCTTTCCCTCTTTCTTCTCTCTACTCCGGAAAGGAAAAGGGGAATCCTACTAAGACTTGGGAGTCCTAGTAGGACTCCCCACACTTGGCGCGCCCCCTCTAGGGCCGGCCTCCTCCTCCTCCCTCCTTTATATACGTGGGCAGGGGACACCCCAGAGACACAACAGACAATCTCTTAGCCGTGTGTGGTGCCCCCCTCCACAGTTACACCCCTCGGTCATATCATCGTAGTGCTTAGGCGAAGCCCTGCGCCGGTAACTTCATCATCACCGTCGCCACGCCGTCGTACTGACGGAACTCTCCATCAGCCTTAACTGGATCAAGAGCACAAGGGACGTCATCGAGCTAAACGTGTGTTGAACACGGAGGTGCCGTACGTTCGGTGCTAGGATTGGTCGGATCGTGAAGACGTACAAATACATCAATTGCGTCGATAAAACGCTTCCGCTTTCGTTCTACGAGGGTACGTGGACACAGTCTCCCGCTCGTTGCTATGCATCACCTACATGGATCTTGCGTGTGCGTAGGATTTTTTTTTGAAATTACTGCGTTCCCTAACAGGATGTCCGGCACACCCTTGCCAAGGCCAAGGAGACCTACAAGCCGGACGCGCCGACGCTGGGCACGTGCAGCGGGCGCCCTGAAGGCAACAAAGGGGCCAAGAAGGGGAAACACGCCAACTCGGCAACCGCGCGAGTCCAGGAGTCCATTGAGCATTGCCTCGCCAATGCACAGGCCCGGGCCGCCCTGCGTGAAGAGAAGACAGAGGCGCGGTGGTCGGCGTTGATGACCAACAACGCCGTCAAGCTCGACCTACTCCGGACCAACGTCGCCGCGAAGAAAAGGAACGCCGACCTGGCTTTCCTCATCGGCGGGGCGGACATGCTCCAGAGCAACGACGAGTAGCTCAAGGCATGGTACTTGGCGGAGCGCGGCCTCATCCTGAACCAGCTGCCATCGACGGCGCCGCCAACTCCCACGCCCACGCCGACGCCGCCGCCAAACCCGAGCGATGATGCCTCCACGACGCCCAGCAGCACAGAAGCCACGCCGCCGCCGCCCAACATAGAAGTAGCTCCGACACCGCCAAGCCCGCGCACGCCAACTCCGCCGACGCAAGAGGCCGACCCCACCGTTTGATGCGTTGCCCACGCGTCCTTTCCATTTTTTGTACGCCGAACTTTTAATCCGATCGCCGAACTTTGGCAAGGTGATCGCCGAACTGATGAGCCGCTGATCGCCGGACTTGTGACGTTTTTTTGTGAGCGGGAATGACCAAGTTTGAATTTGCGGCGTCTTGGGGGGCGGCGCCTGGAGCGTGGCGGAGCTAGATCGCCCCCATGAGCCAATCTAGCGCCGGTTCGCCCCCATGCCGCTCTTTTTCGACGCCTTTGGGGGGCCAACGACTGGAGATGCTCTAAGGCTGCGTTTGGCACTGCAGTGTTTTTGGAGTTTTAGAAAAATACCATGGTATTTTTAGAAACCACGGTTTAAAATACTTTAATGTGTTTGGCGTCAATAAATGCTCCAGTTTACAAGACCGTAGTATCTCCAAAACCCTGGTTTTCTCACAGTATCAGAAAAAGAGGTCCGGACCCCTTCTTTTTTTAAACCGAGAAACGATCGCTCTCATTGGTCTCTCAACTTCATCTTTCCGGCCATCAACCATTGTGATTATACTTCATGTTCTCTGTAGCTATGAATAAACAATCCAAGCTTAGCACATGGGAAGGAAGGTACGTGCCCTTGTGGCCTTGTACGCCTATTGATCTACTCTGTGGTTGATCTCGTCTATTTGGTATTGTACCCCGCAGGTTAAACCTAAACCACCTAATCACGACGTATCGTTGTTTTCCTCTTCTCCCTGGCGGTTGGAACCCTAGCCGCCGCCAGGAGATCGAGGCCGATCTTCCAATGCCGTTCTCCGGCGGCTCCCTTCCGTCGGAGACCTCGGTCGTCGGTGGTGAGGGGGTCGCCGGATCCACGCGTGTAGATCGTTTTTATTTCCTCGTAGTTTAGGTTTTTACATTTTTATTGTCTTTGCTTCGGCGGCTATGATGACAGCGCTGAATAAAGATTCTTTGGATCCTTTCTTGACAAGGCCATCGGTCCTATAGTTGGGGATGGATTTGGAAACCAGTCAGTTCAAGTAAGGATGGTGTGGCGGCGGCATCCTCGTGGTGGACCTGTGTCCTTGGGCTTCGCCCTTGCGACGGCATTTGCTCCAGCATCTGCGCAGAGCTTGGGAGGTAGTCCAGGAGCGGATGCAGATTGTGGTCTGCATCCACGACATCTGGAAGACGGAGCATGTGCTGGCTCGTGGTTCGTGGATGGCAGGTATGGTTTCCTCCTTCGGTGTTTTGGTCGTGGTGGGGTGCCATATCTGGAGTTCGATGACGTGTCCGGGGTGTTGCTCGGTCTGATTCGTTCAACGGCAAGGGCTTCACTTTTGATGAGCCACCTTGGAGGTTCGCAAAGCTGCATATCAACGATGAAGCCGCGTCGAGCTCGGGTGAGGAGGTGATTCGTCGTTCTTTTCTTCGATGGCTGTTGTGGTGGTGCCGGAGGTAGGTGACGGACGTTGGTGTCAAGCTCAGAGATGTTCTACTCTTTTTTTAGTTTTGTCATGTCGGTCTTTACGTGACTTGTACTTTGTTCTTTATGATATGAACGAGACATGTATTATCATGCAAGAAAAATTGGTGTTGTACCAGGGCAGCCTGTTGATTTAGCACAGCACCCCCCCACGTCCTGCTTGTCCTTGCCTGTCTCTGCACAGTGCCGCCGCGACCTCCTTGGCAGCCTTGCGCCAATGCTCCCTCTCACACTCTAGACCTGCGAGCGGCAGGAGTTGGCCTCCATAGCGTGAAGACACATGCCCACTTGTTCATGGCAAAGGCAACGCTGCATGCATACAATAGCCGTGAGCACAAGCTGGTCAGATCGTGTAGCTGAGTTCGGTTCAGCTCGTTATCTTCAGGGTTAGCCATGCAACCTAACAACAGGTGAGAATTGGAGAAAACTGAGAGAAAACCGATTTAAGCAAACGCCTCTCTGGTTTTGCCAGAGCCATGAAAAACCGCAGTTCTTAGATACTGAAGTATTCAACGCCCACGCGTTGTAATACTGAGGTTTTGTAATACTACGGTTTTAGAAAAACTGTGCTGCCAAGCAAACTCTAGATTAGGCTAGAAAGAGAGTAGGCAGGAAACTCTCTATTTGTCCACTCGCACAACCACACCTCTCAAATCGAAACTCTTGAAATCATGCAATTTCATGCGCCTCCATCATACAACATAAATTCATCGTCAATTCAACAATGCAACAAAGCAGAATAAACTACAATTCAACACATGCCAATTTTTTTTACGGTTTATAGATAGACGACGCAAGAATGAATCATTCGGCGCTCGCGTCCGCGGCCTTGCTCTGTTTGCATGTGTTGATCTCTTTTTTCTTCACCACAAGCGACTTCAATGTGGACCACTTCCTGGTCACAGCTTCCTACGTGCGTTACTTGGCGCGCCGCTCCCTTCGGACACATACTACACCTTGCAACTACCCCCCATGGACTCCGCCAGAAATCATCCATGCCGACGGTGAGGGACGGGGTACTCAGCGACGACATCTATGACAACGGACGATGGCGGACAGGGAGCAAGGGTGGAGGACAACGACAGCTCGGCCGTAGGAAATGAGGGACATACGTGGGAGGGCAGCAATCGATTTGGCGGACTAGATCAATTTGAAGGGATTTGGGGTGGGTTCGGTCTGTCAGATCCTACGTGACAGAAATGTCCAAGTACCCTATATCCATGTCAAATATGAGGGTCACATTTTTATGACAATCACTGATTAGGGCGTCCGTCTGAACGTTTGAGAATAATATGAGGGGTCCGGTTATATATATGCTTAGTCCAGAGAAAACGTGGACAGGAGACTCCATGCAGTATTTTAAGACAAAAAGGTAATCTATCATGAGATAGTAGACGAGAATTTATACATCCAGTTGATAGAGACAAACAGGAGTATACAGTTGCACACTTGCAGTATTTTAAGACAAAAAGGTGAGACTAATAATAACTTGAAATCTTCAAAGTCTTACGAGTTTCATGAGAGGGAAATTAAAGCGCTATATAAGCTACGCAAAGTCTAGAATATACGAGAGGAAATGTAGGCAGGAAACTGCAAAATATGCGTACCCGAGAAAAAGGTAGGCACGAACGAAGCTTGGTAATCTATCATGAGATTGTAGACGAGAAGACGCATCCGTTGATAGAGACAAAAAGACGTATACAGTTATATTAACTTGCATTTTAAGACCAACTTGGTTTGCCTCTGATTTGATCTCCCCTGTGTGCTCTGGGTAAGAGAGACACTTGTTGATTCAATCACAAGAATATTGCAACGCGGGAAGCATTCGCAAATTGCTGCACGATCCGTCCAACTCCGTACGCGTGAATTTGATTGATTGATTGGTTAATGGTGGTAAGCAAATTGCAGGGATTGCGTAGAACCTGGAGCTGGAGGGTGGGGCGGTGAGTGATGCGATGCAGTGCACGCGGGGTGTGAGTGGCAGCCCACCCATGGCAACGGTAGGGTAGGGTAGGGCTCGAGACCTCTTTTTCGTGGATGGATTCTGCTCATACAGCTTTCATCCTTTTGTTTAGGACCGGACTCTCTTTGGCAGTTGGCATCCCCCTAGGACAGGACAGCAGGGAGAGTGAGTAGGACCGGTGGGAGGCGTCGGAAAATGTGTGGGTTTTCTCATCTTCTCTTCTCTTGGTGGAAGGAAGGAGCGTGCACTGTCGCAAACTGAACTCGACATGAAAGTATTTCACGATTTGATTCTTTAAAAACGCCAGAGCCCGCGACGTTTCTGATTAACATTGATACGCCGACCCAGCTAGCATTGCTGACGAACTTGGAAACGCCGAGGTAGCTAGCGTTTCAACCCTGGCCCACGGTCAGCCCGAGCCCGCTTTTGTCGCTGACGTGGCAGGGTTGAAACGCCAACGTCCCTGGCGTTTCTGGCCTGGATTAAGTAATGCGCGCGGGGCCGTGGGGGCCGGACCCAGCCCACTCGTAGCCCCGGTCGGGCAGTTCGTCCCAGCGAAGAACTGGTGGCCTCCCCTCCCCCTTCTTCACCAAATCCCTCCCAAATCTTCTATTTTGACCATCAAGGCGAGTAGATCGGAGCATCCCCGAGTTGCTTGAGGCATTCTCTTCCCAATCCTCCATTTATTTTCAGTCAAGATTGGCTATTGTAGATGCATTTTTTCAAACATGGTGGAACCCTAAGATGAGTTGTTAGTGATTTGTTTGATGAATATTTTGGTTAGATTATGTTTAGAAAGAAGACATGTACTCCTTGTGTTGGAGTATTCTTAGTGAATTTGTGTAGTATTGGGTTTATAGATAGACCATTTTTTGGATTAGGTTGAACCTATTATTTGTTCATAATTAGTTCTAATAGATTCTTTGGGATAAAATTGGTTGAAAAGAATTGGTGTTGGTAATGTGGTTCGTGATTTGCAGTAGTTTCTCACACGATTTTGTATACAATGTGGTCATAATTTTAAGCATATATCATAATGAATCCATTCACCTTATTTTGTAGGATGTTTGAGCCGGATAAAAATCCCAGCCTTGATGATTATTACGAGGAGAAGCATTGTTATGTGCTAGTGGAAAGAGGGGAGGTAATTATGTATCTACATTGTTTGATTATCATATTTTGAGTAGTTTAGAGAAGTATCTAAATTGTGCGTGTGTGTTTTGTAGGTTCCTCCAATTCTTCGGTTGGGAGGCCACAACCCACGTGAGACTCTGAAGTATGACCATCGCTACGAGCCTTATTTTAGAAAAATGGATCTTCTCCAGTTTGTGCTCAACTTTAAAGGCACACCACGATGGCTGAACTCGACGGCCATTACCGCCCTTACAGACCGTCAAACCTTTCCTTACGTACGACATCGAAATCTCGTCGGGTGTACTACTTGGGAAATGTCTAGCCTCGGTTGTCTTGCTCATGCCACCGTCGACTATAGCCTTATCTGCAAGGCTAACACCACAAAACAAGGGAACTTTGTGATCCCTACCGGTGATTTTTGTGTACCACTCTGTTTCGTTCTCAGTCAAGCCATCCTCGTCCAACTCATTCATCGGGCCTTCATCATCCGAGTCATCCACACAAGCACGCAGATAGATAATATCAGGATCTATGTCCTTATGCCTTACTTCAGCCTCTACGTCACCAACAATGTTGTGGTGCCTCTCATACTCTTCGTCGGAGTCATGACCATCATCATTGATCGGTGCACTACCTCCGAACTCATATTGGGGATACTCATTGGCTTCCACTTCAATTTTATGCTCAACAATAGGCGGCACACTACTAATCAGGCTCACATCATCTACTAAGGTTTGGTTCAAGTCAACATGAAAGAGAGGAGCATTGACCACCTTAGTTGCAAAGACTTCGAGTGACTTGACTGCCGAGGATGCAACAACCTCCTTATATGCAACCCAATGCAAATTGGACTTGATAGGCATTATCTTCATTCGACACTTGTGTGCCGACCCAACATCATATCTCCCTACTAATTCAACTTGGTCACTTGCATCCACTCATTTTAATCTTATCCGTGTTTCTTCCACAACCTCTTCATAACTAGGAGTCTCAAGAAATATCAACACTTCCTCATACTTGTCAACAGTATCCACATTCAAGAATGCCTCTGTCAGAGTAAATGACCACGGGTAGCCTAGCCGACTCCCCCTGGGGCTTCTGAAAAAAATTACAAGCCAATCCAGCCATCCAACATCCAAGACGCAGGGCCGCCTTCGCCCGGCCGGCTGACCCTCAGGCCGGCTGTCAGGGGGCGGCCCGGCCCCAAAACCTACAGGAAGAAGGCCACAGAGGGCGGCTCCATGAGCCGGCTACGAGGGCCGACTCCACGTGCCCGACCAAGGCCGACTCAAGAAGCCGGCCACCAAAGAAAGTGCCAAGGCCGCACCTCGAATCTGCACCCACATAACGGTGATGGGGCGGGCGTGGCTACGGTGAAGCTCGCCACCCCGCATCCGGAGGGCGATAGCCCAGATCGCCCGTCGGGCGCATCACCGTCCGTGGCAACATTTATTACCATGTTGACCATGACATCACCCACGACCGGTGTCGAGACGACCAAGAAGCGGCGGGCCCTCCGGTCGAGAGATGCCCGGCGGCTCGGCCTCCCGGTCGGCCTAAGATATGGCGGCTTCCCATAGCCATTGTTCCTCCCTCGAAAGCGCCTCATTAAGGAGACAAGACAAGGTGAGGCTACAGTGATCGCCGCCAAGGCGGCGGCACTGTAGGCATGCTTACCCCGACAAAGCCCTCGTCATCAGGATTGAGGCAACAGTAACCAGCCCCGACAAGGCCCTCGGCGGTGGGGCCAGCTTGTCGACCAAGAAGCCGGCGGGAGGGACCCTGTCAGCGGGCCCGGCAGCCGGCGGAGAAGCCAGAAGCGTGAACAGCGGCAGCTAGGGCCAGCGCCACCGGATTACCATTGTACCCACGGGGTAGGCCTATATAACCCCAGGGGCACCCATGCAAAGGGTTGATCTCTTAGAGTTTTAGACACCACATAGAGGGAAAAGGAGAGCTAGCCGTGCCCTTCTTCCTCCTCTCACCGAACAGCTCAAGGAGCCACTTGTAGCCACTTGTTCATCTAGTGATCATGCGGAGGCCCTGCAGAGCAGCAGTAGGGATGTTATCTCCACGGAGAGCCCCGAAGCTGGGTAAGATTCGCCGGCGTGCATGTCTTCGTCTCATCCCGTTTCCAGGTACCGGCGACGTCTTATTGGCTCCCACTATGATTAGCCACCCGTTGGCATATGTCGCACGTACCACTCGACATTTGGCGCCCACCGTGGGGCCAGGTGCACCGTTGTCCGGAGACCTGTTCTGGACGGGAACCCTCTTCCGCCCCCGCGGGCGTAGCCAGCCCGGCACGCCCGATGGTGCTTTCTTCGACGTGCTGCAAGGCGTCGCTGACGCCTGCGCGGCGAGCTACCTCGCCGACCTTCTTGGCGAGGCTCGCATCTTCGACGAGCCCGCATCCGCCGCGGGCACATGCTGCCTTGAGAGCCACCTCGTCAGCCTCCTCGACCAACTCCACGTTTCCAGCAAGCCCGCTGTGGATTTGGAGT
This sequence comes from Aegilops longissima, assembly GCA_021605205.1. Lineage (NCBI taxonomy): Eukaryota > Viridiplantae > Streptophyta > Magnoliopsida > Poales > Poaceae > Aegilops > Aegilops longissima. Next base: position 565,748,223 of record CM038676.1, on the reverse strand, counting down.
CGGTTGGCTCCACCGACCCGATGCTTGTCGACTCCGACACGGCATCGCTCGATGCTTTCCCCACCAACGTCGTGATCTTCAACGACCCGCTCCCCCAAGCCGACAGCTGCGGCAGCGCCATCACCGAGGTGCTGGTCATCAGTCACGGCGGCCCCTCTGGCGAGAACGCCCACGACGCCCTGCAAGCAGCGCTGCACGACCTGTCCGCCGCTCTCCCGACTGACGCCGACGCCGAGGCACTGGAGGCGCGCCGCCTCGCCCTCCACGCGGAGGGCCGGAGGATAGCTTCCATGAGACGCCTCACCGAGGCCCACCAGCGTGAAGTTGACCGCGCCGCCTTTGGCACGCCGCCTCCCGACGGGCCGAGCCGAGTCGGCGTTGTCAAGAAACACGCGCAATCATCGCCGACATCTTTGGGAGTGGACCGCCAGATCTCGCCACGCCTCGAGAACCTGCGCGCGCCAGCGCCGTGAAAGAGCTTAACGGGCTGGGGCCCGACGAGGCTCCCTATATGGCTAGGCGCATCCAAAGAATCGATTGGCGTGGCCGTAGAGCGGCATGAAGACAGCGCCCACGCCGAAAGCCCTCCCCCGCGCCGAGAGCACTACGCGACGTCATGCACGCCGATCAGGCAACGCCAGCGCCGCGCGAGAAAAAAAGCCGATCGCCACCGCAGCCAACCCGGATCTCCATCGGCGCGACGCGAAGGCCGTCCTCGAGCTGTGAAGCGGCGAGGCAACCCACCCCTCCTCGCCTCGCGAGAAAGATATCCCACCCGCCGCACATCACGCATCCGACTCTCGGCCGACTAGGCCGCCGCGAAAATCGGCGAACGACGCCCGCCACCGGATCGACCGCCTAGCGCGATCCCTGGCATTGGAAGAAGAAGACGATGTCGGTCCGCCTTGCTTCGGCCCCCGCATCCGCGATGAGCCCTTCCCTAAAGGGTTCTCGCTCCCAAGAGACACGCCCAAGTACAACGGCTCCGTGAAGCCGGAGGATTGGCTGATCGACTACTCCACCGCCGTCAGCATAGCGAACGGCAACAGGCGCGTTGCCGTGAAATATGTGCCCCTCATGCTTCAGGGCACGACGCGAACCTGGCTCAACAGCCTCAAGCCGTACAGCATCAACAACTGGCTAGACTTCACCGAAGCCTTCATCCGCAACTTCACCAGCACCTACAAGCGGGATCCCAAGCCCAGGCAGCTTTCCTTGTGCGTACAAGGACCCACCGAGTCGACTCACGACTACCTCACGCGTTGGGCCAAGCTCCGCAACTCCTGCGAGGGGGTGCACGAGGTTCAAGCCATAGAGTACTTCACTGCCGGGTGCCGAGAAGGCACCCTCCTTAAGCACAAGCTTCTCTGCGACGAGCCGACTACCCTCGACGAGCTACTAGTCATAGCGGACAAATGCGCCACCGCCGACTCCTTGATGAAGACCGAGCTTGGTGGGCGCCTCAGAAGGTACTCAACCCGGCTCCCAAAACGCCGGTGGCGACTCCGGCCGACGTCCGTCAGAGCGACAACAAGCGCAGGGCCCAATGCCGCCTCAGCGAGTCGGCGGTGGCCACCGTCGAAGACGAAAGCAACGAGAGGGGCGCCCCCGCCAAGAAGCCGAAGAGGCGGCAGGCGGCAGCCGCTTTCTCCTCGAGGAATCCTCGGCGCCCATGCAAGTTCCATAGCGGTGCCGGCCGTCCAACCATCTGACCGGAAATGCCACTGGCTCACCCGAATCACCAAAGGCGAAGGGCTGGTGCCGCCTCCGCCAGCTGGACAGCCGCCTCCGACTCCCCAACAGCCGGCCGCTCGACCAGCAGTCGGGACCATCCAAGACGAGTTCCCCAACGAGCATGCCGCCTATGTCGTCTTCAAAAGCCAGCACGAAGACCGGCACAGCCGGCGCTGACAGCACCAAGAAGTCAACGCGGTCGCCTCCAACAACCCCGAGTACATGCACTTTGCCGAGAGGTTTATCAGCCGGGCCGGGCCGACCACCCAGAGGTGATGCCGTCCCCAGGCTCTTATGTATTGGTTTTGGAGGCAACCCTAGCAACAGACAGGCTTGCTGCCCGATTCTCCCGCGTACTGATAGATGGCGGGAGCAGCATCAACATCCTGTACCAAGATACCATGGAGAAGCTAAACATCAAGGCCAAGCACCTCATGCCAAGCCGGACCGTGTTCCATGGCATTGTACCCGGCCGGTCCTGTTCACCAATCGGCAAGATCAAGATAGATGTTCTCTTTGGAGACAAGGATCACTTCCGCCGAGAAGAAATCTAGTTTGAAGTGGTGGACCTTGAGAGCCCCTACCATGCGCTGCTTGGCCGGCCTGCTCTGGCCAAGTTCATGGCTGTACCCCACTACGCCTACCTCAAGATGAAGATGCCGAGTACCAAGGGCATCATCACCATAGGCGGCGATTACAAGAAATCCTCCGAAAAGTGCCTGCAGCCAACAAATGCATTGGCTGAGTCCCTTGTGGTCATTGAAGAGAAGAAGATGTTGGACGAGTCGTGGCCATGGCGACAAGCAGCCAGCCCTGTCCCCCCACCCCAAGGAATGTGATGCTCAAGGTTCCTTCCACCGCCAAGGAAACAAAGAAGATACCTCTGGACCCAGAGCACCCGGAAAGGTTTGCCGTCATTGGGGCGAACACAGACAGAAAAATAGGAAGGCGAGCTCATCGATTTCCTCCGTGAGAATCGGGACATATTTGCATGGTCCCCAAGGACATGCCGGTGTTCGAAGGAATTCGCCGAGCACAAGCTACACGTCCGGCGGACGCCAAACCAGATCAAGCAGCCCCTCCGCCGGTGTCGGAGGAGAAGAGAAGGATTGTAGGAGAAGAGATAGCCCGGCTCTGGCGGCGGATTCATAATGGAGGTGTTCTTTACGGGTGGCTTGCCAACCGTGTGCTTGTTACGAAGAGGAATAACAAGTGGCGCATGTGTATAGACTACACAAGCCTCAACAAAGCCTGCCCCAAAGATCCCTTCGCCTTGCCGGGATTGATCAAGTGATAGACTCCACAGCCGGATGCGAGTTCTTGAGTTTCTTGGATGCCTACTCGGGCTACCACCAGATAAAGTTGGACCCGGCTGACCGCTGAAGACCGCCTTAATCACGCCATTCGAGACTTTACATTACGACTATGACATTCGGCTTGAGAAATGCCGGTGCCACTTTTCAGCGTTGCATGCAGAAATGCCTCCTCAAGCAACTCGGCAGAAATGCCCACGCCTATGTAGACGATATCATGGTGAAGACGGAGAAGCGCAGCACTTTGTTAGAAGACCTCAAGGAAACATTTGAGAACCTGCGCCGGTTTCAGATCAAGCTCAACCCCGAGAAATGCGTGTTCGGAGTGCCAGCCGGCCAGCTTCTAGGCTTCCTGGTCTCCGGACGCGGCACCGAATGCAACCCAGTAAAGATCAAAGCCATTGAGAGAATGGAGATTCCCACCAAGCTGCGAGACGTCCAGAAGTTTGCCGGGTGCCTGGCCTCCCTGAACCTCTTCATCAGCCGGCTTGGAGAAAATGCTCTCCCCCTCTACCGACTCATGAAGAAAACCACTCACTTCGAGTGGAACGACCAAGCTGACCAAGCTTTTCACGAGCTAAAGAAGATGCTTGCCACGCCACCTGTCTTGGCGGCGCCGACTGAGAAAGAGCCCATGCTCCTTTACATTGCCGCCACCAGCCGGGTGGTCAGCGCCGTCATCGTGGTCCAGCGCCCAGAAGAAGGCCGAGCTCAGCCAGTCCAGAGACCGGTGTATTACTTAAGCGAAGTACTGTCCACCTCGAAGCAGAACTACTCGCATTACCAGAAGATGTGCTATGGCGTGTACTTCGCCGCCAAGAAGCTGAAGCCCTACTTTCAAGAGCACTCCATCACGATCGTATGCACCGCCCCGTTCGCCGAGATCATAGGCAGCCGGGACGCATCCGGCCGGGTGGCAAAATGGGCCATTGAGTTGGCCCCTTACACGATCTTCTACCAGCCTCGCACCGCCATCAAGTCCCAAGCATTGGCCGACTTCCTCGTCGACTGGGCCGAGACCCAGTACCTGCCGCCGGCTCCCAACTCCACTCATTGGCAGATGCACTTCGACGGGTCCAAGATGCGCACCGGCTTGGGAGCCGGCATCATCCTTACCTCTCCCAAAGGCGACAAACTCAGATACACATTGCAAATTCACTTTGCCGCCTCCAACAATGTGGCCGAGTACGAGGCGCTCATACACGGGCTCCGGCTAGCCAAAGAGCTCGGCATCCGCCAGATCCTGTGCTACGGCCACTCGGATTTGGTGGTCCAGCAGTCATCTGGTGACTGGGACGCCAAGGACGCAAACATGGCAAGCTACCGCTTCCTCGTTCAGCAAATCAGCGGGTACTTCGAAGGATGCGAGTTCCTCCACATGCCACGGGCCGACAACGAGCAAGCAGATGCCCTGGCACGAATAGGCTCAACTCAACAAGCTATACCAACCGGCGTCTCTCTCCAACGCCTCCTCAAGCCGTCTATCAAGCCATCTCCAGAATCCGACTCCATCTTCATGCTGCCTAACCCCGACGCAGCCGGATCCGGCTTGGGGAGCCAAGCAGGCGGCCCGGGGACTTCGATAGGCGGCTCGGGGACTGCCATAGTCGCACCCGGCCCGGGGACTTCAGAACCCGGCTCGGGGACTACGGTAGTCGGCCCGGGGACTGCATCAACACCACATGCGGTGGCCAATTCAAGCTCTTCACCACCCAGCCCACCCGCCCTGGTTGCAGTAGCCGTGTTGGCTATAGAAGAAGTCACAGCTCCATCATGGGCTCAGCCCATCCTCAACTTCCTGGTAAACAGAGAACTGCCGACTGACGAGATCGTGGCAAGACAAGTCCAACGCCGAACCGGAGCATATACAATTGCTAACAGAGAGCTCGTCAGACGCAGTGTCACTGGAGTCTTCCAGCGTTGCGTCCAGCCAGAGAAGGGCATAGCAATCCTCAAGGACATTCACCAAGGCGAATGCGGCCACCACGCAGCCTCAAGATCCCTCGTTGCCAAAGCTTTCCGCCATGGATTCTTTTGGCCGACTGCCTTGGACGACGCCAAGGAGTTGGTCAAACATTGCAAAGGGTGCCAAGTCTTCAACTCCAAGCAACACCTGCCGGCTTCAGCACTCAAGACCATTCCTCACTCGCCTTTTGCCGTCTGGGGACTGGACATGGTGGGCCCATTCAAGACGGCGCGCGGCGGCATGACACACTTGCTTGTCGCCGTGGATAAATTTACCAAGTGGATCGAAGCAAAGCCGATTAAGAAGCTGAACGGGCCAACTGCCGTGAGATTCATCACAGACATTACAACTCGGTATGGCGTGCCACACAACATCATCACCGACAACGGCATGAATTTTGCCAAGGGAGCATTGGCACGTTTCTGCGCGATGCAGGGCATCCGATTGGACCTAGCGTCCGTTGCCCACCCGCAGTCAAATGGCCAAGTTGAGCGAGCCAACGGCCCCATCCTTTCCAAAGATCAAGCCACGACCGTCGTGTCATTTGGGCGCTCGGCCGGTCTGTTGGCTCGCCGAGCTGCCGCCATCCTCCGAGTCTCAAGACTACCCCAAACAAGTCAACCGGCTTCACCCCTTTCTTTCTTGTATATGGTGCCGAGGCTGTCATCCCAACTGACATCGAGTTCAACTCGCCTCGGGTGACCATGTACACGGAAGCAGAGGCCAAAGAAGCACGAGAAGACGGCGTCGACCTGCTGGAAGAAAGCCGGCTGTTAGCCCTCAGCCGGTCTGCCATCTACCAGCAGGGTTTGCGCCGCTACCATACACGGAAGGTCAAGCCAAGATCCTTTCAAGAGGGCGACCTTGTGCTCCGGCTGATCCAGCGAACAGCCGGCCAGCACAAGCTCTCGGCCCCTTGGGAAGGTCCCTTCGTCATCAACAGAGCATTGGGAAACGACTCCTACTACCTAATCGACGCACAGAAGCCGAAGGCACGAAAGAGAGATGATTCCGGCAAGGAGTCGGAACGACCATGGAACGCCAACCTCCTCCGAAGATTTTACAGTTAAAATGCAGTATGGATCACGCTACCTTTTGTACTGCCGCCCGAGGAGCACTCGGGGATTGCCACCTTTTATCTATGAATGACGAGTATCATGCTTATGATTTTGTCATTACACTCTTCCTCCTTGTCCGGCACCGGGTTCGACTAGTCGGCCCGGGGACTGGCCGCCTTGAGTTATATTCAAAGTTCCACCTGCAGTCAGACAAGTAGTGTGCCAGCACCCAAGCCCTCTCTTGTCAAAAGCCGCAGCTCGAAGAGCCGACTGTTCGGCTGGCAAGAGTCAAAGGCAGGAAAGGATGCCCACACGAAAAACGCCTAAGGACTAACGAACTCGTATAACAAAAGCCGGCTTCATCCCATTGCCGACCGGCTACCAGAGTAGCCGGCCGGCCGACTTCCCATTCCACCTTGCCACAATCCAAGAAAGCTCAAGTACTTGCCTTCCCACAAACAGCCAAGTTCCTCCCCAGCCACAGACTGCAGAGCAGCTGTTCGGCTGGGAAGGTGGCGACCAAGGGAAGGCGGCAAAGGAAACAGCCTAAGGATAAAAAACAAATTTGAATGGAAGCCAAACACATGCATAATTATATTTACACAAAAGCCTTCGAAAGGCCGGCATTCAACATAGTTTGAATACACCCCAGTGGGTGGAACTGCGCAAATTTAACAAAAGTTGTTCAAGGAGCAACAACAGGAAAGCAAGAACGGCAGATCAGGCCAAGGGAGCGACAGGCGAGTCGGGCAGGTCGGTGGAGGCGGCAGTGCTGGCCGGAGGAGTGGTCGGCTGGCGAGTCTCGGCCTGATCATCACCCCTCGGCAAAGCGGTGCGCTCGTGGCGCGCTCGTTCTTGGAGGCACGATCAGCTGAAGCTGGCTGGTCGCTTCACCGTCGGGCACGACGCCTTCATCGCCTCCTCTTCTTCGCCTTCGCTTCGCTGGAAGCAATCTCCTCCTTGCCGAGTCCTCGCCTTCCGCCAGTGTTCAGCTCAACCATTCCTCCGCTGGGCGGCCGTTGTCATTCACTTCAGAGCAAAATGCTGGTGTCGGTATACTCGGCGATAGCCGAGGCGCGCTGGATGATAGCCGGCCGCACCTCCACCAGCTCCTCGTCAGCCTCCTGCCTCCAAGTGCTCAGCTGGCGCAAGCTCAGCCCAGGATACCAGGCCCGAACGAACTCCAGCGCCCGCCCGACGCCGAACCGAGCAGCGGAAGCCTTCCAGCCTCAAGGCGCCAACCACAACCTCCACCACGGCAGTCCGACCGGGGTACAGGAATCACCTCGCCAGCCGAGAGCGGCCAGCACTTGCGCCCGGCACGCTGAAGCCGGGCGAGCATGCGTGAGCTCGCTGCAGCCGGGCCTGGATCGCCAAAAGTTGCTCCTCAAGCGTCCGGCTGGCGTCTGGCGCGATCTCAACCCCTGCTTGTCGGCGTGTCTCGCGGTGGGCCTCGATGGCTTGGCTGGCGGCGACGGAGTAACCAGGGAAGTAATCTGCGTGAAGAGCAAAGAAACAACACAAAAATCAGAAGAGGAACAAGAGGGCAAGGAGCAAGCAAAGGGGTGAAAAGGAAGGCGGCTTACCATCGATCAGATCCTCAACCCGTCCATAGCCCTCGCTCAGCGCTTGCCTCGCTTCAGCCCAGCCCGCCGCCTCGGTCTCGAACTCGGCCTTAAGGGCGGCCTCGCTGTCCTGCACCTTCTTCAGGGCCGCCTTATGGTTCTCCTCCTGGTCGGCCAGTCTCTTGGCCAGGCGGTCGCGTTCCTGGGCCAAGGCGCCGCACTCAGCCTCCTTGGCGCGAAGGGTAGTCTGGGTCCCGCCGAGCTACTCCCTCAAGTCAGCATTAGTCTCTGCAAGCATGGAGAAAAAGGAAAAAAGCAATAAGGAAGAAGTCATCAGGGAAGATCCGACCCGGCTGCTCAGCAGCCGGCCCGAATCTCAGGGACTACACCCAGTGGGTGCGCTGACGCGCCCCCACATGAGATAAAAGAAACAAAGTACTGAAGGAAATATGCCCTAGAGGCAATAATAAAGTTATTATTTATTTCCTTATATCATGATAAATGTTTATTATTCATGCTAGAATTGTATTAACTGGAAACATAATACATGTGTGAATACATAGACAAACAGAGAGTCACTAGTATGCCTCTACTTGACTAGCTCGTTAATCAAAGATGGTTATGTTTCCTAACCATGGACAAAGAGTTGTTATTTGATTAACGGGATCACATCATTAGGTGAATGATCTGATTGACTTGACCCATTCCGTTAGCTTAGCACATGATCGTATAGTATGTTGCTGTTGCTTTCTTCATGACTTATACATGTTCCTATAACTATGAGATTATGCAACTCCCGTTTACCGGAGGAACACTTTGTGTGCTACCAAACGTCACAATGTAACTGGGTGATTATAAAGGTGCTCTACAGGTGTCTCCAAAAGTATATGTTGAGTTGGCATAATTCGAGATTAGGTTTTGTCACTCCGATTGTCGGAGAGGTATCTCTGGGCCTTCTCGGTAATACTCATCACCTAAGCCTTGCAAGCATTGTAACTAATGAGTTAGTTATGAAATGATGTATTACGAACGAGTAAAGAGACTTGCCGTAACGAGATTGAACTAGGTATTGGATACCGACGATCGAATCTCGCAAGTAACATACCGATGACAAAGGAACAACGATGTTGTTATGCGGTTTGACCGATAAAGATCTTCGAGAATATGTAGGAGCCAATATGAACATCCAGGTTCCGCTATTGGTTATTGACCAAGAATAGTTCTAGGTCATGTCTACATAGTTCTCGAACCCGTAGGGTCCGCACGCTTAAGGTTTCGATGATGCTTATATTATGAGTTTATGAGTTTTGATGTACCAAGGAGTTCGAGTCCCGATGAGATCGGGACATGACGAGGAGTCTCAAATGGTCGAGACGTAAAGATCGATATATTGGACGACTATATTCGGACTTCGAAAGGTTCCGAGTGATTCGGTATTTTTCGAGTACCGAGAGTTACGGAATTCGCCGGAGAAGTATTGGGCCTTATTGGGCCATACGGGAAAGAGAGAGGGGCTGCCTAGGGCAGGCCACGCGCCCCCCCAAGGCCTAGTCCGAATTGGACTAGGGGGAGGGGCTGCGCCCCCTCCTTCCTTCCCTTCTCCTTTCCCCTTCCTTCTCTCCTACTCCTACTAGGAAAGGAGGAGTCCTACTCCCTGGGAGTAGGACTCCCCCCTTGGTGCGCCCCTCCTAGGCCGCCACCTCCTCCCTTGCTCCTTTATATACGGGGCAGGGGGCACCCCAGACACACAAGTTGATCTACGGATCGCTTCCTTAGCCGCAGTGCGGTGCCCCTCCACCATATTCCACCTCGGTCATATCGTCGCGGAGCTTAGGCGAAGCCCTCGCGCGGTGGAGCATCATCATCGCCACCACGCCGTCGGTCGACGGAACTCATCCCCGACATTTTGCTGGATCGGAGTCCGGGATCGCCATCGAGCTGAACGTGTGCTGAACTCGGAGGTGCCGTGACGCTCGGTACTTGGATCGGTCGGATCGTGAAGACGACGACTACATCAACCGCGTTGTTATAACGCTTCCGCTTCACGGTCTCACGAGGGTACGTGGACACACTCTCCCCTCTCGCTATGCCATCACCATGATCTTGCGTGTGCGAGGAAATTTTTGAAATTACTACGCTCCCCAACAGGGCATCCGAGCCAAGTTTTATGCGTTGATGTCATATGCACGAGTAGAACACAAGTGAGTTGTGGGCGATATAAGTCATACCGCTTACCAGCATGTCATACTTTGGTTCAGCGGTATTGTGAGATGAAGCGCCCGACCGACATTACGCCAGACGCTTACGCGAGACTGGTTTCACCGCTCGAGCACTCGTTGCTTAAAGGTGACCGGCGGGTGTCTGCTTTCTCACTTTAGTTGAACTGAGTGTGGCTACGCCCGTCCTTGCGAAGGTTAAAACAGCACCAACTTGACAAACTATCGCTGTGGTTTTGATGCGTGGTAAGAACGGTTCTTGCTCAGCCCGTAGCAGCCACGTAAAACTTGCAACAACAAAGTAGAGGACGCCTAACTTGTTTTTGCAGGCATGTTGTGATGTGATATGGTCAAGACATGATGCTATATTTTATTGTATGAGATGATCATGTTTTGTAACCGAAGTTATCGGCAATCGGCAGGAGCCATATGGTTGTCGCTTATTGTATGAAATGCAACGCCATGTAATTGCTTTACTTTATCACTAAGCGGTAGCGATAGTCGAGAAGCAATAGTTGGCGAGACGACAACGATGCTACGATGGAGATCAAGGTGTCGCTACCGGTGACGATGGTGATCATGATGGTGCTTAGAGATGGAGATCACAAGCACAAGATGATGATGGCCATATCATATCACTTATATTGATTGCATGTGATGTTTATCCTTTATGCATCTTATCTTGCTTTGATTGACGGTAGCATTTTAAGATGATCTCTCACTAAAATTATCAAGAAGTGTTCTCCCGAGTATGCACCGCTGCTAAAGTTCGAGTGCCCGCACACCACGTGATGATCGGGTGTGATAAGCTCTACGTCCATCTACAACGGGTGCAAGCCAGTTTTGCACACGCGAATACTCAGGTTAAACTTGACGAGCCTAGCATATGCAGATATGGCCTCGGGACACGGAGACCGAAAGGTCGAGCGTGAATCATATAGTAGATATGATCAACATAGTGATGTTCACCATTGAAAACTACTCCATCTCACGTGATGATCGGTTATGGTTTAGTTGATTTGGATCACGTGATCACTTAGATGACTAGAGAGATGTTTGTCTAAGTGGGATTTCTTTAGTAATATGATTAATTGAACTTAAATTTATCATGAACTTAGTCCTGGTAGTATTTTGCAAATTATGTTGTAGATCAATAGCTCGCATTGTTGCTTCCCTATGTTTGTTGCTTTCATATGTTTATTTTGAGATGTTCCTAGAGAAAATTGTGTTGAAAGATGTTAGTAGCAATGATGCGGATTGGATCCGTGATCTGAGGTTTATCCTCATTGCTGCACGTAAGAATTATGTCCTTAATGCACCGCTAGGTGACAGACCTATTGCAGGAGCAGATGCGACGTTATGAACGCTTGGCTAGCTCAATATGATGACTACTTGATAGTTTAGTGCACCATGCTTAACGGCTTAGAATCGGGACTTCAAAGACGTTTTGAACGCCATGGACCATATGAGATGTTCCAGAATTGAAGTTAATATTTCAAGCAAATACCCGAGTTGAGAGATATGAAGTCTCCAACAAGTTCTATAGCTAAAAGATGGAGGAGAATCGCTCAACTAGTGAGCATGTGCTCAGATTGTCCGGGTACTTCAATCGCTTGAATCAAGTGGGAGTTAATCTTCCGATAAGATAGTGATTGACAGAATTTTCTAGTCACCATCACCAAGTTAGTAGAACTTCGTGATGAACTATAGTATGCAAAGGATGACAAAACGATTCCCGAGCTCTTCGTGATGTTGAAATCGACGAAGGTAGAAATCAAGAAAGAGCATCAAGTGTTGATGATTGACAAGACCACTAGTTTCAAGAGAATGGCAAAGGAAAGAAAGGAACTTCAAGTAGAATGACAAGCAAGTTGTCACTCCCGCCAAGAAGCCCAAAGTTGAACCTAAAGCCTGAAACCGAGTGCTTCTACTGCAAAGGAAATGGTCACCGAAGTGGAACTACTCCAAATATTTGGTGGATAAGAAGGATGGCAAAGTGAACAAGGGTATATTTGATATACAGGTTATTGATGTGTGCTTTACTAGTGTTTATAGTAGCCCCTGAGTATTTGATACTTGTTTGGTTGCTAAGATTAGTAACTCAAACAGGAGTTACGAATAAACAAAGACTAGTTGAAGGGAAGTGACGATGAGTGTTGGAAGTAGTTCCAAGATTGATATGATCATCATCGCACACTCCCTATACTTTCGGGATTAGTGTTAAACCTAAATAAATGTTATTTGGCGCTTATGTTGAGCATGAATATGATTTGATCATGTTTATTGCAATACAGTTATTCATTTAAAATCAGAGAATAATTGTTGTTCTGTTTAAATGAATAAAACCTTCAATGGTCATACACCCAATGAAAATAGTTTGTTGGATCTCGATCGTAGTGATACACATATTCATAATATTGATGCCAAAAGATGCAAAGTTAATAATGATAGTGCAACTTATTTGTGGCAATCGCCGCTTGGGTCATATCGGTGTAAAGCGCATGAAGAAACTCCATGCTGATGGGTTTTTGGAATCACTTGATTATGAATCATTTGATGCTTGCGAACCGTGCCTTTTGGGCAAGATGACTGAAACTCCGTTGTTCGGAACAATGGAACGAGATACTGACTTGTTGGAAATAATACATACCGATGTATGCGGTCCAATGAGTGTTGATGCTCGTGGTAGGTATCGTTATTTTCTGACCTTCACAAGATGATTTGAGCAGATATGAGTATATCTACTTAATGAAGCACAAGTCTGAAACATTTGAAAAGTTCAAAGAATTTCAGAGTGAAGTGGAGAATCATCGTAACAAGAAAATAAAGTTTCTACGATCTGATCGTGGAGGAGAATATTTGAGTTACGAGTTTGGCCTTCATATAAAACAATGTGGAATAGTTTCACAGCTCACGCCACATGGAACACCATAACGTAATGGTGTGTCCGAACGTCATAACCGCACTTTATTTGATATGGTGCGATCAATGATGTCTCTTACCGATTTACCAATATCGCTTTTGGGGTTATGCATTAGAGACAGCTGCATTCACGTTAAATAGGGCACCATTAAATCCGCTGAGACGACACCGTATGAACTATGGTTTAGCAAGAAACCTAAGCCATCGCTTCTTAAAGTTTGGAGTTGCGATGCTTATGTGAAAAGGTTTTCAACCTGATAAGCTCGAACCCAAATCGAAAAGTGTGTCTTCATAGAATACCCAAAGGAAACTGTTGGGTACTCCTTCTATCACAGATCCAAAGGCAAAACATTCGTTGTTAAGAATGGATCCTTTCTAGAGAAGGAGTTTCTCTCGAAAGAAGTGAGTGGGAGGAAAGTAGAGCTTAATAAGGTATTTGTACCTTCTCCCTATTGGAAACTAGTTCATCACCAAATCAGTTCCAAAGATGCCTACACCAATTAGTGAGGAAGCTAATGATGATGATCATGAAACTTCAAGATCAAGTTACTACCAAAACCTCGTAGGTCAACCAGAGTAAGATCCGCACTGAGTGGTACGGTAATCCTATTCTAGAAGTCATGTTACTAGACCATGATAAACCTACGAACTATGAGGAAGCGATGATGAGCCCAGATTCCGCGAAATGGCTTGAGGCCATAAAATCTGAGATATGATACATGTATGAGAACAAAGTACGGACTTTGATTGACTTGCTCGATGATCAAGCAAGCCATGTTAAACAAATGGATCTTCAAGAGGAAGACAGATGATGATAGTAGTGTTACTATCTACAAAGCTAGACTTGTCGAAAAGGTTTTTGACAAAGTTCAAGATGTTGAATACAATGAGATTTTCTCACTCAGATCGATGCTTAAAAGTCTGTCCGAATCATGTTAGCAATTGCCACATTTTATGAAATCTGGCAAATGGATGTCAAAACTGCATTCCTTAATGGTTTTCTTAAAGAAGAGTTGTATATGATGCAACCGAAGATTTTGTCAATCCTAAAGGTGCTAACAAAATGTGCAAGCTCCAATGATCCATCAATGGACTGGTGCAAGCATCTCGAGTTGAATATACGCTTTGATGTGTTGATCAAAGCATATGGTTTTATATGACTTTTGGAAAGGCCTGTATTTACAAGAAAGTGAGTGGGAGCACTACAACATTTCGATAAGTATATGTGAATGACATATTGTTGATCGGAAATAATATTATTCTCGCAAAGCATAAAGGAGTGTTTGAAAGGAGTTTTTCAAAGAAAGACCTCGTGAAGCTGCTTACATATTGAGCATCAAGATCTATAGAGATAGATCAAGACGCTTGATAAGTTTTTTCAATGAGTACATACCTTGACAAGATTTTGAAGTAGTTCAAAATGGAACAGTCAAAGAAAGAGTTCTTGCCTGTGTTACAAGGTGTAAAATTGAGTAAGACTCAAAGCCCGACCACGGCAGAAAATAGAAAGAGAATGAAAGTCATTCCCTATGCCTCAGCCATAGGTTCTATAAAGTATGCCATGTGTGTACCAGATCTATTGTATACCCTACACTGATTTTGGCAAGGAGTACAATAGTGATCTAGGAGTAGATCATCGACAGCGGTCAAAATTATCCTTAGTAGAATAAGGATATTTTTCTCGATTATGGACGTGATAAAAGTTCGTCGTAAAGGGTTACGCCGATGCAAGTTTTGGCACTGATCTAGATGACTCTAAGTCTCAATCTAGATACATATTGAAAGTGGGAGCAATTAGCTATAGTAGCTCCGCAAGAGCATTGTTGACATAGAGATTTGCAAAATACATACGGATCTAAATGTGACAGACCGCTGACTAAACTTCTCTCACAAACAAAACATGATCACACCTTAGTACTCTTTGGGTGTTAATCACATAGAGATGTGAACTAGATTATTGACTCTAGTAAACCCTTTGGGTGTTGGTCACATGACGATGTGAACTATGGGTGTTAATCACATGGTGATGTGAACTATTGATGTTAAATCACATGGCGATGTGATCTAGATTATTGACTCTAGTGCAAGTGGGAGATCAAGGAAATATGCCCTAGAGGCAATAATAAAGTTATTATTTATTTCCTTATATCATGATAAATGTTTATTATTCATGCTAGAATTGTATTAACTGGAAACATAATACATGTGTGAATACATAGACAAACAGAGTGTCACTAGTATGCCTCTACTTGACTAGCTCGTTAATCAAAGATGGTTATGTTTCCTAACCATGGACAAAGAGTTGTTATTTGATTAACGGATCACATCATTAGGAGAATGATCTGATTGACTTGACCCATTCCGTTAGCTTAGCACATGATCTTATAGTATGTTGCTATTGCTTTCTTCATGACTTATACATGTTCCTATAACTATGAGATTATGCAACTCCTGCTTACGGAGGAACACTTTGTGTGCTACCAAACGTCACAACGTAATCGGGTGATTATAAAGGTGCTCTACAGGTGTCTCCAAAAGTATATGTTGAGTTGGCATAATTCGAGATTAGGTTTTGTCACTCCGATTGTCGGAGAGGTATCTCTGGGCCTTCTCGGTAATACTCATCACCTAAGCCTTGCAAGCATTGTAAATAATGAGTTAGTTATGAAATGATGTATTACGAACGAGTAAAGAGACTTGCCGAACGAGATTGAACTAGGTATTGGATACCGACGATCGAATCTCGCAAGTAACATACCGATGACAAAGGGAACAACGATGTTGTTATGCGGTTTGACCGATAAAGATCTTCGAGAATATGTAGGAGCCAATATGAACATCCAGGTTCCGCTATTGGTTATTGACCAAGAATAGTTCTAGGTCATGTCTACATAGTTCTCGAACCCGTAGGGTCCGCACGCTTAAGGTTTCGGGCGATGCTTATATTATGAGTTTATGAGTTTTGATGTACCAAGGAGTTCGGAGTCCCGGATGAGATCGGGACATGACGAGGAGTCTCAAATGGTCGAGACGTAAAGATCGATATATTGACGACTATATTCGAACTTCGGAAAGGTTCCGAGTGATTCGGTATTTTTCGAGTACCGAGAGTTACGGAATTCGCCGGAGAAGTATTGGGCCTTATTGGGCCATACGGGAAAGAGAGAGGGGTTGCCTAGGGCAGGCCACGCGCTTCAAGGCCTAGTCCGAATTGACTAGGGAGGGGCTGCGCCTCCTTCCTTCCCTTCTCCTTTCCCCTTCCTTCTCTCCTACTCCTACTAGGAAAGGAGGAGTCCTACTCCCGTGGGAGTAGGACTCCCCCTTGGCGCGCCTCCCAGGCCGCCACCTCCTCCCTTGCTCCTTTATATACGGGGCAGGGGGCACCCCAGACACACAAGTTGATCTACGGATCGCTCTTAGCCGTGTGCGGTGCCCCCTCCACCATATTCCACCTCGGTCATATCGTCGCGGAGCTTAGGAGAAGCCCCGCGCCGGTGGAGCATCATCATCGCCACCACGCCGTCAGGTCGACGGAACTCATCCCCGCATTTTGCTGGATCGGAGTCCGGGATCGCCATCGAGCTGAACGGTGCTGAACTCGGAGGTGCCGACGCTCGTACTTGGATCGGTCGGATCGTGAAGACGACGACTACATCAACCACGCTTGTTATAACGCTCGCTTACGGTTCACGAGGGTACGTGGACACACTCTCCTCTCGCTATGCCATCACCATGATCTTGCGTGTGCGTAGGAATTTTTGAAATTACTACGCCCCAACAAGTACTCACTCCGCCATTAGTTAGGTCACGCCTTCTTCCGCCCGCCTCCGGCCTGGAGTTGAAGGCAGCCGCTGGAGATTGTGATACTCCTGAAAATCGACGGAGTGCAATAAGAACAAGATTGCCACCAAGGCTCGCTAAAGTTCCAAGCCGCCGCTCAAAGAGCCAACTCAAACTCGGGATTACACTCAGCAGGCACTGACGCCGCCTCCACGGAAGAAACCAAAAAAGAAATCGACTAAGGCCGTAAGACTCACCCGATGACTGCCAGAGAAAGAAACTCCTGGTATACCGCTGCAGCGAGGCGGCTCGAGTCCGCCGGCGTTGGACCTCGTGGCGCCGCCACGCTTAGCTCGGTCGCTCCACCGCTGGGCGCCCACTCAGACGCGGCCGGGCGCTGGCCGCCTGTGTCTCAGGCTGCCGAGCTGGCGCCACAGCTCTTTGCGGCTCGCACCGAGGACGCCTCCCAAGACGCCGGTGAGGCGCCGATCGCACCACAAGATCCGCCTCGCCGCCGACTCGCTTCAAATGGCTGCCAGTGCACCGCAGCAGGTCGGCCGCTTTGGCTCCGCTTCCAATGGCGCCGCCGGCGCCTCCCCAGATCGCCACGCCATCCTCCTCCTTCCATCTCCGCTGGTCGCGGTCGGCTTCCTCCGACGGAGGCACGGGATGTTGGGAGCCATGGCGCCAAGAGGAATGACGAGCTGCGGAGGCTGATTGCGCAGAGCCTCCGCCTCCTCTCGCGCCGCTGCTTCCGCCTCGAGCCTTGGCTGCTGCTGCTTATGCCTCGGCTGACTTCTCCTCCGCCTCGATGGCCTCCGCCCGCCGCCGCCTGCCTCCTCACTGTTCCGCCTGCTGTTTCCATGAGGTCGGGCGCGATCCACGCGCGGGAGCTCAAGACCCTTCAGAGGTTCGACTATGGAAGCGCGCCAACCTGCTCAAGGGAAAGCGCGCCTGCTCAAAGAATCAAGAAGACGGCTTAGATGAGCCTCAACCAAAGAAGACAACCAAAAGTACAAGACGCCCCACACTTACGCCAAACCGCTTGTGGCTGCTTTCACCACCTTGCGGAAGCGGCCGCTGCGCCGCCGCCCCGCTGGTCACCGCCATGGAGTTTGGGTTTTTTCGCCGGCTGCCGAAGAGACCTGCCCGCCCGACGCTTTTGCGCTTACTCGAGCAGCCGGGCGCGCGAAGGTCCCGCGCTTGGCGATCGCCGCCGGCCGGCGGCGTGATGGCTCGCTTGCCATATCATCCGCCAGTCCCAAGCCGACCGTGAGCTCGGGGTCGCCGCCTCTCCGCCGGTTTCACTATGGCGTTGCCCATGGCGGTCGCCCCAGATCTGGTCGCCGGGTCGCCCATCAGGCGGTCGGGCCATAATCGGCGCCTGCCCGCATGCCCCGGCGCCGGTCAAGAAGGGGCTCGCTTAAAGACAAGCCGACTAGTCAATAGTCGGCCATCGTGAACCCAACAACAAAAGAAGAAGAAAGTAAGGACAACTCACCAAAGGCGGCGGATCAACCCGAGAATATGGCGCCTTGCCATACTGCCACTCCGCAGTGAGCTTGCAGTTGGAGATGTAATTCACCATGTAAGATACCTTGCCACGAGGCATCTCTCTGGTGCTCAGCTGGCATGGGTCGAAGCGGCCGCTCATCTGGCAGATCATGTGCAGCCGGTTTTGGAGCGGGAGCACCCGGCGCTCCATGAAGGCGGCGACCAGGTCGGCCCCCACCAAGCCCTCCGATTGGATCATCACCTAGAGCCAGGTGACGGCGGCGTTCCCGGCCATGGAGAGCGACCGGCTTGAAGGACCAAGACGGCTGCCTCCTCAGCGCGGGCCGGCCACGTAGTTTACGATTCAAGTAGTCGCCTTTGCGAGGCGGTTCTTCACGAGAAGTATGATTGCTGCCGAGCTTCACCGATCGGATTAGCGGATAGGCGGAAAGGGGTTGTTGTCGGCTGTCCTCCGCCTCGGGCGATGAAGGCGCCACAGGCGGGCACACCATGGAGACGGTGCCGAAGCTTGACCGAAGAACTCCCCAAAGAGCTCAAGGGTGGGGAGCACTCCAAGAAAACCTCGCACAGGTGACGGCGTTTACATCAGCATCACCGTGTTGGGGTGAGGTGATGCGCTAGAGATTATAGAACTCAAGGAAGGAGCGAAGAACCCGCCGCCGGCAGGCCGAGGTCAAGACAGCAAGGCGAAGCGGAAGATAACCCGCCGCCTCCTCCGAACCGCAAACTTCCGCCCCGACGAGGCGGTCTTCACGAGGTCTCGCCTGCAACCGCCAAGGCCTTGCGGCCAATCGATGTGGTCTTCATGGACGTTGGAGCCGCCCCACGAGCTAGACAGCCCATGGGAACAAGAGGAATGAGAGAGATGCCAGGCGGCGGAGAGCACGGCCACGTTAGCGGAGGAACCGCGCGAGCCAAGAGGGTTCGCGCGGAATGGTGCGGTGGTGAGTGCGCCATGGCGACGGAAGAACGAAGAAGGAGGTAGAGGAAAGAGAGGAGCAAGGGCGAAGCGCGCGAGACTTCGCCGCCCCCTCCTCCCTCAGCATTTATAGGCTCGTGGCGACGGAGCCGAGGAGGCGAGGCATGGGGAACGTGGATTAATCGCGCCACTCCCCACGCCCCGCGATTATTGCGCCTAAAGGCGCGGCTGGAACCGCTGGAAGGTGAGCGGTCCGTTCGGGCCGCAGAGGATCCGCACATGGGCCGAGGCGTAGGTTTGGTGGGCCCCGGCCTGCGGTGATGTCCCGTCGCGCGCGTGGGCTGGCAGGCCTTTCTGGCCACGTGGCGCGCAGGGTGGCACGCGATCAACGCGCAAGTCGGCTCGCTTCTTCCTTCTCGCGCGAAACTTCCCAAGACGGCAAGACCCACTC
Source organism: Aegilops longissima (assembly GCA_021605205.1). NCBI lineage: Eukaryota > Viridiplantae > Streptophyta > Magnoliopsida > Poales > Poaceae > Aegilops > Aegilops longissima. The sequence goes on along the minus strand of CM038676.1, from coordinate 565,728,784 downwards.
AAGGCCGCCTCCTAGCTGCCGACCTCGTGATAGGAAGTCGATCGAGCTTCACATCCTCCTTTCAACCTCGGCTCAATCAGCTTCGGGACCACCGTCGAGTAATGACCACGGTAGCCCAGCCAGCCCCCGACTTCAAAAATTACAAGCCAATCCAGCCATCCAACATCCAAGACGCAGGTCATTCCGCCGCCGTCCGACCTCGTGCCGGCCGTCAGGGGCGGCCCGCCCCAAAACCCACAGGAAGAAGGCCACAAGAAGTTCGGCTCTCATGAGTCGGCTACCAGAGGGTCGACTCCACGAGTCGGCCACGAGAAGGCCGACTAAGAAGCCGCCACCCAAAGAAAGTGCCAAGGCTGCACCTCGAATCTGCACCCACATAACGGTGATGGGACGGGCGTACACAGTGAAGCCTGCCACCCTCAAGATCCCGAGCGCCAGATGGCCACAAAGGCGCCATACGGGGCGGCCATCATCCGTCCGACGCGGCACTATTACCATGCTGGCCATGACATCACCCACGACCGGATGTCAGTACGACCCGCAGGCGGTGGGCCGCTCCGGTCAGAGAGATGCCCGAAGGCGGCTCGACCTCCCCAAGTCGGCCTGAGATATGGCCGGCTTGCCATAGCCAGCTTGTTCCCTCCCTCGAAGGAAGCGCCTCATTAAGGGGACAAGACGAGGTGAGGCTACAGTGACGCCGCCAAGGCGGCGGCACTCAGAGCCATGCTTACCCCGACAAAGCCCTCGCCATCGATTGAGGCAATAGTAACCAGCCCCCGACAAGGCCCTCGACGGTGGGGCCAGCTTGTCGACCAAGAAGCTGGCAGCCAAGGGACCCACCACGGGCAGGTTCCCCAGCCGGCCATGGAGAAGCCAAGCGAGACACCGACGGCTAGGGCCCCGCCACCGGATTACCATTGTACCCTCGGGGTAGGCCTATATAAACCCCTGTGGCACCCATGCAAAGGGTTGATCTCTTAGAGTTTTAGACACCACATAGAGGGAAAAGGAGAGCTAGCTGCCCTTCTTCCTCCTCTCATCGAACAGCTCAAGGAGCCACTTGTAGCCACTTGTTCATGTAGTGATCATGCGGAGGCCCCGTAGAGCAGCAGTAGGGGTGTTATCTCCACAGAGAGCCCCGAAGCTGGGTAAGATTCGGCCATGCAGTATGTTCGCCATCCCGCTTTCTAGGCACCGGCGACGTCTTATTGGCTCCCACTATGATTAGCCACCCGTTGGCATATGTCGCACCTACCACCCGACAACCTCTTTGTTAATATAATGAGTATTCACAATCTTGTCCCTCTAAAAAGGGGAACACAAGTATAAGAAATGTACAATGCTAAATATACCACATTTCTAACAAAACCACTAACCGTAACTCTAAATCTTAACATTAGGCATAACCCTAACCCTAGGCATAACCCAAACAATAAGGTATGTTCACCAACATCACAATGTAACACTATTGGAACAACAATACTCAAGAACATCACATTATATATCCATGTTCAAAAATAGGGTTAGGAACCACATGAAAAAAACAACCCAAGTAGACAAATCCAACCAATAAAAATTTGTGAGATGAAGGAGGTTACCTCAACGAACGGAAATGACACCGGATCCACGGACCAACCCAATCGATTTGCAAGGATTTGAGATGGGCTAAGTGAGGGACACAAAGGGGGAAAGGGGCAAGAGCTCGGGATAAGCCAATGAGGTAGAAGAGAGTGAGTGGTGAATGGTGGGTGAAAGCCCCACGGGCACCTAAAATATCTGCACCAGAAACGCCATAGACTCTGGCGTTTCCAAAAACGCTAGCTGCCTCGGCGTTTCTGGCCTGCCACGTCAGCAAGCAACGTGTTCTCGGCATGGCAATGGGCCAGGGAAGAAACGCCAGCTAGCTTGACGTTTCAGTGTTGATTAGAAACGCTGAAAGTGCTAGTTATCGACTAGAGGGGGGGTGAATAGGCAATTTTTATGAAAGTCTTCAAAACACGAGGTCTTTGAAGACAAACCGATGAAATGAACCTATTGATATGTAGTGGAAGATAGACTACACTAGACAAGCCATAGTCAAGTAAGCAATGTAGTGAAAGTACAAAGACTATCAACAGCTAGGTAGTAGGGATCAGGATGGAAGACAGTATGAAGCCAAACATGAAATAGTCTTCACACAGTGAAGTCAATCAGATCAGACAAACAAGTAATGACTACATGAAGATAAACTGAAAAGTAAAGGGAAGTGGGGGATAGAGCCAGTTTCTTGGTGAAGACAAGGGTTTGGTAGACCAGTTCCAGTTGTTGTGACAACTGTACGTCTGGTTAGGGAGGCTGAGATTGAACTCATAATACCGCATCTTCACCTTATTCCCCTTGAGCTAAGGACACCCAGTCCTCGCCCAATCACTCTGGTAAGTCTTCAAGGTAGAATTCCAAACCTTCACAGACTTCGCTCACCGCGATCCACAATGACTCTTGGATGCGCAGAACGCGACGCCTAACTGGCTGGAGGATTCACAGTCCTCAAGTGTAACAAGTCTTCAGGTCACGCAAACAGAAAGACTTTAGTGATGCCTAACCCTCTTTGGCTCTAGGTGTTTTGGGCTTTGTTCTCGCAAGGATCTCTCTCTCAAAGGCTTCAGAGGTGGGTTGCTCTCAAACGACAAAAGCCGTGCACTAACTCTGAGCAGCCACCAATTTATGGTGTAGGGGGTGGGCTATTTATAGCCAGGAGGCAACCCGACCTGATATGTCCGAAATGACCCTGGGTCACTAAGGAACCGACATGTGTCCAATGGTTGGATTTCAAACACATGTGGCAGCTTGACTTGGGCTACAAGTAAAGCTAACTCATCCAGCTCTGGATAAGATTTGCTCTCATTGTCTTCGCTCGAAGACATAGGATTTTGGTTGAGCATCACATCAGTCATTCGGACTGTGTTCACTTGGACCCCACTTAACAGTACGATGGTTCCTATGACTCAATAAAGAAGAAAAGGAAACTACGAAACAACTATGTCTTCACACTCCACAATCTTCAAGTGAATGTCTTCACATGCCATAATCTTCATCGTGAATGTCTTCACGAACCACCATTGTCTGCAATGTCTTCACACATTTTTAGGGGTCATCTCTGGTAGGTGAACCGAATCAATAAGGGACTACTACCTATGTTATCCTACAATTCTCACAAACACATTAGTCCCTCAACCAAGTTTGTCATCAATACTCCAAAACCAACTAGGGGTGGCACTTGATGCACTTACAATCCCCCCTTTTTGGTGATTGATGAAAAACTGGTTGAAGTTTTCAATGGGGAGAAAAGAATGTGAAAGTTAAAGATCAAAGTCATTGTCTTCATAAGTTTCAAAAGGCTCCCCCTGAAGATGTGCATATAAGTAGTTTACTTTTGAATGCAAATGCACATGGCAGGTTTTACTTTGTGGAGATCCTCTTCAACTTACGAAGACAATTCGTCATGCATATATAAGAATAACGAAGATAATGACATGCACAATGAGAAATGGGCGTCTGCAGAATGACGTCATGCAGAATTTATCATCGCATCACAAAGTAGCAGCAAGAGTAGCACACGACCATCAAGTTTAAGTGTTACAACTCAAGAGCCAAATAGTTTCAAAACGAGAGTTGTAAGAACTTAGCAAAAATAATGCAACCACCCCATATGGACCCGCTTGAAGACTATCAACCTCATATGCTTCTCCCCCTTTTGTCAGCAAGGACCAAAAAGGTTTGAAGACATAGAGGATCTACTCGTTCCCAGTTGGAGAAGATGTTGGAGCAGGGTCGACGTTGGAGTTGGGTGGTGCAGACGGGCTTGAAGTAGAATCTTGGTGCAGTGCAGCCAGAGTTGGTGAAGTGGCATCATCTTCTTCAGCGACTCTCGCAACAACAGTTGCAGCCGAAGACGAATGTTCAGAATCTTTAATTGAAGGTGTGCGACGCCAGCTTTGTCAAATTTTGGGTTCCGCAGACCCTTGAGAGGTTTGAACTCTGGGGTGCGTGCGAAGAACTCGTCCTCCCCAGTCTGCCTGCTTGCTAATCTCACGGCCTAGCTCGACGAACTGAATGGAAAAGAGACACATCAGTTTACCTAGGTTCGGGCCACCTTGCGGTGTAAAACCCTACTCCAGCTTTGTGGTGGATTGGCCTCGAGGGGCTGAGGATGAACTAGTACAGTGGAAGAACAACCTCCGGAGGAGAGGTGTTCTCGTGCTCGATGAGCTGGTGGGTATGAGGATGATCTGAATGATCCGTCCTCCTCTACGGTGGTGGCTAGGTCCTATTTATAGTGGCCTTGGTCCTCTTCCCAAATGTAGGCGGGAAGGGATCCCACAACGACCAAAGTCAAAGGGGGACAGATAGTACATGCTATCCTGACAAAAGTAGTCTTCACCTGCAAAAGCGTCTAGTCATGATGCCATGGTGGGCTCGGTGATGACCTCCATCCTGCCGTCCTGGCGGTCTTGGTCTTGTTGCACCGGAATGGAAACCTTTAGCTGATTCCTTGGGACTCTGCGCCTGCGCTTGCCTCCTTTGCACAAAAGAGAAAACCGGTACACTGCGCCCGCTGGCGCCCGCCTGGCCTTGGTCGTCATGGCTCACGTCATCTGGATCTCACGAGGTGAGCCTTGCATAAAGATCTCCGCTCCTCGGGAGCCAGCCCGAGGAGGCCGCCTCTCGTGGAGGTCTTGATGTCGTCCACCTCGCGAGGGTCTTGGGTTGTTGATGTCGAAGCTTGTAAGTGCATCTAGTGCCACCCCTAGTTGGTTTTGGAGTATTAACGACAAATGTGGTTGAGGGACTAATGCGTTTGTGAGAATTGCAGGATAACGCAGTAGTGTCCCCCATTGATTCGGCTTACCTACCGAGATGACCCTAAAATGTATGAAGACATTGACGACAATGGTGGTATGTGAAGATATTCATATTGAAGTCTATGACATGAGAAGACATTGAGTGAAGACTATGGAGCGCCAAGATCGTGGTCGCTTTGTTGTTTCCTTTTCTTCTTTGTTGAGTCATAGGAACCATCGTGATCGTTAAGGGGGTCCAAGTGATCAAAGTCGTAATGACTAAAGTGATGCACAACCTAAATCCTATGTCTTCGAGCTAAGACAATGAGCAAAACTTATCCAGAGTGGATGAGTCAGCTTTGCTTGTAGCCCAAGTAAAGTTGTCGTGTGTTTGAAATCGACCGTTGGAACACGTGTCGGCCTTAGTGACCCAGGTCATTTCTGCATATAACAGGTCGGGTTGCCTAGTGGCTATAAATAGCCCACCCCTACACCATAAATTGGTGGCTGCTCAGAGTTAGTGCACGGCTTTTGTCGCTTGAGAGCAACCCACCTCAAGCCTTTGAGAGAGAGAAATCTTTGCGAGGACAAAGCCCAAACACCCAGAGCCAAAGAGTGTTAGGCATCATCAAGTATTTCGCTCAGGTGACCAAGACTTATTACACTTGAGGATCTGTGAATCCTCCAAATTGTTAGGGCGCCGCTCGAGCATCCAAGAGTCATTGTGGATTGCCGTGAACGCAATCAGGAAGGTTCGGAAGTCTACCTTGAAGACTTACCAGAGTGATTGGGCGAGGACTGTGTGTCCTTAGCTCAAGGGGAATAAGGTGAAGACACGGTCTTCGAGTTGAATCTCAGCCTCCCTAACTGATGTACAGCTTGTCACAAAGAATCGAACTGGTCCAACAAACTCGTGTCTTCCACAAGTGACCGGTTCTATCTTCTCCTCTCCTTACTTAGAGTTTGTCTTCGTGAAGTCATAGCCTATTTGTCATACCTGTCTCGACTTCATTGCTTGACTACTTTTGTTGATTGGCTTCACTATCTTCCATCTTGATCCTTACTACCAAGCTGCTATTAGTCTTGTACTTTCAATGCTATTGCATACTTGACTATGGTTTGCTTGTTGTAGTTTATCTTCCGCTGCATATCAATTAGGTTATTTCTATTGTTTGTCTTTGAAACATCCATGTTTTGAAGACTTTCCTAAAAATCGCCTATCCACCCCCCCCTCTAGTCGATAACTAGCACTTTCAAAGCTGGGTCGTACCAGGCCGTCGATGGAGCCACACCATGGGCCGCAGGTAGGCAAGTCTGGGTACCCCCGTTCCCAGGACGCCGACAGTAGCCCCTGGGCCCAAGGCGCGCTCGAACTTGGCTTCAGGGAGAAGCCAAATGGCAAGTGCGGAGCGCCGCGGGCCCTAACCGCCTACGGCTTCGGTCGACGCGTGGCAATTGATGGGACGTGGGTATCTCCGCTTCCCCATGCTGCCTCGGCAACCGTTCGACTTGACGAGACTCTGCTGCATGTAGAGAAAAAACCATCATTGCGTGGGATCGTGGAGGACGGCGGTTGGCCTTCTTCCGGCTATAAATGAGGAGAGGGGCGGAGCCCCCTTCACTCATCTCCATCTTCTTGTTACCCGCTTCTTCTTCTTCCTCTTCGCCTTGCCGTCTTGCTGCAGTTCTCATGGCGTCGACGAGGAAGTTCTCCGCCACCGAGAAGGGGAAGGCCCCCATGGAGGGACCCGGCTCACCGCCGCCTGTAGAGGGCGAGGACGCCGCAAGCACGCCATGACCCCCGCAGCTGGCTCCTCGTGCGCGCGCGCGACTCCTTCAGGGGCCGCCGCTTGGTCGGCTGCAGCGGAGCTTCTTCTCAAGGTGGGAGCCGCCAAGGGTGTGGCAGCTCCTGCGACGAGGGGAGGCATGCCATGGTTGCCCGGCCTCCCTGGCCATGCTTCCACTCGGCGGAGGTGCTCCCAGAGTACGTCGTGTGGTCGGAGAGGCCGATCGGCACCTGGATCCCGCTCCCGCGCTTCTTTATGGGCGAGCTGCCGACCGCGGGGCTTGACGGACTCTGGCTTCAGGCTGACGGCTGCTACAGCAAGGCTTCGTGGGTGTGGTCGAGGTTACCACCGCCAGGAATGTGTCCTTGGCCCACGGCTGCAGGCGTTTGCTCGCGCGCGCGGCCTGAGTAGGAGGTGCACCCTCCACTTCAAGTACGATGGCCTTGCGACCCTCTATGTGAGGGTGTTTGGGGAAGACGGCTGCCGCGCAGGATGCTTCCCCAAAGACGGCAGTGGCGATGATGAGCTTGGCCTTGACGATAGCTGCGACGACGCTGAGGGTGAGCTTTCCCTTGGTGATAGCTGCAGAGCTGTTAGAAAGTTTGACGGGTACCTTGTTCTTCCTTGCGCCAGCCCTCAGGCATGGGCTAGTCGTGGCTTAGTGCACCGCTTCGCGCTACCCGAGGGGCACGAACTTAAGAGGGTGCGCATATCCACGAGCTCATTCGAGGGCGCCTCGCGAAGATCAAGGAAGCCGAAGCTCTGGGGCGACAGGGCTTTGGCGAGGTGTGTTGCTGGCGAACCTAACGCTACAAGACACACTGTTCAGCCTCGCATGAGGCGCCAGCGAGAGGAGCGACAGGCAACTGCCGCTTTCCCTAAGCCAGGACAAAAAGGCGAGCAAAGCAAAAAGAGAAACTCCAACTTGGCAATCGAGAAACGCTAGAACTCCAAATTCCATTAAGAAGTTGCAAACCAGCTACAGAAAGCAACACTACAAAAAAAGACACATCAGTGACATTTTGGGCGGAACGAATTTTTTTTCTGTCATACTTATGACACTTCTATGACGATAATTGTGACAAAACCCGGTATCATCATAGATGTGGTGGTCTCCTACTTCTATGACAAAAAATCAAGACAGAAAATGGGCTTTACGCCCTGGCGGGCCGGAGACGCAGCTGCATGACATTCTTTGGGCCGCCCATGACGGAAAAACCATGGTCAAGCGTAGGGCGTGGAAAATATCGGGTGTTCCTGGTTATGGTGGGTGGTCGGGCCGAAGCGATGCGCTGCTTTCTCGTGACACGCATACGCTGCGTGTGTGCGAGGCGCTGGGCTCTAATCGAACCCGAGCGAGGCGTTCGCCATCGAACCCGAAGCGACAGACCGCAGTTACGCTATCGAACCCGAGCGATTGATCGATGGCTGTTAATCAACTCGATCGAGCGATTCTTCGCCATCGCCGCTAATCAAGCCAATTGATGCCGCCTCGATGAACAAAGGAGCGTTGCTCGGGGTTGATGAACAGCTTCCCGATGGGGTGGATGAACAGACCCCGTGGTGTTGCCTCTGGATGAACAGGACCTCGATCGATCGAGCCAGTTGGGGTTGGATGAACAGGACCCCTTGGAGGGCTGGATGAACAGGACGACCCCGTAGAGGGCTGGATGAACAGGACGACCCCGTGGAGGGCTGGATGAACAGTAGACGGTGGAGGGCTGGATGAACAGTAACCCATGGAGGGGTGGTTGAACAAGAGCCCGTGGAAAGGGCTGGTTGAACAATAGACCGTGGAGTAGCACGCGGTGGAGGCTGGATGAACAGGAGCCCGTGGATGAACAGTCGCAGGTGGAGGCTGGATGAACATGAGCCCGTGGATGAATAGTCACAGGTGGAGGCTGGAGGAGGTCGACGGTGGATGAACAGTAGCCTATGGAGGCTGAAGGGGGTCGACAGTGGAGATGAACAGTATCCCGTGGAGTCTCGTTTTGCGGTACTCCACACCCTCCCGATGAACAGACCCCTGCTTCACCGTGAGCGCCCAACACAAGTCCATTTCTCTGCTTTTGCGGCACGCTACACCCTCCCGATCAACAAGACTTCTGCTTTCACCATAGGAGGTCCAACACAAGTTCGCTCCTCCGCTTTGTGGTACGCTAGACCCTCCCGGCGAACAGGATCCCGCTTCAACGTGGGCCGGTCAAACACAAGGCCGCTTCTCCGCTTCGCGGTACGCCAGCCTCGCTTCCATCGGCTGTTCCGGCCCAAGCCGGTTGGCTCCTATGCGCTCCGCTGCCTCCCGATGAACACGACGATTCCGCTGCCTCCCATGAACACGACGACGATGCAGTTTCTCCGTTCCGACCTAGCCATGTACACGAGCCCCGCCGCACGACGCGCTGGTAGGGCGTCGAGACCCCGCCAGATGTACGTGACGTGGCTGTATTTTATTTCTTGCACCCGTCGCCAGACGACGCGTACATGCTACGTGTGCGCCTCTACTACGACACGCGCGCCTCTACATCAACCAAGATGTACGCACACGTCGCAACCAGAATGACAATGCTACGTAGGCTTCGACCAGGTGGGTCCCGACTGTCAGGCACTTCCTTGCGTGCGAAGATATAGCTGGTGGGTCCCAGTAGTCAGGGGGCAAATTGCTTTTTTGCCCGGACGCAGTTCCTTGCGCGCGAAGATGTAGCTGGTGGGTCCCAGCAGTCAGGGGGAAACATTTTTTTTCACAAAATACAGTGGCCCGTCTGGTGGGTCCCTCATTGCCGTGTGCAGGAATAATTATTTTGCGATAATAAGGAGGCACTTCCTTGCGGCTGCCAGGACCCAGCTTGTCGGCCTCTCCATCGACAAGATTTCTTCCGATGGAAGTCAGCCGCCGACCACATTGACCACGCCACTACCGAGAGCACCAAGGCGGTGGATGACGGCGATGCCTAGGAAGGGGACGACGCGAGCCGGGAAGACGCGGCAATGGATGCCCACACGGAGAGGAGTACGAGGGTTCACGTTGGCCATGTGTGAGGCTACCGCCGCCAGAGAATAACAGGGGTGTGGGTGAGTAGAGGGATGGTCCGCCAGCAAGGGAGTAGTAGGGGCGGTGAGGCCTCCACGACATCATAGCCGCCACGGAGGCAGGAGCACGAGGCACGACCGCCCCGGTTTGGGCGGCCGAGCAAGTGTTGGGGAACGCTGCGAGAAAATTAAATTTTTCCTACGGTTTCACCAAGATCCATCTATGAGTTCATCTAAGCAACGAGTCATGGGAGATGCATCTACATACCACTTTGTAGATCATGAGCGGAAGCGCTCAAAAGAACGGGTTGAGGTAGTTGTACACGCCGTGATCCAATCACCGGAGATCCTAGCGCCGAACGGACGGCACCTCCGCTGCTCAACACACGACGGTCAACGTGACGCCTCCTCCTTCTTGATCCAGCAAGGGGAAGGAGAGGTTGATGAAGATCCAGCAGCACGACGGCGTGGTGGTGGATGCAGCAGGATCCGCAGGCTTCGCCAAGCGCCTACGGGAGGAGGAGGTGTAGCAAGGGGGAGGGAGGTGCCAAGATGCGGGTGTGGCTGCCTTCCTCCCTCCACTATATATAGGGGCTAGGGGCGATGCCCCTGGAGATCCCATCTAGAGGGGGGCGGCGGCCCGGGCAACGGCCCCTTAGGGTTTCCAACTGGGGCGCATGCCCCTGGGGCAACGGCCCCTAGGGTTTCCAACCAGGGGCGATGCCCCTGGGCAACGGTCCCCCAACCCTAGGCGCCTTGGGCCCTTGGTGGGCGCACCAGCCCACCAGGCTGGTTCCCACGCCACTTCAGCCCATGGGGCCCTCCGGATAGGTGGCCCCACTCGGTGGACCCCGGACCTTCCGTGGTCCCAGACAATACCGTGACCCCAAAACTTTCCTGTGGGTCAAACTGACTTCCTATATATAAATCTTTACCTCCGACCATTCCGAACTCCTCGTGACGTCCGGATCTCATCCGGACTCAACAACTTTTGGGTTACTGCATACTAATATCTCTACAACCCTAGCGCCACCGAACCTTATGTGTAGACCCTACGGGTTCGGAGATATGCGATATGACCGAGATGCCTCTCCGTCAATAACCAACAGCGGATCTGGATACCCATGTTGGCTCTACATACCCTCGATGATCTCATCGGATGAACCACGATGTCGAGGATTCAATCAAACCCCAGATACAATTCCTTTGTCAATCGGTATCGTTATTTGCCCGAGACTCGATCGCCGGTATCCCAATACCTTGTTCAGCCTCGCATCGCAAGTCACTTTACTCGCATCAGAATGCATGATCCCGTGACTAACCACTTAGTCACTTTGAGCTCATTATGATGATGCATTACCGAGTGGGCCCAGAGATACCTCTCCGTATACGGAGTGACAAATCCTAGTCTCGATCCGTGTCAACCCAATGACACTTTCGGAGATACCGTAGTGCACCTTTATAGTCACCCGCTATGCCAGACGCTTGGTACACCCAAAGCACTCTTACGGTATCCGGAGTTACACGATCTCATGGTCTAAGGAAGAGATACTTGACATTGGAAAAGCTCTAGCAAAACGAACTACACGATCTTGTGCTATGCTTAGGATTGTCTTGTCCATCACATCATTCTCCTAATGATGTGATCCCGCTGTCAATGACATCCAATGTCCATAGTCGAAACCATGACTATCTGTCTGACCAACGAGCTAGTCAACTAGAGGCTCACTAGGGACATGTTATGGTCTATGTATTCACACGTATCACGATTTCCTGATAATACAGCTTATAGCATGAATAAAAGACAATCATCATGAACAAAGAAATATAATAATAACACTTTTATTATTGCCTCTAGGCATATTTCCAACAGTCTCCCACTTGCACTAGAGTCAATAATCTAGTTACATTGTGATGAATCGAACACCCATAGAGTTCTGTGTTGATCATGTTTTGCTCATGAGAGAGTTTAGTCAACGGATCTGCGACATTCAGATCCGTATGTACTTTGCAAATTTCTATGTCTCCATCCCGAACGCTTTCACGGATGGAGTTGAAGCGACGCTGATGTGCTCGGTCTTCTTGTGAAACCTGGCCCTTGGCAAGTGCAATAGCTCCAGTGTTGTCACAGAAGAGTTTGATCGGCCCCGACGCATTGGGTATGACTCCTAGGTCGGTGATGAACTCCTTCACCCAAATTGCTTCATGCGCTGCCTCCGAGGCTGCCATGTACTCCGCTCACATGTAGATCCCGCCACGACGCTCGCTTGCAGCTGCACCAGCCATCGCTCCACCATTCAACATATACACGATCCGGTTTGTGACTTAGAGTCATCAGATCTGTGTCGGCTAGCGCCGACGTAACCTGCTACGACGAGCTCTTCGTCACCTCCATAAACGAGAAACATGTCCTTTGTCCTTTCGTGTACTTCAGATATTCTTGACCGCTGTCCAAAGTGTTCCTTGCCGGATTACTTTGGTACCTTCCTACCAAACTTACGGCAAGGTTTACATCAGGTCCGTACACAAGATGGCATACATAATAGATCCTATGGCTGAGGCATAGGGATGACACTCATCTCTTCTTTATCTTTTGTCGTGGTCGGGCATTGAGCTGAGCTCAATCTCACACCTTGCAATAGAGGCAAGAACCCTTCTTGACTGATCCATTTTGAACTTCTTCAAAATCTTATCAAGGTATGTGCTTTGTGAAGACCTATGAGGCGCCTCGATCTATCTCTATAGATCTTGATGCCTAATATATAAGCAGCTTCTCCAAGGTCCTTCATTGAAAAACACTTATTCAAGTAGGCCTTAATGTTGTCCAAGAATTCTATATCATTTCCCATCAAGTATGTCATCTACATATAATATGAGAAATGCTACAGAGCTCCCACTCACTTTCTTGTAAACGCAGGCTTCTCCATAAGTCTCAAGATAAACCCAAACGCTTTGATCATCTCATCAAAGCGAATGTTCCAACTCCGAGATGCTTGCACCAGCCCATAAATGGATCGTTGAGCTTGCATACTTTGTTAGCGTTTAGGATCGACAAAACCTCCGGCTGCATCATATACAGCTCTTCCTTAAGATATCCGTTAAGGAACGCTGTTTTGACGCCCATCTGCCATATCTCATAATCATAGTATGCGCAATTGCTAACATGATTCGGACGGACTTAAGCTTCGCCACGGAGAGAAAGTCTCATCGTAGTCAATCCCTTGAACTTGCCGATAACCCTTAGCGACAAGTCGAGCTTTATAGATGGTGACATTACCATCCGCGTCCGCCTTCCTCTTAAAGATCCATTTGTTTTCTATCGCTGCCGATCATCGGGCAAGTCACCAAAGTCCACACTTTGTTTTCATACATGGATTCTATCTCGACTTCATGGCTTCTAGCCATTTGTTGGAATCTGGGCCCGCCATCGCTTCTTCATAGTTCAAGGTTCATTGTTGTCTAACAACATGATTTCCAAGACAGGGTTGCCGCACCACTGTGCGGAACGTGTCCTAGTGGACCCACGGGTTCAAGAGCAACTTGATCCAAGTACCTTGATCATCATCATGAATTTCCTCTTCGCTTGGTGTAGGCATCACAGAACATTTTCCCGAGCTGCACTACTATCCTGTTAAGAGGTAGTACTTCATCGAAGTTCTACTTTCCTCCCACTTACTTCTTTCGAGAGAAACTCTTTTCCGTAAAGGATCCGTTCTGGCAACAAAGATCTTGCCCTCGGATCTTAAGTAGAAGGTATACCCTACGGTTTCCTTAGGGTATCCTATGAAGACGATTTTTCCGACTTGGGTTCGAGCTTTTCAGTTGAAGTTTCTTGACATAAGCATCGTGATCCCCAAACTTTTAGAAACGATACTTAGGTTTCTTCCCAAACCATAATTCATACGGTGTCGCCTCAACGGACTTAGACGGTGCCCTATTTAAAGTGAATGTAGCTGTCTCTAGAGCGATCCCCAAAATGATAGCGGTAAATCAGAAGAGACATCATAGACCGCACCATATCCAATAGAGTGCGACACGATGTTCGGACACACCGTTACCGAGGTGTTCCAGCGGCGTTAGTTGTGAAACGATTCCACATTTTCTTAAGTGTGTACCAAATTCGTGACTTAAATATTCTCCTCCATGATCCGATCGAAGAATTTTATCTTTCGTCACGTTGATTCTCTACTTCATTCTGAAATTCCTTGAACTTTTCAAAGGTCTCAGACTTGTGTTTCATCAAGTAGACATACCCATATCTACTCAAGTCATCTCGTGAGAGTGAGAACATAACGATATCCTCCATGAGCCTCAACGCCATTGGACCGCATACATCGGTATGTATGATTTCCAACAAGTTGGTTGCTCGCCCATTGTTCCGAGAATGGAGTCTTGGTCATCTTGCCCATGAGGCATGGTTCGCATGTGTCAAATGATTCATAATCAAGAGACTCCAAAAGTCCATCAAGATGGAGCTTCTTCATGCGCTTGACACCAATGTGACCAAGGCGGCAAAGTACACAAGTATGTGGGACTATCGTTATCAACTTTACATCTTTTGGTATTCACGCTATGAACATGTGTAATACTACGCCGAGATTCATTAAGAATAAACCATCGACCATCGGAGCATGACCATAAAACATATCTCTCATATAAATAGAACAACCATTATTCTCGGATTTAAATGAGTAGCCATCTCGCATTAAACGAGATCCAGATACAATATTCATGCTCAAACTTGGCACCAAATAACAATTATTAAGGTTTATAACTAATCCCGGGGTAAATGAAGAGGTAGCGTGTCGACGGCGATCACATCGACTCGAACCATTCTCGACGCCAAGATCGTCACCTCGCCCTTCGCCAGCCTCCGCTTATTCCGCAGCTCCCGCCGTGAGTTACAAATATGAGCAACGGCACCGTATCAAATACCTGTGAGTTACTACGAGTAATCGGTAAGGTACACATCAATTACATGTATATCAAATATACCTTTGGTGTTGCCGACCTTCTTGTCCGCTAAGTATTTGGGGCAGTTCCGCTCCAAAGGACCCTTCCCTTGCAATAAAAGCACTCGGTCTCGTGCTTGGGTCCATTCTTTGACTTCTTCCCCGAACTTGCTTATCGGGCGCGCAACCTCCTTGCCGTCCTTCTTGAAGTTCTTCTTGCCCTTGCCCTTCTTAAACTTAGTGGTCTTATTGACCATCAACACTTGATGTTCTTTCTTGATTTCAACCTCGGCTGACTTCAAAGATAGAGAATACTTCAGAATGGTCTTTACCATCCCCTGCATATTGTAGTTCATCACAAAGCTCTTGTAGCTTGGTGGAAGCGATCGAGGATTCTGTCAATGACCGCCTCATCGTGGAGGTTAATATTCAGCTGGGTCATACGGTTGTGCAACCTGCATATCTTGAGAATGTGCTCACCGATGTAACTATTTTCCTCCATCTTACAATCAGAGAACTTGTCGGAGATGTCATATCTCTCGACCCGGCGTGAGCTTGGAAAACAAGTTTCAGCTCCTCGAACATCTCATATGCTCCGTGATGCTCAAAACGCTTTTGGAGCCCCGGTTCTAAGTCAGAAAGCATGCCGCACCGAACGAGGGAGTAATCATCAAGACGAGATTGCCAAGCATTCATAATGTCTTGGTTCTCTCGGGACGGAGCTGCCACCTAGCGGTCCTTCTAGGACATATTGTTTCTGGCAGCTATGAGGATGATCTCAAGTTCCGACCCAGTCCGTATAGTTGCTGCCGCCATCTTTCAGCTTGGTTTTCTAGGAACGCTGAAGTTCAAGTTGACATGAGCGCTGGCCATTTGATCTACAAGACATATCATTCAAAAGTTTTAGACTAAGTTCATGATAATTAAGTTCATCTAATCAAATTATTACAATGAACTCCCACTCAGATTAGACATCCTCTAGTCATCTAAGTGATACACGATCCGAGTCGACTAGGCCGTGGTCCGATCATCACGTGAGACGGACTAGTCATCGCCGGTGAACATTCTCATGTTGATCGTATCTTCTATACGACTCGTGTTCGACCTTTCGGTCTCCGTGTTCGAGGCCATGTCTGTACATGCTAGGCTCGCTGGTTAACCCTAAGTGTTTTATGTGTGTAAATCTGTCTTACACCCGCTGTATGTGAACGTAAGAATCCATCACACCCGATCATCACGTGGTGCTTAGAAGCGACGAACTTTAGCAACGGTGCACGCTTAGGGAGAACACTTCTTGAAATTGTTGTAAGGATCATCTTATTTACTACCGCTGTTCTAAGTAAACAAGATGTATAAACATAATAAACATCACATGCAATTATATAGTAGTGACATGATATGGCCAATATCATAAAACTCCATTGATCTCCATCTTCGGGCTCCATGATCATCTTGTCACCGCATGACACCATGATCTCCATCATCATGATCTCCATCATTGTGCCTCCATGAAGTTGTCACGCCAACGACTACTTCTACTTCTATGGCTAACGATTTAGCAATAAAGTAAAGTAAATTACATGGCGTTCTTGAATGACACGCAGGTCATAAAAATAAAGACAACTCCTATGGCTCCTGCCGTTGTCATACTCATCGACATGCAAGTCGTGATTCCTATTACAAGAACATGATCTCATACATCACAATATGTCATTCATCATTCATCACAACTTGGCCATATCACATCACATGTCAATTGCTGCAAAAAATAGTTAGACGCCCTCTAATTGTTGTTGCATCTTTACGTGGCTGCAATTGGGTTCTAGCAAGAACGCTTTCTTACCTACTTAATAACCACAACGTGATCTTGTCAACTTCTATTTACCCTTCATAAGGACCCTTTTCATCGAATCCGCCCAACTAAAGTAGGAGAGACAGACACCCGCCAGCCACCTTATGCAACTAGTGCATGTTAGTCGGTGGAACCGGTCTCACGAAGCGCACGTAAGGTTGGTCCGGCCGCTTCATCCCACAATACCGCGGAAGCAAGATAAGATTAGTAGCGGCAAGTAAGTTGACAAGATCCACGCCCACAACTAAATTGTGTTCTACTCGTGCAAAGAGAACTACGACAGACCTAGCTCATGATGCCACTGTTGGGGAACGCTGCGTAAAATTAAAATTTTTCCTACGGTTTCACCAAGATCCATCTATGAGTTCATCTAAGCAACGAGTCATGGGAGATGCATCTACATACCACTTTGTAGATCGCGAGCGAAGCGCTCAAAAGAACGGGGTTGAGGTAGTTGTACACGCCGTGATCCAATCACCGGAGATCCAAGCGCCGAACGGACGGCACCTCCGCATTCAACACACGACGGTCAGTGGACGCCTCCTCCTTCTTGATCCAGCAAGGGGAAGGAGAGGTTGATGAAGATCCAGCAGCACGACGGCGTGGTGGTGGATGCAGCAGGATCCGCAGGCTTCGCCAAGCGCCTACGGGAGGAGGAGGTGTAGCAAGGGGAAGGGAGGTGCCAAGAGGTGTAGCTGCCCTTCCTCCCTCCACTATATATAGGGGCTAGGGGGGCGCATGCCCCCTTGGAGATCCCATCTAGAGGGGGGCGGCGGCCCCCGGGGCAACGGCCCCTTAGGGTTTCCAACCAGGGGGGCAACGGCCCCTAGGGTTTCCAACTGTGGGGCGCATGCCCCTGGGGCAACGGTCCCCAACCCTAGGCGCCTTTGGGCCCTTGGGGGGCGCACCAGCCCACCAGGCTGCTTCCCACGCCACTTCAGCCCATGGGGCCCTCCGGATAGGTGGCCCCACTCGATGGACCCTCGACCTTCCGTGGTCCCAGACAATACCGTGACCCCAAAACTTTCCCTGGGTCAAACTGACTTCCTATATATAAATCTTTACCTCCGACCATTCCGAACTCCTCGTGACGTCCGGATCTCATCCGGACTCAACAACTTTCGGTTACTGCATACTAATATCTCTACAACCCTAGCGCCACCGAACCTTATGTGTAGACCCTACGGTTCGAGATATGCGAATATGACCGAGATGCCTCTCCGTCAATAACCAACAGCAGGATCTGGATACCCATGTTGGCTCCTACATACTCCTCGATGATCTCATCGGATGAACCACGATGTCGAGGATTCAATCAAACCTCGTATACAATTCCCTTTGTCAATCGGTACGTTATTTGCCCGAGACTCGATCGCCGGTATCCCAATACCTTGTTCAGTCTCGCATCGCAAGTCACTTTACTCGCATCAGAATGCATGATCCCGTGACTAACCACTTAGTCACTTTGAGCTCATTATGATGATGCATTACCGAGTGGGCCCAGAGATACCTCTCCGTCATACGGAGTGACAAATCCCGCCTCGATCCGTGTCAACCCAATGTACACTTTCGGAGATACCGTAGTGCACCTTTATAGTCACCCGCCATGCCAGGACGCTTGGTACACCCAAAGCACTCTTACGGTATCCGGAGTTACACGATCTCATGGTCTAAGGAAGAGATACTTGACATTGGAAAAGCTCTAGCAAAACGAACTACACGATCTTGTGCTATGCTTAGATTGTCTTGTCCATCACATCATTCTCCTAATGATGTGATCCCGCTGTCAATGACATCCAATGTCCATAGTCGAAACCATGACTATCTGTCACCAACGAGCTAGTCAACTAGAGGCTCACTAGGGACATGTTATGGTCTATGTATTCACACGTGTATCACGATTTCCGGATAATACAGTTATAGCATGAATAAAAGACAATCATCATGAACAAAGAAATATAATAATAACACTTTTATTATTGCCTCTAGGGCATATTTCCAACAGCAAGAAGACCAGAGGTTGAAGAAGCACTACGGCCGTTGGATGGACATCGTACAGTCACTGGAGCTAGAATCATTCATACTGACTAAGTTGACAAAGCCCTCCATCCCCGTCAACTTAGTTGGCCCACAAGTTAGCCTCCCACTATTGTGGGTCCCAGCTAGCAGGGGGTATTCATTTTTTTTGTGCATAATAAGGAGGCACTTCCTTGCGTGCGAAGATATTGGGTCCAACCTGTCAGCGGTGGGAACATTTTTTTCGTGAAATACAAAGGCCCTTCTGGTGGGTCCCAGCTGTCAGGTGGAGGAATCATTATTTTGCGCGTAATAAGGAGGCATTTCCTTGCGTGCAGCCGTGGACCCAACTGTCAGCCTCTCCACGCACAGTCTACTTTCGATGGTGTCGTTCGTTGACCACGTTGACCACTCCGCGCCGAGCGCATCTAAGGTGGTGGACGACGGCGAGGCCTAGGAAGGGGACGACGCGGAGCCGGGGAAGACGCGACAGTGGATGCCCACGCGGAGAGGAGTACGAGGGTTCATTGGTTTGGATGCGTTGTGGGGCTGCCGTCGCCACAGGGCCTGGCTAGCGATGGGAGTAGTAGGGGCTGGTTAGGCCTCAACGGCAGCATAGCCGGCCACTGGAGGCAGGAGCAGGCGGTCTCGCCGGCGCTAGTTTGGGCGGCTCGTGCAAGAAGAGCAGCGATTGAAGAAGCAGCAGGACCGTTCGATTCAAATCCAACGGTTATTGCTGCTAGAATCGTTTGTTGACTAAGCTGACAAGCCATGCGTACGCATCAACTTAGTAGGCCCACAGGTCAGCCACCCAACCGGTGCGCCCCAGATGTCAGTGGGAGGAATCATTTTTTTTCGCGTAATAAGGAGGCAGTTGATTGTGTGCGGCCAGCCAGCGGAGGGAGTAGGGTGGGCCGGGAAGCTCACGCAGATCACATCGGGCCACAAGAGGAGGGAGCAGCAGTCCCGCCGCGCTAGTTTAAGCGGCCGAGCAGGAAGATCAGATATTGAAGAAGCACGTCGGCCGTTGGATGGACATCCAACAGTCATTGCTGCTAGAATCGCGTGTTGACTGACAAAGCCTTGCGTAAACAAGTCAACCTCGAAATCCGTGGCATCTACAACCCATTTGCTATTATTTTTATAATTTTTACTCATTCTCTTGTTCATATGGAATTTATTGCAGCCCGTTTTCCATTTTTAGAATTGCTGCCTATCTTCTGGTCACTACGAGGGTTAAAAAAATTAACTAAATATGTGCGAAATTTTTGAAAATTCACAAATTTTTGCTAGGGAACAAAATATTCTTAATCCAAAAATTAGTAGCCATACTAAAACAAATTTAAAAATAAATTAGTACTATGTCATGTTAAATCCAATGAAATACTCCCTCCGTCCCAAAATTCTTGTCTTAGGTTTGTCTAAATATGGATGTATCAAGTCACGTCTTGGTATTAGATACATCCGTATCTAGACTAATCTAAGACAAGAATTTTGGGATGGAGGGAATATAAGATATTAGTGAAGACAAAAACAAAAAAAGAAACTAATATCCCATTTGCTATAATTTTTGGATTTTTAACCCTTTGATATTACTTTTAATGACATCCACCATACTCTTTGGCCAGGCCGAATGCATCCTCCTCGCCTTGAAAGATTTGCAGCCCAAGAAGTCGGAGAAAACAAATGGGCCTAGCTTGGGTATTCTTCAAAAAGAAATACTGGCTACCTATTTTCCCAAAGAAAACTGCTGGGCTGGTCATGTTGTTAGACGGGCCACGAGATCGCACAACCCAGCTTTATAGCCCGCTCCTCTGAATTACTACTCAAAAAAAGTTGTGCAATTCTGTTAATTGACTATACATTGAAAATGATGTGGGTCCCAGATATCGAGGGTGGATTAGAGTAAAAAACAAGGGGTTCATTTGAGTAGTAAAAGAGGCGCTTGCTTGTGTTCGAGTGGACTGTGTGGTCCGTCATCACATACTCACATCTACAGTCCTCTCCCGATTCACTATGTTGACAGGGACCGTTTTAAAAAAACTATGTTGATAGGGCCGGACGGCGGCGCCGCGGCGAGCACACCAAGGCGGAGGATAAAGTGATGTCGCCAATGTGCTGGGCTGGGTTGGACATTCTTATTGAAAAATAAAAATGGAAAAGAACTATTTACGACGTTGACTACGATTTGCATGGGTCCGCTGGTTGCAGGAAGAAAATGCTGGGAGAAAGAAGACTGGTCGCTATCTTTGCCTAAGAATAATATCGACTGAATGTAACAACACTATCATAGGAAATAATATCCTCCTGTTAAATCGTGAATTTAAAGAACTGGTGCATGAGCATTTATCTTTATTTATTTATTTACTTATTTATGTTTAGGGGACCATGAGCATGTACCTGGGCCGGATTCATGTGAGAGCCTCCCTTCCAGTTAATTATGGGCTCCTCTATTGGGCCTTCATCAGTGGGATGCATGTTATCAACAAGTGGAAAATGTGTTCCGTACGAAAAATAGTATGCGCTACGTACCGTACGGGGCACTAAAGGATCGAACCTTGCAACGACTTCCAAAACATTGTGTTTGTCGTTCTAACAATACATTTATTCAACCAATAGGCGAAATATACTACTGATTGTATATTGAAAACAGCAGCAGCAGCAATCAGGGCTGGGGTGCAATGTATAAGAAGGCGCCGTAAGAGTGAAGACGCAGCTCTCTCTTCCAAACCAAACATCAGCCATCATTACAATATGGCTACCAAAAAAACAAGTGTATGCATCAAACTAAATAAAGATTCTACTACACTAAGTGTACGCATCTAACTAACTGCTCGCTTAGACGTTACTATTTATTAAGCTATGGAGATTGGTCGACAGCTTGAACCAGATGGGTGCTCATGGGGAAACTCCACCAAGAGGTCGAAGTCCGATACTTGCGACCCTCTCTCTACTTTGGGCTGCGAGCGTGGCGGCACATATCGGGTATGGTGCATGCAGAGACGCATGGTACGCTGTGTACACACAGTTTTGCCTAATGAACGAAACCGCGCTGCCATCATGATCCTTACCATCGGTTATCTCCTGGTTAATCGGATAATTCAGTCCGACAAACAGAGAGCGTGTACCAAGGCTACTTACCAACCTCCAGTCAAGAATTCCTGAAGGCCCAGATAAGCTGGGATCCTGCTCAAAGACCTTGCAGTGACTGTGATTGTATTCCACGAAACAACACGTCCGGTACATGCGAACGACCATGAATCGTTTGCCGTCGTCTAATCGAGCTAGGAACCACCTGCAACTGCCATGCCGCTTTTCTTTGAAAGGTTCTGGGATTAGGAAGGGTAGGGACACCAGGCGGCCTACAACATCATATCAAGTTGAGTCAAATAAAAAGGGCTCTTGATGTAGTCAATCTTAAGAACAACATGTTATGAGCATGAATATTTTTTCAGTAAATGTTGGCGAGAATATAAGCAAGCCATCATGATATCATAGGAAAGTAACATACTGCTGTAACAGCCGTTTGTAGCAATGACTGGAGTAGGCCAGCAATACGTCTAGCCATGGAAGGAGTCGACAGCATAAATGAAGCCCTTGTGTTCAATGGCATCAAAGAACCATGGAGGATGTATGATTCTGCGATGGACGTGCAAATTTATCCACTTACAGCACTGACCTGTCAGATAGGCGAGACCGCGGTTGAAGAACGCAATTAGCCTGAAGTCTTTATAATTGTAGATCTTGTGGGCACTTGGCGATTACAACCTTGAGCAAATCAAACTTGGTATCATGTTGGCTATCAGAAGATTCCGAGTATTCGGGCGCATGTGCCAAAGCAAAGGCAAAGTTAATCGAAGGAAGGGGATCAATCGCCGGTGTAGACCTCCACGAGCATCCAGCTGCCGCGACCGTCGACGAGCACCATCCAAGACGTGTTCATGCCGACCCAAAGACATACCGTTAATGTAGTTGAGGGTGACGGGATCGATCACGCCAAGGGGTTGATGCTCGCCACCCACGATCGTTATGTTGCGTGACATGTCGCTTCAAGATCAGCGGCATCGCAAGCAAGGAGCTGGCTTAAAAGCTCCGGCCTGAGGGCTTTGAGTAAACGGTACATCCCATACGAGCACGCGGCGAGCGGCATGGTACTGAGATTGTCCACACGCGTAACAATGAGCTTGATTACCTCTGTGGGGAGCGAATTCCAGCCACTCTTTCGGCGGACACTGCTCGGTTCTGCCATTGTTAGTGCTTGGGTTTTGGACGAGGTGGGGGGGGGGGGAGACGCCTTAGCAGGGATGGAAGATTGGACGAGGGGGGAGGCGCCTTAGCGGGGATGTAAGAGCGGACAAAGATGGAGAAGCGAATATGTGCTGCGGGAAGTGGACAGGTGATGATGAGTACATCACGCTGCTTGACTTATGAGAAACATACCAGCAGCGTAGGGTCATATCGAAGTCAGACAACTTGCTTGAGTGATCACAGTACTGGTACTCCCTACAGTACCTACTACTATGCCCTAACTTGCTTGAGTAGATGTCACATCCCTAGTTCTGGTGTTGCCTAGTGTTTGCATCTTGCTGCATCATTTCTAAATTTCAGTTAAATCTGAATTGGGGATGAACAAACCCTAGCACCAAATTAAATCAAATAGGATCAACTTAAAATGATTTTCAAAGAATCCGAAATGCCTTGAGAAAAGTTCATGATTTTTGGTTAAGGTGGATACCTCTGCCAAAAATGATGCACCTATTTTTAGGACATATCTGGATTTTTGAATGAATTCATTAAGTATTTGAATTGGAGCAACTAAATGCTATGCATATTATTTATTGCTCTAATAATTCTGGAGTTATGTGTGGGGCCCTGTAATATTGCATGTAGCATCCACACTAATTTCCAGAAGCTGCAAAAATAATTTGGTTAGCAAACCAAATTCAAAAACAGAGCGTAAATAGAAAATGTAAACAAATGAATAAAAGATAGATGAGAGAAAGACTTACATGGCGCTTACCTGCAGCAGAGCCAACCCAGCTCTTTTTCCTAGCCCAACCCACCACCGCAGCCTCCCCTCGCTGCTTCCTCCTCGGATGAAGGACATGCAGCGTGGTCGCCACACAGACGCACGCAGCTGCGCCACCTCCCGCTTGCCGCGATCACTGAGCTGGCTAAGGATGCCACGCACTCTCCCGCGCCTCCCTCGACCGCTTGCTCATCCCCATCCCCTCTCTGACTCTCTCTCCCGTGACCATCCGTACGCACCCGAGACCGCCGACGAGAACCACGGCGGCCACAGCTACCCCCTCGCCACTCTGCTATGCCCACGAGCTCCGCGTCATCTTCCTCGTCATCTCCATCGAGCCAACACAGCCGGGACGCGCTGTAGCGTCGCCATCGCCATCGTCTTCCACCTCGGGAGCCGGTCGCCGCCAACGTTGATTCGCCGCCGACAGGACGTCCCCGAGCCCGCTAACCATCCCTGCAGCTCCGCGGTGAGCCGCTGACCCGATTCCCCCTTGCCCCGTCGCCCCTAGCATCCTATAGCTGCCGTCCCCATGAGCTCCGGCACGCCGCCACCATGGCTTCGCCGCCGCGGGCGTGGCCCCAAAGCTCGCGTCCGAGCACATGGTTGTGCTCCTACCGTCCGTAGATGCCGCCCCATCGCTTAATTTGTTCGCCACATGCTTCTAGCCGCAGCTGCCGCGACACACCGAGCTCCGGCCGCCGCGCCGAAGCTCTCACCGCCGCCCGCCACCCCAGCCCGACCGGGCGCCATCGCCCGACGCTGCTACGGTCTGGGCTCTCGAACGAGCCCAGCCACGCTGCGAACGGGGCACCACAGCCCGTTCCCGAGTGCCCCGCCGCGTCTGCTGCCGCCGGCGGCTAAACGCCGGCCTAACCCCGTTTAGGTTAGTGCTAATGATCGGTCACTGACAAGCGGGCCCAGCCCGGCTAATTAAGTTCGGTTAGTATTAACTAAGCTAGGTTAGTTTAGTTAGACACTAACACGCGGGACCCACTGGTTAGGTTTGACCCAGACCCGCCCTGTTGACTTGATGACGTCATACCGACGTCATGCTGATGCAGTAAACATTTCTGGGATTTTAAATAAATCAGAAATGATTTATTTATTCCAGAAATTAGTTAAAACTTCTAAAAACCATAGAAATTCAACTGTAGCTCAAAATGAAATAATTTATATATGAAAAATGATCAGAAAAATCCAATCTATCCGTTTGTACCATTTTCATGCATGTTAGAACAACTTATAGCTGCTGTTTAGTCCAAATCATATAAATGGCATTTAAACCTTCACATATGGAGTTTGAATTTGAACCTAGGGTTCAAACCAACTTCATTTAAATTGTTGCTAGTTGCATTAGCTCAATCAACAGCATATTGTCATGTCATGATCATGCATCATATTGTGCATTGCATTGATTGTGCTCTTCCTTGTTTGCCGGTAATTGTCCCCTCTCGGTAGACGCTGCTCCGACGCTGTGATCGTTGACCCTGATGAAGACTCAATGTTATCTTCAGAAGTGCTAGGCAAGCAAAACCCCCTTGTTCATTCCGATACAATCCCACTCTCTCGCTCCTACTCTCTTTTACTGCATTAGGACAACAATGATTCAACTGTTACATGCTGCGGTAGTTGAACCCCTTTCCTCTGCATGACCTGTCATTGCCACAGTAAATAGATGAAACCCACTAGCATGAGTAGGAGTTGTTTGAGCCCTGATGTGCCTACTCATTCATGCTTGTTTGTCATGACTGCTATTGCTTAGAGTTGTGTCAGGTATGATTCATCGGGGATGAATCGGAGGTGTGTGAACATGTCCTATTGTTGAGAGCTATGTGTGTCAACACGATTTGGTAAAGGTAGCGGTGAGAGGCCATGTAGGAGTACATGGTGGGTTGTCTCATTGCAGCCGTCCTCAGGAACTGAATTCTGTGTTTGTGATCCATGAACAGTTACTACCACACATTGGGTTCCGGTAACTCGACCCCTCTTGACTTATTAATCAACATGATCTCTGTCCAGAAGTTGCAACTAGTTTATGGTGTTTGTAGGTAGTGTTAGTAGTCTATCAAGTGGCACCCGGTACAGGTGGGCTTGGGACAGACTAGGCACCATGGCACGGTGTACCAAGCATAGATCCACCCGTCGAGTTGGGCTTGGGAACCCTGCACACATCGTTTGGGGCCGTGAGCGACACCCCGGCCGGATCTCCTTGCGGATGGAACCCGAATAGGCGATAAACCTGGACGAGAGACTTGTGTGGTTAGTCAGTTCGTGGCTGACACCCTCGCTGGGCTTCCGCTTGAAGGTTGCCGAGTACATGTCGTGTAAACGGCGAGAAGTTGTGAGAGCGTGTGTGAAGAAGTAGACCCCTGCAGGGTTAACATTATCTATTCGAATAGCCGTGTCCGTGGTAAAGGACTTCTGGGTTGCCTGTACAGTTCATAGACAAGTGAAAGTGGATACTCTAAAGTGCAAGATAAGGTGAGTGATATGGATGGCGTTCTCGTAGAGAGACGGGAGCGGATCCATAGTGGTGTATTGATATGGTGAATATGTGGACTCGTGTGCGCCACCTCAAAGGGTTACATTGTAGTCGTAGTTCAGGATAGCCACTGAGTCAAAGATGGCTTGCTGCAGTCAAAATCCACCACCCCCCTTTGTTGATAATGATGCATATGTAGTTAGATCTTATGTAAGTCTTGCTGAGTACATTTGTACTCACGTTTGCCTATTTTATGTTTTGCAGAGAGACGTCAGTCTCGCTAGTAGTTCCGTGTGGACTTTGACGTTTAGCTTGATACCTCGGCTATGATCTTGTGCCCTCGGCAGGATCTGGTAGATAGTGAGGCTTCTCAGCCTTCTTCATTTGTAGTTGTCTGTACTCAGATGAGTTAAGCTTCCGCATGTGCTTTGACTTGTATTCTCTGAATGTTGGGTCATGAGACCCATGTTTGTAATATCTCGCTCCTCGGAGCCTATTGAATAAATACTTTGAGTCGTAGAGTCTTGTTGTGATGCCATGTTGTATTTGCACATATTGAGCATATTGTGTGTATGATTGAAATGCTTGGTATGTGTGGGATCCGACGACCTAGCTGTTTATCCTTGGTAGCCTCTCTTATGGGGAAATGTAGTCTTGTGCTTCCATGAGCCATAGTAGTCCGCTACAGCCCGGTTCACCGGAGTCCTGCTAGCCCAAAGACTACTGCTCCGAACACTTGACTAGCCGGCATGTGATTCACTTTGTTCACGTGGTTCTGTCCTTCGGGAAATGTCACGCGTGACATCCGAGTCCTGCCTAGCTGCTACAGCCCGAGTTCCCGAGTCCTGTTAGCCCGTGCTACAGCCTGGATTCAAGACGCTGCCGACCAACATGCTCGATGTTGATTCATGTATGCTGTCCCCGTAAGTTAGTGCCACTTTGGGTTCACGACTAGTCATGTCGGCCCGGGTTCTCTGTCATATGGATGCTAGCGACACTATCATATACGTGAGCCAAAAGACACAAACGGTCCTGGGCCATGGTAAGGCGACACCCGTGGGAATACCGTGCGTGAGGCCGCAAAGTGATATGAGGTGTTACAGGCTAGATCGGTGTGACTTAGAATCGGGGTCCTGACAGTAGAGTAGTAGTGGAGTAGGACTCTGCTCTACCACTAGCACCGGAGGAGTAATATATTCTAATCTAAAATAGTTACAAACTTCAATGCCCGAGCGTGGAACGACTACGAACCGCCATCGGTGCGAACTACAATCCCCAACAAACGTTTGCTGGGAGACATGGCAGTTGCAAACGCCCGCGACGCAGTTACAGTACGTGTGTAAGGGTGGCGGTTTTGTCAAATACTATGGCTTAAAAACAGGCCACCGTCAGATGGAAAGCTGACGGTTACGTGGGATTCGACAGGATTGAGCTCGTGTCGAACAATCGCCAGATATCATTACTAAAACAAGGTCACTACTGGCCCTTGGCGGGGAACATCAAGTACGAGATGTGCTACCCGTTCACCATGCCGGAGTCGCTGGAGGATCACCGCCGCCTGCTAGTCTCGGAGGAGGACGGCAGCGTCTTCCTCTTGATCGTGGGCACCGGCGAGGCCCGCGCAGGCCGCCGTCCCGTCTCTATAGTGTGCGTCAGGGGCGATGCCGCTGACGCTGACACTGACACGAGGCCGATGTACGGGTGCGTGCTCACTATTACTACCCCTCCGAGGTACGTGGGCAGCAATACCGGCTCCATCATGCTGACTAGGACTATGCAGAGCTGGGACCTTCCCGCCGATGTGGACATGGAAGACGCATGGTATGATTTACCCCCCAACGCGGTGCACGGGGACTCCAAGGAAATTCACCTGGGCATACACATTATCAAGTTAAATGTTGATCATTATTCGCTCAGTGTAATCCGCTGTCTAAGCATGTGAAGACTTCCATGCATGATCTTGCTATATTGGAGTATCGCGCATGAATAAAAGTGTATCCTTTTATAGTTTAGTCTAGAATCTTCCTTGTATGAATTTTTACTACAGTACTGGTGAAAGACTTACTATGAACCATTTATTACATCTCCTCTGCCCTTTCCAAGTCATCCTGATTTAATCCCTCCGTCTAGGTGTATAAGGGCATGGTTAATACTTAATAGTATAGCCAACTGTTGACTATAAGAAAGTGCCATGTCATCTGTAGCCAACATGTATAACAATTGATACTCAAAAACTAATTCTTAAAGATCATTTCTTGCAAAGCATAATAAGTGTTATTTCTTCACAAGTTTTGGATGCAGGTTGAACAGTTGAACGCTTTTGATTGCAAAAGATACCTTTTTATCTATTTCACCCGGATGTTTGTGAGCTCTAGAGATGACCCCCACATCCTTTGTCAAAATAAACAACTCCCCGGTCAAGGTATTTCACTCTTCCGTGCAACCCACGGGCACCTTACTACTATAGATTAGTATGACCAAAAATTGAACTAACATTATATATGGTACGATAAATGCTGATGCATGTCACCTAAAATTATATCATTGAAAACTATGTTCAAATACGAATCCAACGATATAGTTTTTGTTGACATGCACTAACACTTTGTTAGTTAAATCTTCAGTCAAATTCAATGGGGGACTAATAAACCACGACACACACACCCCCTCCCCCGAGCACACAATTCATCCCCATCCAAGGTTATATGGCGACCACTCTCGCTTGTGCTTCTCTGCACCCCAGCATGCACAACACCTCAATCTTCAAAGAGGGCATCAAGGAGATCAAGATTTGCCACCACACTGCGCTAGAGAATGCAGGGCCATTTGGAAGCAGGATGATGTGACGACGGCTGACTGACTCCTCCCCCACCCTCTCTCTCTCTCGCACAAAATTACCAATCCCTCTCTCCCCCGCACAAAATTATCAATCCCTCAACCCACGGGATCCTTCCCCTCTCGTCCATGTTTTTTCATCTCTCTCATCAAACCTGTTTTCTCTTCTCCTTCCGCGTGTACATAATCCGGATGCACACACATCTCACGTATATTACATGTCTCCATCTTTCTCACAGACCTAACTTCTTCCTCTCTCTTTCTCTCTCTCTCTCTGTTTCGTTAGGTTTGTCTCCCACTCTCTCGTCCACATACATACAATCTTTCTTGCCCTATCTGCTCCATCTTTGCAAGCTCTCTCTGCACGTTTCATTCACACATTGGGATATGTTCAAAATGTTGCTTTTACAATGGCTGATGTAGAGTTATTGTTGGGTTTGTTGCATCCTACAAAGTAATAACTATGAAATGCATTTTGATTGTCATTTGACTGGGATTATGTGAGTTTGAGCATGTTGTGAAGTACTATAGACCTCGTATACATCTTGGAATTCGACAATGATTGTAACTATTGAATTGTATAGACCATTACATTCGAAGTCAGTAGCCTAATATATTTATTTCACAATTTCAACAAATGATTAATTCACCTCAAACTAAGAAAACAAATGTGTACTCCCTCCGTTTTTATTTAAGTCCGCGTATTAGCATTGGTCAAAGTCAAGTTTTGTAAACTCTCAGAAAGTTTATAACAAAAAATATTAACATATACAATAACAAATAAATACCATTAGATTCATTATTGAATGTACTTTCACATCATACAAATTTGTTATGGTAAATGTTTATATTTTTCTATAAACTTGGTCAAACTTTAGGAAGTTTGACTTCGGTCAAACCTAATATGCAGACTTTACTAGTACTACTCGCTAGTTGCTTAGCCGAATCACCCAACACGCCACACGAGGAGTTCAGTGTCACAAAATTTAGAGGTCGGCGGGAAAATCTCCTGCGACCCTGATTCGAGCAGTGGGAAGTTACCATCGTAGCCTTCGAAACAGGCCTACGGATGATGGTTGGTAGGGGGCTGTTTTCGTAACTTCAGGTTCACCCTACCCAGCCAACCCCACCCCGGCACCCAGAGTAGTACACCTGAATACTCCCCATTTTCTATCCCCACCACAAAATAGACTTCTCCACGGCACCGCAGCCTCCGTGCTCCTCCCCTTCTACATCGGCGCAATCGTCCACCTCAGCGCATCTGCCTCATCGACGACCTCGTATGCTGCACTGGAGCCGGTCCACCGTCGTCGTCGTACACGGAGCCTCTTCCCCGGCACCGTCTTCCACGGTCTCGGATCTGCTTCCCGGAAGCCGACGCCAAGCGCAGAAGCACCACCGTCGTGGACAATGAACTGACTCCCGTTGCCGACCATGACTCATAGAGGTCGCCGCGACCATCGTTCTCCTCCTAGATTGGTAATGTGTGTATTGAATCACTAAGCAGTACATGTGCAGTTCCAATTTTGTTCATACCTACCCTTCAAATTTCCTGGGTGCTATTGTTCCCGTAAAAGTAATTGGTTATAGCCTCCATTGTCCAACAAAATATCAGCTTGTAATTGCGCGTCGCTCCTGTATCGTGCTGTGCTTGGGTAGGTTTTTCATCTGCAACCAGTAGTGTGGCAAATGATGTAAAGTTTTTTAGAACTAGCAAGATGCCCATGCATTGCACGCATCAAGATGCATTTGTATGAGTAGTTTATCTTGTGGGAGAAAAGGATGAATGAGGGAAGGCCTTATTTGCAAATCTGGAGAGGGGTGTGGGTATCTTCTTGCAAAATTGCTATTGTTTCCTTCCTTTCCGTCTAATATAAATCGGACGACCTATATTGCAGGATGGCAGGCACACCATCATCACCAACTCTGTTTTTTAATAAGAAAAAAGTAGATAGTAGAGAAGTAGAGATAAATATTAAATATAAAATAAATATAACGGTAGAGAAGAGAGTAGAGATAGCA
The DNA here is from genome assembly GCA_021605205.1 of Aegilops longissima. Classification (NCBI taxonomy): domain Eukaryota; kingdom Viridiplantae; phylum Streptophyta; class Magnoliopsida; order Poales; family Poaceae; genus Aegilops; species Aegilops longissima. Next base: position 565,697,956 of record CM038676.1, on the reverse strand, counting down.
GAGACATTGTGAAAGGATTGCGCACACGCGGGAAAAAGCGGCCGGGCGTGCGCTAGTTTTGGCGCGCGGTGTCCGGTGCGCTTTATAAAATCCAACGCCCTCCCACCGCTCTGTGCCTTGCCACCGCTCTCTCTCCGCTCTTTCTTGCCTCGCTGCCACCGCCCACCATGCCGCCGCGCGCGCCCCTCCGGCGACTTCTCCGCCGAGATCCGGTTCCGCGGGATGCGCCTTGGCCTCGGAAATTTCGACACCGCCGACGAGGCCGCCCGCGCATAGGACGCGGTGACGTGGCGCCTCCGGTGGCCTCATAGAACATTGAACTGCCCCAACGTGCCGACGCGGGAGTGGGCACAGGAGTTCGCGCCTCTGCCACGGCTTATCACCGACGAGGATCGTCGTGACAACCGGAGGCGGGAGCACCGTCTCGGCATCGCCGAGATGGACGAGGAAGCCATGGTGCTGTGGCGCCAACGCTTCCCGCAGGACATCATCAATGAGCGCGAGTTCTACGCGCAAAGGCGGGCGGAAAGGGATAAGAGGAGGGTGGAGCGAGCCGCCTATCGCGAGGACAAGTGTAGGCGAAAAGCGGACGCTCAATTCAACATGAGGCTGGGAGCAGCGTCGCCCTGGGAATCCTACGACGATCGGTATCTTCACGCCTACAGTCAGATGTCGGAGGAGGACATCACCGAGGAGGAGTCGGACGATGAGGAGTAGTTGAATAATCTATTTTTTTATCTATCTATGCTGAGAACTATTCTCTACTCTCTAGTCTCTACTCTCTACTCTCTATCTCTACTTCTCGATCTCAGCACTGTAAACGTTTTTTTAAAGCGCCGCGCATTGCGTTTCTATTGGAGATGCTCTAACATGGCAGACGAGTTCTTTAATGTTGCCCACAAGATGCGTGAGTATTACTAGTAGTATATTTTTCTTGCCATGTTGAGATTTTAAAACCACGAGTGCGAACATGCAGAGGAGCAATGAAGACCAAACACGGGATATTGGGGACATCTTCAAGGAGCGTGGCAAGTTAAAGAGGAGCTGCACCGAACGTGTAAAACGAGCTTTGGTAAGTAACACCCTTTCAATTACTTACGTTTAGCCTCGTGTTCTTCGATGTGTATATGCTGTAGTTTCTGTTTCTCTTAAGCCTCATGTTCTTCGACGTGTAATAAGAAAAGTCTTAATCGTCCTAATGCTTTCGTTTTTAGCTTGATGTAGGAAGTGGGTGTTTTCACCTTGTAGTCTATTTCTATATGTTTTCCTTTTGAATTCAATTCTCCGAGTTCTGTTTATCTGGCTTCTACTAAATGGATCTGGGTTGCTCTGAGTATTGATCTAAAAAAGAAGTAACTTCATGTGAGGATGCAGTTCCTGCGAGGAGGGAAGTATGGTCAACCTCGAGATCATGTTTCCAAAATGAGGCGGGATTACACACAAGGTACCAGTTCCCTAATGATGCTGGATTAGACACAAGGTGCAAATTCCCAGATGATGCTGGATTACACACAAGCCAGGTGGAGTCGTTAGCTGTTCGTGTCCTCGTGGCTCTAGTAAAGGCTGAAAGAAAGCGTGCGACAACCATTGAGAATGTAGCTGAGTTCCAGAAGAAGCGAAAAGAGCAATTAGATGCTCTCTTCACCCATGCCAAAGAAGAGATGGAAGAAGCCAGAAATAAGCTAGCAGAGGCAGAGCAGGCTAGGTGTCTCCTGCTATCTAAAACTGTTGTCAATACAAAATTTCCTTCATAATAGCTAGGTTCAAATGTTTATCCAGTCAGCATGCCTGTTGTGATGTCCGTGCATCTACTGATGTGGCACAAAATATTTTTTTCGAGTCATGTAAAAACAACAATTACTTTCCAAACAATAACAGACGAAGCATTGTACATGGTATAGTTCACGCGCAAGCCCGACATTCCAAGTTCAACTTCCACATCAAACTCATGTTCACAGATATCTGCACATTCATACATAATGTCCACAACCATGATTCACTTCAAAGCCAAAAAAATTGAGGAGAGTTACAAATAAAGAAAAACATCTAGTTCCTACTACCAGTGCGAGCACAACAAGTCAAGACCATGTGTAATTAATTATATTTTGGTCATTTTTTGTGTTTTAAAATGCCGGCCAGCTCGGGGAAGGATGCCGGCACACACGCGGATTCAATGAAGGTAGGCGGGGCAGTCTGAAGCCGGTTGCATGCGGCGAGGAGGCGTGTTCAGCCGGGCCTGCAGCGAGTGGGGCCCTCTTGGCCGACGCGCTGGTTTAATGCCTGCGCTATGAGAGGTCACGTCCGTGTCAGAGCAATCACTACCTCCAGTCCTTTTTTGTTTGGGTATAACAAAATCTCATTTCCCATTCACATTTTACAAGTACAATTCATGGACAAACTTTGACCCAAAATACGATGGGGACTAGTAAACCAGAACGGAGGTAGTAGTTTTTTTTAATCAAAGATGGGTTTCCCCCTTCCGATTTTCATTACTGAAAACCAACATCTAAATCTAAACCATAGTATTTGCCCTAGAACTACCAGGTTCAACATCTCGCAAGATAAACCCATACAACCATACGCCAAGGAGGTACATAGTACTATGAATTCCATTTTCGCTCCATACCAATCGTTCTAAAAACTACTTAGACTTATAACGCGCCATTGAAAATCAAACTCTTAACCTTGCTAAAAAATGATATTTTAAACGTGGCTACTCGATCTGTGGCAACTGGCGAGCCACCGCCTCCAAGTCGTTCACCTGTGGTCCCGACCATCAACTCCTACGGATCAAATTATCACGCAAGCTGACTATTCCTACAAAGGTGCGCTCCACCATGTACCCGGTACCCACGAATGCAGCAATCGTGCACCTAGGGTTTTAGGGTTTATTTGTTAACGTTGCCTTTACGTAACACTCATGTGTGCGAGACAGCGAGAGACTGACTGCGTGCGTGTGCCTCTTCTCTTCATATATGTACTCCACCGTTTGTCTGGTGTCCAAAAAATTATAATAACTACTAGCAATGTGCCAACGCGTTGCCACACGATCAGAGTAGATTAATACGTATTCACCGATTTGATAGAAAAAAATTCTAGTTTTGCAATATGTATATCACTAAAAATATGTTATGTTTCACTCAAAATATATTCCTTTGGCGGTTTTGATGAGATAAGGGAGGAATGTTGTTGGTTTCAAGATTCAAGAAGTGGTATATGTCTAATTTCTACTAAGTAGTTGCCCGTGCGTTGCACGGAACATCAAGATCTTGTGGGAGAAAAGGATGAATGAGGGAAGGCCTTATCTGCAAATGTGGAGAGGAGTGCGGGTAAATTGCCATAGTTACCTTCCTATCCGCCTTTTATAAATTGGACGACCTATATTGCAGGATGGCAGGCCCACCATCATCACCAACTCTGTTTTTATCCCTACTCTTATAAAAAGCATAGTCGGTGATGATCGTGTGCCTGCCATCCTGCAATATAGGCCGTCCGATCTATATCTGACGGATAGGAAGGAAACTATAGCAATTTTGCAAAAAGATACCCACACCCCTCTCCACACTTGCAAATAAGGCCTTCCCTCATTCATCCTTTTCTCCCACAAGATAAACTACTCATACAAATGCATCTTGATGTTACGTGCAACGCATGGGAATCTTGCTAGTTGTTGCAAAAAGCCCATGTGTGTGAAAGAGAGAGGGAGAGAGGACGAGGACAGAGTGCATGTGTGACAAAGACACAAAGAGTGTGTGTGTGTGAGGTATCAGCTTAAAATGAGGCGATAGTGTGTGTGTGCACGATCGAGAGGGCGTGTCTCAAGAAGGGAAGAAAAATCTACATAGATACAAGGAGCGGGAGAGAGACATGTATGCGATAGTGGAAGCACGAGTGTGCGGGTGTATAAACCTATCTAGAGGCTAGTCGATAAATGTTTGTGAGAGAAATACGAGTCGGGGGTGCAAAAGCGAGAGTTTTGTGTGTGAGAGAGAGAGACGGTAGTCGGAAAGGGGAGTGGAAGCAGAAGTTGTGTGTGTGTGTGAGAGAGAGAGAGGGGGGGGGGTTTGTCTGATCGGTAAACAAATGAATAATGTCAGTCTGAGATGGAGACGAAAAGGAGACCACAACAAATGTTGTGTCTACAGGAGAGAAAGAGAGAGAGAGAGTAATTTTAGTGGTATGAGTCATATCTAGAGACATATAGGGTGTGTGAGAGAATCCCATAGAGATAAAGACAAAGTGAAAGACGAGTGGAGACTATGTGTGTGGCGGTGAAAAAGAAAGCTTAGGTACCTAGTGATACCAGAGAACGGTAGAGACGTGAGAGATAATGAAAACCGTGTAATGTATAATGATAGGGAGAGTGTGACACTTCTCAAGGGAGACGTCGAGGGACCATGTTTGCGAGGATAGGAAAAACATGAAGTGAGCGTGCGAGTTAGCTGGAGAAAAGAGAGTGATAGCTACATGAAGGAGCATGCATGCGAGAGAGATGGGCGTGAAAGGAGTGAACATAAAAGGGATTCAAATATTTGAATTCGAGATGATGATACATGTAATCCATACTCGAACCAAAATCGATCTATCAAACATGCATACTCATATGAATTCACGCGCATCTATCTTATTTAATATGTAGATATTACTGATCCATACATTTTAGTAGAACATAATTTGGTTTAAATTTTTTGAATTCAACCTTATGATTTTGAGATCATTGTATTTGTAAATCATATTATACATATAAAGGAGCAGAATTCTTTGTTGTGATTTTAAAAGTATATATAAAAAATGATGTATATAGAATTTTATTCCAATCGAAAATGGATCCCACCCGAAAAAAATAGAATACAAATGGGATTCGAATTGAGTTGGCACGGTAAACGTGCACTCTGCAAAATTTGAACGAAGCGGGGAAAGTCGCAGTAACTGTCCGAAACCAAAATTTGCGAGATGGAAATTACTACTGCCTATCCCTGCCAAGCAAAGCCTATCTGCTTGATTTCTATAGGTTTCGATAGGGGTAGGTTTGTAATTTCACTCAAACGTGACATAACCGCCTCTCACCCGGATTCATACAAGGTGGGCACCAAAACAGTGTGTCCTCGGCCGAAATCAACCCCCTCCCCGATTCATACACGATGGGCGCCAAAAACAAACTCTCGTCGGCAAATATTCGGTGTATGCGAGATTACCGTCCTATCCCCAACCGACTAATATTGCTGTGATGTACGAAATTTGAAACGGGGGCTAAGTTTGTAAATTTCCTCGCATTTGAGACAAGCGCGCCCTGAAGACATGGTTCCCCCTTCCTATCTACCTCCATTTACCCATTCGTACTCCGTGGGCGCCAAAACACCCTCTCCATCCCAGCCTCCTCCGTCCGCCACCCATCCACCGCCGTCCTCCTCCACCATGACGGAGCTGATACCCCGACGCCGCCGTCCATTACAAGAGATCGACCTCTCTCATCCACGGCTTCGGACCGGGATCCTTGCATCCCGTCCTCTCGCCTCATCCCTGTCATCGTCTACCTTGCCGGCGCCGCTCCTATGACCGTCTCGTCCATCGCGCTCCGCCACCAGCGTCTACCCTCCTAGATCTGCTTCCACGCCGCCGACAGCCATCGCTACCGCATCACCGTCAAATTCTCAGTAGATGCATACACGGCGCTGCACCAGAGGCGGTACTCTTTCGTATCTGCTCAACTTATTTATCGCAGCAAGAAAATAGATCGCCACTGCTTTACTCTGATTTCTTGTCCATCACTTACTTGCTAGTTGAAAGCAAACATTGGTTGCAAAGTTGCCTTTGTCCGGTTTGCACCTTCAGATCCGCCATGGCACACTCAACACTATACTCCCAATGCTTATGGTTTTCCCCTTTTATATTCCACACTAGTTAAATCACAGTAGACTAAATTTCAAAATTGGGTCAGTAGATTTTTCAGAGCTCGCCGGTGTGAACGAAGGGGCTTGGGTGGTGATGGTGGTTGTGTGTGTGTGTGTGTGGGGGGGTGTTGGGGCCTCACCGAATGAAGAAAACTCGACGCTGGTGGGAGCGGGGTGGGGGGTGGGGTGGCGGAGGAACACAGGCGGTGGGGGCGGTGGTCCAACCTCACGGCCCGTCAAGGGTGTTCTCAGATGGGAAGAATCAGAGACGAGGAAGAAGAAGGGTTAGGAGACATAGGATCTTCATCCAACCGCCTGAAATGGTCGACTGACCCAAATGACAAAAGTCACAGGACTTTCATGCGGACATGCCTTTATATTCAGTACCATCATCGTACCTGCTTAGCACTGCTCCTGAATCCATCAAGCTAAACAACGTGCCACTCATAATTCCAAACTTGTTGCTCAAGTACGAATCTGATATGATGCTGATATTACTAAAACATATAACATTTAATTGGTTAGCCAATGTTCCTACTTTACTTTCGAAAAGCATGTGCACCACATATAGAGAGACATCAGGGAGTTGCTTTCTTAATGCGCTCTGGTTCATCATGTGTGGGCACTGCACAACGAACATTTTATTATCCAAAATCTGCTTGCTCTTCTTTAGCATGTTCCTCTTCCGTTCTTCTTTAATAAGTACTCTCTCCATTCCTAAATACAATTCTTTGTATAGATTCCACCATGGACTACATATGGAGCAAAATGAGTGAATCTACACTCTAAATTGTATCTGGATACATCTGTATGTGATCCATAGTGGAAATCTCTACCAAGACTTATATTTTGGAACGGAGGGAGTATGATAGTAGTACAGTATGTTCCTTGTAGTGAAGATGAGTAGGGACATTTGCAGTGTAGAGGTCTATACGGTAAGTTGTGATGGACACTTTGAACTCTTCGGGCCTCTTTGATTCGTAGGATTTTGTAAACATGGGAATAGGATTTGTAGTGGCCTGCCCACTTGAATCCTACAAGAATAGCAAGGAAATGTGAGGAGCTATGTCGCCTTTGAGAGTTACATTGATATTAACAGTACCGCACCTTCAGTTGAAGAGAGCTGGTATCCGAAGCCTTTCTAGCCGTACCGGCAATACTAGCACATATATTCTAGCAAGTTCCACTTTGCTGATTTTACTCTGATGCTTACGGTTTTCCCGTTATATCTACACTATGATCTGTGTAGCTGCTTTGTGTCGCACTAGCAACATTCCACTCTTGAAGCTAAACACTGCAATGACTTACAAAATTGGCACCAAGGCATTGAGTGCCATTCTGGATGCAAGGAAACTCATACGCTCCCCACCTGTTGATTCTTGTTTAGAATATTATCCTAATGACTATTCTAACCTCGAGGAGTCAAAGGCAGATGGCCTGTCCTGTTCACCCATCAAGGTGCCTGTTCTAATTTGGCAAGGTTTTATTGATTGCGCATATCTTGCATATGTTGTCTTGCATTTCTTCTACTTTGTTGCATCGCCTTCTGCTTAGTTTACTCATCATATATGTCGAGATGCCATGCCCATCCATTATCAATACATATTCCATATGTCATCATACCATGTTTTTCCACTCAAATGTTGTTCTTGTGCATCGACATCAAAAGGAAGAGGGTGATTGCGAACCTGAAGGAGCACCAGAAAGTCCTTGAAAAAGCGTGGTGGTGCCGAGAAATCAGACAACACCCCACTTATATTGGCTGTACAACCAGTGACACAAAACGTAGGACCGACTCCAGCAGACTGTACCCACACTTCACTGGCCACACCACTAGCCCCACCACGCAGGACCTGCACTCCAGCAAAAGGTATACCAATTTCAGTTGCCATAGCACCAGCCGTACCATAGAAAAATCCCACTCCAGCAAAAAGTATATAAAGTACACCGGCCGAAGACCTATCCCAACTGCAGAGACGACCAATTCCTGCAGATTGGAACCCCATTCCAGTTATTCCTAGTTTAAAAGAGAATGATTTTAATGTTGTTAGAGACTACGTGCATATATTCCCATCATGGGAAGATTATAGTGAAGACAAACACCATTTTCACATCTTCCTGTCCAACTTACATGTAAGTGCTATTATTCATGGTTATTATTTTCCTGTTTTCTGCTTATTGAACACATCAATGATTTACATTACATTGTTGTGTGTGGGCGACGGTCAATCTGGATAGTCATGACGAGCAAAGCTTGCTTGTGCTTTTCAAGGAAGCATTGCAACAGTATCGGTGTTACCTGAGGAAATCACACTTTGATGGCAAGTCTATAAACGAATTCCCGGTGAAGTCTCCTGTGCTAATTTAGAAGACATTGAATGCAAAAACCTTGTTATGCACTGGCCTCGTTCCCAGGATGAGGTACTATCTATGAAATCACATGACAATTTGAACTTCTACTTTTCCGCTTGTGCCTTACTGATCTTTTTTGCAGGAAATCTGCTCGAAGAAGAATTCCGGTTTGAAAAGAACGACAGGATATCGCAAATATGCTGCCCGTTGCTTTGCTCTTGTTAGTACCTATTGTCCTGTCTCACTATACTTGCATACATACCTGGTTCATTATGTGACAGGAATATGCATGATAGCTTGCTTATCAATTGTTCGCTCCAAATTATATGATCTATATAAATGGTTGCATTAGTGTAGAATATATCCAACGCCAATGATTTTTTTAGCTCTACATTGTTCTTGTAAGTACTTGATGTCCTTTAGCAGTGTACTTATATTGACAGGTAGTTGTTCGTGTACCATCACTCTGCGGCTTATTTTCCTTTGCCCTCCATTTTCTACACATCAGATCTATATTTACTCTTACCATAAGGTTGGATAACACCGATGGTACTGAAGAAGTTTAGCTGTGCATTGCTCTTGGCTGTACCTTTTGCCTGTATCGCTGTACTTACATTTATAGCTACTTGGTTATGTAGCATCACTCTTCATCTTATCTTAAATATTCTCCATTTTTTGTTATATTGTCACATCTATATTTACTCTTAACAAAATGTAGAATAAAGGCAATGCTTATGAAGAAGATTCTATGATAAACTTCTTGAATTGCCCCCCCCCATCAGCATGGGCAGGGGCTTTATAGAGCCTGTCTTCACCAATAATGTAAGTTTGTCCTTCTCAAGCCTTCAAACTTTGTTGTGTATATTTGGTTAGACATGACTGCAACAACTGTTTATTTTTGGTGTGTGCATCAAATTGCATGTTTAAAGTTTATTATGTAGTTCATAAACAAAAGTTTGTCCTTCTCAATTTAAGTTTTCAGTTGTACAACCAAGTTCCTTCTTCGTACCATGTAAATTAAACTATACAGAGCAAGTGATCTTCTTTTGCACTGCATGTATGCTTCTGTTCTTGATCCGTAATCCAGTGGTGTGGTGAACCTACACAGTACATCACAATGTCATATTCTGCAATGTCTTAACTATGAACAATGTCATATCATTTTACTATTATTTAAACCGTCTCTTTATTTGCCAATCTGAAATGGGATAAATTGACAGCAGACTAACCATTGATACTTACGAGTTCTTAATCCATAATCCAATGGTGTCATGAAGCTACCAACTCCTTCACAATGTCATTTCCTGCGATGTATTGACCTGAACAATACCATATTGTGTTAATGCAATTTTAAACTGTGTCATAGCATCACAATCGAGACGCTTATGAGGAAAAATCCAGTCCTGGTTGTATAAGATGCAGGAGTAGTAGCTTCGTTGCTGATGGCTCCAAAACCTGTCAGAGGAGATCTTTGGCTTCATATATGGGTTCTTGGCGCTGTCAAAGAATGTGTTGTGCTCCCTGAAGCTGAGCACACTGAATGAGCCTAGAGTCGTTGCAACACTTGGAAGCCTTGGCAGTCTTGGCTTTGGCTTCTGAACCTAAGGCCTCTGCTCCACGTGATAATCATATTGTGGGCCAGTGGGTGGAACCATGATAGGCCATCTGACTATGACAAGCTCGCCACTATGATTGAATGTGTGTTCCATTGTATGAGGCCTTGGTGGAGGAACGCCGTCATCTGAAGTGATTGGCTGCACAATGGTGTCAGTTGCAGCATTGACTTCGGGCTCCACATTGTCTTCAGCCATGACCGTGTCATTGTCTTTAGTGGTGTTAGTGGTGGCAGCCTCATTGTTTTCAACCTCCATGTCATCAACTGGAGGGTCGGGCACGATCACATTCTCTTCGGGTTGGACTGGATCATTGGCAGGGGGAGTAGCTTCTATCTTTTCTTCTTTCTCTTTTTCTTCTTCAGCTGATGCAGCCGGAATGTCTTCCGCAGCTTTAGCTTCAGACTCAGAAGCAGACACAGAAGGGATGGCTTCTGGGAACACTTGATGTGCTACTGAGCTTGTGTGTTGCACATCCTCTTCTGGAATGCTTGACATGGAGACCTGAGGCCTTAGGACTTTGCGAAGCCTGCGGAATGTTGGCAACGCCTTTGGAGAGGGAGTGGTCTGTTCCATGTAGTCATCTTCAAGTACCGGAGTGGTGGCTTGAGCTGGTGGAGTACGGAGGATCTGATCTTGCAGGGGGGTGTCTTGTTGTTGCTCTACCCACAAATCATCTTGAGCAACTGGCATCAAGGGACGACCAATGCTAATGAGTTCACTGCTCGTGGGAGCAGGCGATGATACCGATTTGGGCTCAAGATGAGGAAGGAATTCATCATCATTCACATTGTCTTCACGACAAATGTGTTCAACTGCGTTGGGGTCAACAGCTAGAATCTCTTCACTTTCGGGAGCCTATGTGAAAGCAGGCTCATGAATCACAAGGCGGCGATCGCGATTGTCAGGTGGAGCAACAGAGATTGGCTTGACATTCAGCGGTACTTGGGCAGTGGCACGCTCTTTTCTTGAAGACTTTGAAGCTTTAGTCTTCAATTTCTTCGTGGAGGGAGCAGCCTCAGAGGAGTCTTGATGCTTCCTCTTCCTGGCTTCGGCTTTGGCTTGCCTTGTCTTCTTCTGCTCAGAAGCTGCTGAGGGGACCTTTGACTTCGAGCCAGTCATGCTGGCAGGGAAGACAATGCTTGGTTGGCCCTGCCTTGAAGATTTAGGTTCAGCATCAGCAGACTTCTTGGTTTTCTTGGTAGCCATCTTGGGGTCGATGCCAGGACGCCTAAGTAATTTTCTCTTCTCAGCTTCATTGTGTGCTTGCACACATTTCTGCGCATAGTACTTCATGCGCTCGCGAGAGCCTTTGGCTTCTTCATGCTTCTTGTTGAACTCGGCCTGTTGCTTGAATATTTGCACATCAGCAGCACTAAGCTTGGCCATGTGCTTCTTGAAATGTGCCTTCTCATAGTCTATCTTGTTCTTGAGCTCAACGATTTTCTGAGCCAAGGCAAGTTCATTGGCAATGGCTCCGTGAAATGTGACGCTGATGTCCACAAGCAGCAGCAGATCATCAATGTTGATGCTTTGGTCCTCAAACCATTCATCAATGAAGTTGTTCAGTATATCAGCATCAAATAGAGGCAGATCGTAGGAAGATTTCAGCCTCTTGCTTGCTCTTGATCAACATTTCCAGAGCTTCATCTCCAAGATCTTCATCACTTGACACATCAATGGTATTGTCTTCATTGCGCAGAACGGCAGCAGGAGTCAGGTCATGCCCGAAAATCTTCTTGGTCTTCTAGGAGACGCGAGATAAGTCTTCAGACTGCATACTTGGTTCAGAAGGTGCAGTTGTCAAGGGCTTCATAGTCGAAGCTTTTGGAGCAGCAGAGGGCTTGGAAGCTTTTGACTTCTTCTTCTTCTGCTTCTGCAGGAGCGTCCTCAGAGTCTGCATCATCGGCAGACCGATCTACTGTGGCCCTCTGAGCGGCAATATGGGAGAGAAGCCCATCAAAGCCATTGAAGGGGCCGATGATATTGGGATTGGCGTCACGTGTGCCTTCAGGCCTCGGAGCAGACGGACCAGGGTTGAAGTTGAGTCTAAATGCCTTCCTGTTCTTGGCAGGAGACTCCTATCAGGACCCCGATTCCAAGTCACATCGGTCTAGCTGGTAACACCTCATATCATTTTGCGGCCTCATGCACGGTATTCCCACGGGTGTCGCGTTACCATGGCCCAGGACCGTTTACGCCTTTTGGCTCACGTATATGATGGTGTCGCTAGCATCCATATGACAGAGAACCCGGGCCGACATGGCTAGTCGTGAACCCAAAGCGGCACTAACCCATGGGGACAAGCATACATGAATCAACTTCGAGCATGTCGGTCATCAACGTATGAATTCAGGCTGTAGCACTTGGCTAACAGGACTCCGGTAACCCGGGCTGTAGCAGGCTAGGCAGGACTCCGGATGTCACCGCGTGACATTTCCCCGAAGGGACAGACATAGGAACGAAGTGAAACACATGCCGCCACCAAGTGTCCAAAGCAGTAGTGCTGGGCTAGCAGGACTCGTGAACCGGGCAGAAGCGGACAACTATCGCCAGAAGCACTAGACTACATTTCCCCATATGAGAGGCTGCCAAGGATAAACAACTAGATTGTCGGATCCCACACATACCAAGCATTTCAAACATACACACAATATGCTCAATATGTGTAAATACAACATGGCATCACAATATAACTCTATGACAAAAATATTTATTCATTAGGCTCCGAGGAGCGAGATATTACAAACATGGGTCTCATGACCCAACACTCAGAGCATACAAGTCAAAGCACAAGCGGAAGCTTAACATGTCTGAGTACAAACATCTACAAATTAAAAAGGCTGAGAAGTCTGACTATCTACCAGATCCTGCCGAGGGCACAAGATCGTAGCTGAGGTAACAAGCTAAACGTCGAAGTCCACACGGAACTACTAGCGAGACTGACGTCTCTCTGCAAAACATAAAATAAGCAAACGTGAGTACAAATGTACTCAACAAGACTTACATCGTAACTAACTACATATGCATCATTATCAACAAAGGGGTGGTGGAGTTTGACTGCAGAAGCCAGCTTTGACTCGGTGGCTATCCTGAACTACATTGCAAGTAACTCTTTTGAGGTGGCGCACACGAGTCCACATATTCACCAATCAATACACCACTATGGATCCGATCCCGCCTTCCCACGAGAACGCCATCCATAGCACTCACGCTATCTTGCGATTTTAGAGTATCCACTTTCACTTGTCTATGAACTGATATAGGCAACCCGAAGTCCTTTTCGCGGACACGGCTATTCGAATAGATCATATTAACCCCGCAGGGTGTACTTCTTCACACACGCTCACCACTTACCGCCGTTTACACGACATGTACTGCAACCTTTAAGCGGAAGCCCAGCGAGGTGTCGCCACGGCCTACCTAAACACTCAAGTCCCTAGTCCAGGTTTATCGCCTATTCAGGTTCCATCCGCAGGAGTCCGCCGAGGTTTCCACTAACGGCCCCGAACGATGTGTGCAGGGTTCCCAGATACCAAACGGGCATTCGTGCACACCGGGCCACGGTGTATCTACCGCATCATAGCCCACCCCTAGGGTCAGCGCCACGCACGGCCTCCAACACATATCCTACAAACACCGTAAACTAGTTGCAACTCCCGGACAGAGAACAAGGGTGGTTAAGAAGCCGAGAGAGTCAATTAAGGATCCCAATGTGTGGAAGTAACTGTTTCATGGATCACAAACACGTAACTCCGCTCTGAGGACGGCTTCAATGAGACAACCCACCATGTACTCCTACATGGCCTCTCACCGCTACCTTTTACCAAATCGTGTTCACACACTTAGCTCACACACGAGAGGACATGTTCACACACCTCCGATTCATCCCCGATGAATCGACCCAGACCCAACTCTAAGCAAGAGCAGGCATGACAAACAAGCATGAATGAGTAGGCACAACAGGCTCAAACAAGTCCTACTCATGCTAGTGGGTTTCATCTAATTATCGTGGAATGACAGTCATGCAGAGGATAAAGGGGTTCAGCTACCGCAGCAAGTAATGATGAATCGTTGTTGTCCTAATGCAGCAAAAGAGAGCAGGAGTGAGAGAGTGGGATTGTATCGGAATGAACAAGGGGTTTAGCTTCCGGCACTTCAAGATAACATTGAGTCTTCATCGTTGTCATCGATCTCGTCGTTTAACATCGCTCATCGAGAGGGACGATCACCGCAAACATGTATGACACAATCAATGCAATGCGACAATATGATGCATGCTATGACATGGCAATATGATGTGTGATAGGTTTAGTGCAACTTGGGACAGAAAGGTTTGAGTCCATTTGAACCAAGGATTCAAATGATCACCCAAATAATAAGTGATATAAGTGCATTAGCTTGTTTCACCTAAACAGCAAGGTTAAAGTGTTCTGACATGCATGAAACTAGTACAGATGGAAAGATTGGATTTTTCTGATCATTTTTCATATATAACTTAATTCATTTGGAGTTACGGTTTAATTTCTATGATTTTTAGAAGTTTAGGGTATTTTCTGAAAATAATAAATCATTTAAGATTTATTTAAATTCCAGAAAGGAATTAATGCGTCAGCATGACCTCACAGTGCTGTCAGCAGGTCAATGACTCGGTCCAGGTCAAATCTGACGTGTGGGGTCCACACGTCAGTGACACAGTTAACTAACCTAATTTTAATTAGAGCCTGGGCCCGCATGTCAGTGTCCTATCTACTTAACTAAGTTAGTTAACACTAACTTAACTTGGTACTAATTAAACAGGGGGCCTGGGCCCACACGTCAGTGGGTCAGGGAAAAGTCAAACCCCGGTCAAACAGGCTCAACCCCGCCGGAGTTGACCCGCGGCTTGCCGCCGGCGAGGCCAGGGATGGCGGAGGGCTTCGGGATTGCTCCGCCGGCCACCAAAAGCGCGACGGAGGGCACCTATGCGTTGCCCGTGCTCGTCCGCATCGAGCAGTGCAAGCAGCAGTGGCTAGGGCGGCCCGTAGTGACGGCAACAGCGACAAGTGTGGTGGCCGGAGCTCGGTGGTGCACGAGCGCAGGGCTACGGCTCGCTCTCGAGGGAACCAGGTAGCTAGGCCGCATCTAGGGGGCCCTAGGAGCACGGTGGACAGCACAGCTGGGCGTGGTAAGGTCAGCGGTGAGCAGGAGGTCGGCCATGGCGGACGGCGGCCTCGGGAGCTCGTGGGGGCGGTGGCTAGAGGAAGCTAGCAGAGGGGGAGGTGAGGGGAAAAGCTTAGGGGCTCACAGGGACGTCGTAGGGAGGCTCAGCGCGCTCGGGGACGGCTCAGAGGCGACGGAACGGCGATGACGATCTCCGGTGTCCCGAGGTTGAAGACGGGTCGATGGCGACGAAGTAGTGCCCTCCGGCTCATTTCCTTCGGCGTGGGGATGGGGTGCTCGATTTCGGAGCTGCTGGACATGGTCATGGGACGAGGGGACGGCGGTGGTCGCGCCAACGACGAGCGGCGGCGACGGAGGCGTTCGGGCGGAAAGAACAGAGGGGGGGGGGGAGCATTCGGGGGAGAGAGAGGGAGTCAGAGGGATCGGGACGACACGAGGAAAACCATCCACGTGTCCGGGGGCTCGTCGGCAAGCAGGTGGTGGCCGTCGGTGGCCGTGCGCGCGGCGGCCACGCGCCTCTCGTCCTCCTGCAAGGAGGAAGACGACGTGGAGGGGCAGTGGGCTGGGCCGTGCTAGGCCGGCCACTTGGGCTACAGGCACGCCAGGTAAGAAGGCCCAGGTGGGTTTCTCTCTCTCTCTCTCTGTTTTTCTGTTTTCTATTTTTCCTGCAACTGTTGGGCTTTATTAAAAATACTAAAACGATTCCAAAAATCCTGAGAATAATTGTGGGCTCTGTTGGGATTATTCCTAACAACCCAAAACTATTTTCATAATTATTAGAGCATTTAAAAATATTTATAGGATTTAAATGCCCCAATTCAAATACAATATGAATTTATTCAATAATCCAATGTCATGGAAAATGTGCATCACCTCTGTTATCTTGCTTCCAAAGATTTTCCAGAATGATGAACATTTTGAAAGTCATTTGGATTTACTAGAAATATTTTAGTTGAACCTAGTGAATTCCTTTTGATGCTAGGGTTTGAACATCCCCATTTCAAATTTCTTAGGAATTTAAACATGATGACATGATGAGCAGGCAAAGTCAAGCAAGGGCTGATCTGGGGCTGTGACAACTCCTTTGCAAACTGAAAGTTGCGCTTGAAGAGATTTTCATCACGACACCATCAAAGAGATGATGGGTCAGCATTTTCTGGCTGAGGTCCTCGGACCATGCATGGATAGAAGCCTTGGGCAATGGCTTCAGGCTTCATCTTGGGTGCCAAATTCCTGTAAATAATATCGCCCCACGGGCGCTTGATAGCATTCTTCTCAGCATACGCAGGAGTGACGAAGTTATACTCGAACCATTGCTCAGCCCAATATCTTCGGATCCACTGTATTCTGGTCTTGTGCTGATTGTAGCTTTCCTCAGGATCAAACTTGTAAAGTTCATACAGATCCAGGGGCAGATCCAGAGCAGTATTTCCATGGCATTGCCTGCCACCTTTCCTTGCAGATTTTTCAGGGGCCATAATATTCAAACAAAGATGATTCAAAACTATGAAAGGCTTCCGACGACTTGTTAAACAAGAACTGGCTTCAGGAGATTCATTATGATGCTGTAAGTATTCTGCAAATGAATGCAGACTATGAGAACCAAGGGATTCTCCCATGGACATGTACCTGTGACAACATTAGAGATGCGAGGGAAGGGGAAGAGGTCATATGCATTCTCAGAAGATTTTGAAGATAAATCAATTTGAATACATTGACCTCATAGTGCAAAGACATTCACTTATCTGAAGTGAGTTGGTTCCAGATTTGTACGAATCCATGAATAGGTACAAGTGAGAAATCTAACTAGTTATGAAGCATAAGTGAATATACTTTGCAAGATATGAGATTCAGAAACAGAAGGATCCAAATTTGGAAGTGCAGAATCCACTTTTGGGTGAAGTGGACGGATTTGACAGATTGAAAAAGTGGTAAAAAGCGAGTTTTATTTACCACTGAAGAACTTTTAGACGGGGCAGAATGGATGCCGAGCAGTCCAATCTCTCGCGCCCTAACTTGGGGGCGGAAGACACCTACAGCAGTGTTGGAAATATGCCCTAGAGGCAATAATAAAATAGTTATTATTATATTTCCTTGTTCATGATAATTGTCTATTGTTCATGCTATAATTGTATTAACCGGAAACTGTAATACATGTGTGAATACATAGACCACAACATGTCCCTAGTGAGCCTCTAGTTGACTAGCTCGTTGATCAACAGATGGTTGTGGTTTTCTGACCATGGGCATTGTATGTCGTTGATAACGGGATCACATCATTAGGAGAATGATGTGATGGACAAGACCCAATCCTAAGCATAGCACAAGATCGCGTAGTTCGTTTGCCAGAGCTTTTCTAATGTCAAGTATCGTTTCCTTAGACCATTAGATTGGGAAACTCCCGGATACCGTAGGAATGCTTTGGGTGTACCAAACTTCACAACGTAACTGGGAGACTATAAAGGTGCACTACAGGTATCTCCGAAAGTGTCGGTTGGGTTGTATCACGCCCAAGATGCGACCCTATCCTGAAGGAACTCGAAGGTCCCAACAAGGATAGAAACGCATCTTGAAGACGCTTTTGCAAGGTGGATATCATTACATCAACATTACATAATAGTGGGGATACATACCAGAGGCATACAATGCCACATGAATATAACAATACATCATATACAAGATCAACATCCGACTACGGATGAAACATAAACAGAAACTCAAACAACATCCACCTCGCTAGCCCAGGCTGCGGACTGAACCTATCCCCGATCAAGAAGAAGCGTAAGAAGAACTCCAACACAAGCAAACATCGCCTCACGCCATGATCATCGCAAACCTGTACCTGCAACTGGTGGTGTAGTAATCTGTGAGCCACGAGGACTCGTAAATCCCATTACCATGGGTATCAAGACTAGCAAAGCTTAAAGGAAAGGAAGGGGTAAAGTGGTGAGGTTGCAGCAGCGACTAAGCATATATGGTGGCTAACATACGCAAATGAGAGCGAGAAGAGAAACAAAGGAACGGTCGTCAACTAGTAATGATCAAGAAGTGATCCTGAACTCCTACTTACGCCGACATAACCCAAAAACCGTGTTCTCCTCTCGATCAACCCCGAAAAGAGACACTCACGCATTACGCACACGGTTGGTGTATTTTAGAAGAGTTTGCTTCAAGTTTACTACAACCGGATATTAACAAATTCCCATCTGCCACATAACCGCTGGCACGGCTCTCGAAAGTTTATACCGCAGGGTGTCCCAACTTAGCCCATGATAAGCTCTCGCGATCAACGAAGGATATTCTTCTCCCGGAAGACCCGATCAGTCTCGAATCCCGCCACAAGACATTTCGACAACAATAAAACAAGACCAGCAAAGCCGCCTGAATGTGCCGACAAATCCTGATAGGAGCTGCACATATCTCGCTCGTGGCACACCGGATTGTCCAAACTTCGTAGGCGAACCCAGAGTTGCCCCGGTACACCGGCGGTCGATAGCTTGGACCAGCACTCACGACGAAGCACCGGCCCGGGGGTAAAATAAGATGACCCTTGGGCTCCGAAACCCAAGGGAAAAAGGGCTAGGTGAGGCAAATGGTAGAACCAATGTTGGGCCTTGCCGAGGAGTCTTATTCAAAGCTTAACTGTCAAGGGGTCCCATAAATCACCCGACCGCGTTAGGGACGCAAAATCCGGGAACATAATACCGATATGACGGAAACTAGGGCGGCAAGAGTGGAACAAAACACCAGGCATAAGGCCGAGCCTTCCACCCTTTACCAAGTATATAGATGCATTAATTAATATAAGGTATATTGTGATATCCCAACAAGTAAACATGTTCCAACAAGGAACAACATCTCCATGTTCCAACAAGGAACAACCTTCATCTTCACCTGCAACTAACAATGCTATAAGAGCGGCTGAGCAAAGCGGTAACATAGCCAAACAACGGTTTGCTAGGAAGGGTGCAAAAGGTTAGAGGCTGACATGGCAATTTGGGATGGCTTGATAAACAGGTAATAGGTAGCGCAGCATAGCGATAGAACGAAGCAACTAGCATAGCAATGATAGTAGTGAGATCCGTAGGTAGCGGTCATCTTGCCTGAAATCCCGCAAGGAAGAAGAACGAGTCCATGAAGAAGACGAACGGATGAAGCCACGAAGACGAACCAAGCGTAGACGAACGAATCCTCACGATCGCAACGAAACAGGAACTAACAAGAAGAAGCACACAACACGGTAAAGACACCACACATAGACAAGACATGATGCACAACCAAGCATGATGCATGACAAGGCTAGATGAGGCTACTCATGGCAAGAGATGATGCAAACAAGAACAACACATCAAAGCAAGTTTAAATGAGGCCGGGAACAACATATAACAATTCCGGTAAGTCCTCATATGCAAATTTGGAAATTGGTCCAGATCTGAATAACTTTATGTTCAAGTTGTTAAGCAGCAAGTTAAGATGCACCACGATGATCTACACGAAATTCTAGTCAAGTTACATATAAAGTTCATTAGATTCGGAGCTGCGGCCTAGAAGATATGAGCAAAACAAGTTAAACATGGCATTGGTGCAAAATGCATACAACCATCAAGAAAACACATCAAAACAAGGATGCAACATGATAATATGAAACTACATGCAAAATCAAGCAAGTTTCATATAGAGCACACTCAAAACGGAGCAACGGTTCAACACATTCACCCTATACAAGTCATGACAACAATCTGTCCAAAACAGCAACTAGGCATATTGCAAGCATCAAAACACTATGCTACAGCATCTCAACGAGAAAACAAAAGGCATGGGCATGATTTACAGGTAAAGCATAACAAAACATGAACACTGAGCTATCTCCAGAAATCACTAGAACATGCTCAAAATGACATGGCAAGATTGCAAATAATAACAGTTTCACAGACTTAGCAGAATTTCAGGACATGGCAAAAATAACATCAGGTTAACAAGTTTAGAGCTATGAAACAACATGTTACAGGAACTTATCAAGGCAAACAAAAGCATGGCATGAATCTACTCAAAGCATATAACAGAAGTACCTTAGTGACCATAAGCCAAAAGGGATCAGAAAATACAGTTGCAAGCATGTGAATATAGCAAAAACATAAACAGATTCAGACTTAGTGCAAAACTGGAGCATGGCATAAACAGATAACAAGTAGGCATGTTGGTGAGCTTGAATCACTCACCACAGAGCAATACATGACATGGCAAGGCAATTCACAGTAAGAAGACATGGCATAGAATCTATACATGGAAAGAACAACATCATAGCATACACGGATCAACTACAACAACCTTGGCAAAATTGAATAACATGTAAACAACCTGCCAGGAAACATTTTATAGCAAAAGTAGAGCTCGATTGGCTCAAGCTATGGCACTCCATAATTGCAAACAAGGGCATGGATGGATAGAGAATAACCATATGTTCAAAACATCCTTACTGAAGTATCTCAAAATAAGCATGGATCTCTCGGTAGCATCAAGTTAACACGACATAAAAATATCAGCAAAACAGGGGCTGAAATCAGCAACATCATGAAGCCTAGTTTGCATGCTTGTGCTAGTCACCACAGAGAACACAAAAATAAATGGAATACACCCCTGTAAAGATGGCATGGCATATTACAAAACACATGTAGGACTCAAGATCATAGGGTGCACACATCAATCATGGCAAAAATGACAAAAGTGCATGTTCTGATAAGAATCTGAAACTAACATCACATAGCCCTCTTCCCACAGAATTTCGGGCAACCAGATGAGTTCAAATGAAAATGATGCAATGAGATGAAATGATGTACTCGTCGAGGCGAACAATTTGACATATTACACGCGCAAAACGGAGCAATATGCAGAGATTTATGGCATGATGAATATGGCAAGATTATGCAAAATATTCGGGGACTTGGTGGAAAATCGGGGTCAACCTCGAAAACGGATCTGGATCGGCCGGAGCAGATCGAGGCGGGCCGGACTCGGGCCGGAGGCGGAGGCGCGCGGGGCGGCGCTGAGCGCTCCCGGCCGGACGGGCGGCGGCGGGCGGCGGAGGATGCCGGGCGGGGCGAGGCACGGCGCGGGCGAGGCGGCGGGCGGGACGACGGCAAGGCGCTTGTCGCTGGCGGCGGCGGGAGCCGGGCGAGGGCGGCAGGCGGACGAGGCGGAGGCGGCGGGCGGGCGGGGCCGGGCGACGGCGGCAGCGACCGCCCGGCGGGCGCCGCGAGGCGCGGAGGCCGCGGCGGGCGGAGCGGAGGCGCTGCCCGCCGGCGCGAGGCCTCCGCGAGGGCGGAGCTGGCTGGCGGCGCGGCCCGTGGCAGTTCGGCCGCCCGGGCGGATCTGGGCCCGGGCGGCGCGCGCGGATCGGGCGCAGGGAGGCGACGTGGCCTCGACTTGTGGCTGCGGGCGGCGGCGATGATGACGTGGCGCGACGCCATTCGTCGGAGTGAGGTGGCGGCGACGGCTGGACATTGTCCGGCGCGGGGACGAAATGTCCGGCGGCGCGCGGGGAGCGGGGCTAGGGTTGGACTGCGCGAAAAATCCGGAGGGGATCACATATTTATAGGTAGAGGGAGCTAGGAGACTCCAAATGGAGCATGGTTTTCGGCCACGCGATCGTGATCGAACGACCGAGAGCATGGAGAGGAGTTTGCTGGGTTTTGGGCCACCTTGAAAGGGGTGTTGGGCTGGAAAGAGAAGGAGGCTTTACGGTTACCCGGTTAACCGTTGGAGTTCGAAACGAACTCCAAATGGCACGAAACTTGACAGGCGGTCTACCGGTGCTATACCAAGGCCGCTTGACAAACCTCGGTCCATTCCGAGACCGTTTAACACCCGCACATGAAAAGAGGTAAAAGGGGCGCCGGAGACATAGGAGTGCCGGATTGCAAAACGGACAACGGGAAAATGCTCGGATGCATGAGACGAACACGTATGCAAAATGAAATGCACATGATGACATGATATGAAATGCAGATGATGACATGGCAAAGTGCAACACGCAAGCACATGACATGGCAACGACGGCGAATAACTGAAGGACACCTGGCGCATCGAAT
The DNA here is from genome assembly GCA_021605205.1 of Aegilops longissima. Taxonomy (NCBI): domain Eukaryota; kingdom Viridiplantae; phylum Streptophyta; class Magnoliopsida; order Poales; family Poaceae; genus Aegilops; species Aegilops longissima. The sequence continues at coordinate 565,675,849 of CM038676.1, read as the reverse complement.
CCGGGGCGTTACAGGTTGGCACGAATAGGGACTGGGATTTATCAATCTGTGTGACTGAGGTATCTCTGGGCCCACTCGGTAATGCATCATCATAATGAGCTCAGTGTGACTAATGAGTTAGCCACGTGATCATGCATTACGAAACGAGTAAGGAGACTTGCCGGTAACGAGATTGAACAAGGTATAGGGATACCGACGATCGAATCTCGGACAAGTAACATACCGATGGACAAAGAGAATTGTATCCCTGATTTATTGAATCCCCGACTTCGGGGTTCATCCGGTGAGGTCATCATGGAACATGTGGGAGCCAACATGGGTATCTAGATCCCTTTGTTGGTTATTGGCCGGAGAGAGGTCTCGGTCATATCTGCTTGGTTCCCGAACCCGTAGGGTCTACACACTTAAGGTTTGGTGACGCTAGAGTTGTTATGGGAAATAGTATGTGGTTGCTGAAGGTAGTTCGGAGTCCCGAATGAGATCCCGGACGTCACGAGGAGTTCCGGAATGGTCCGGAGGTGAGGACCGGTATATTGGTCGAAGGGTATTGGAAGTGTTCCGGGGGTACCAGGCTATGGCCAGCATGACCGAAAGGTGTTTCGGGGGCCCCGACAAGTGTTTCAGGGCCTCATGGGCCAAGGGGAGAGGACAAACCAGCCCACTAAGGGGCTATGAGCTTGCACACCCTTTCCCACGTTACTTGGAGAGGTGGGGCGCCTCCACCTAGCTTGGGAGGCAAGCCTCCACCTGCTTGGCTTGGGGGGCAAGTCTCTCTAGGGTTTCCCTAGGGAGATCCAATCTGCCTTAGCCGCCACCCCCTAGGGGAAACCCTAGGGCGCCTCCCCCTGTCCCCTTCCCCCTATATATAGTGAGGGGGTGGGAGGGCAGCCGCACCCTTCCCCTGGCGTAGCCCTCCCCCTCTCCAACTCCTCCTCCTCTTCCGTAGTGCTTGGCGAAGCCCTGCCGGATAACCACGAGCTCCTCCACCACCACGCCGTCGTGCTGCTGGAGTTCTCCCTCAACTTCTCCTCTAACCTTGCTGGATCAAGAAGGAGGAGACGTCCCCGGGCTGTACATGTGTTGAACACGGAGGCGCCGTCCGTTCGGTGCTTGATCGGATCTTGCGCGATTTGAATCGCCGTGAGTATGAATCCATCAACCGCGTTCTTGTAACGCTTCCGCTGAGCGATCTTCAAGGGTATGAAGATGCACTCCCTCTCTCTCTCTCGTTGCTAGCATCTCCTAGTTTGATCTTGGTGACACATAGGAAAATTTTGAATTATTATTACGTTCCCCAACAGTGGCATCATGAGCCAGGTCTATGCGTAGATTCTATGCATGAGTAGAACACACGTAGTTGTGGGTGATGATTTGTTCAATTTGCTTACCGTTACTAGTCTTATCTTGATTCGGCGGCATTGTGGGATGAAGCGGCCCGGACCGACCTTACACGTACGCTTACGTGAGACAGGTTCCACCGACTGACATGCACTTGATGCATAAGGTGGCTAGTGGGTGTTTGTCTCTCCCACTTTAGTCGGATCGGATTCGATGAAGAGGGTCCTTATGAAGGGTAAATAGAAATAGGCATATCACCGTTGTGGCTTTTGCGTAGGTAAGAAATGTTCTTGCTAGAAACCCATAGCAGCCACGTAAAACATGCAACAACAATTAGAGGACCTCTAAATTGTTTTTGCAGGGTATGCTATGTAATGTGATATGGCCAAAAGGATGTGATGAATTATATATGTGATGTATGAGATTGATCATGTTCTTGTAATAGGAATCACGACTTGCATGTCAATGAGTATGACAACCGGCAGGAGCCATAGGAGTTGTCTTAATTTATTGTATGACCTGCGAGTCAATATAAATGCCATGTAATTACTTTACTTTATTGCTAACCGTTAGCCATAGTAGTAGAAGTAATAGTTGGCGAGACAACTTCATGAAGACACGGGAGATCATTGTGTCATGACGGTGAGGAAGGTGATCATGCCGCGCCTCAAAGATGGAGATCAAAAGGCGCAAGATGATATTGTCCATATCATGTCACTTTATGATTTGCATGTGATGTTTGTCATGTTTACATCTTATTTGCTTCGAACGACGGTAGCATAAATAGGATGATCCCTCACTAAAATTTCAAGGAAGTGTTCCCCCTAAATGTGCACCGTTGCGAAGGATCGTTGTTTCGAAGCACCATGTGATGATTGGGTGTGATAGATTCTAACGTTCGGATACAACGGGTGTAAGCTAGATTTACACATGCGAAACACATAGGTTGACTTGACGAGCCTAGCATGTACAAACATGGCCTCGGAACACAAGAGACCGAAAGGTCAAACATGAGTTGTATAGTAGATGCGATCAACATGGAGATGTTCGCCGTTGATGACTAGTCCATCTCACGTGATGATCAGACACGACCTAGTCGATTCGGATCATGTATCACTTAGATGAATAGAGGGATGTGTATCTAAGTGGGAGTTCATTAATAATTTGATTAGATGAACTTAATTATCATGAACTTAGTCTAAAGTTGTCATTACAATCTATCATGTAGATCCAATGGCCCACGCCAATGTTGCCCTCTGTCGGATTTCGGGTTCCGGCAGACCCTTGAGGTTCGAACACTGGGGTGCACGCGGAGATCTTTCGCCTACCAGCTCACGCGTTAATGGTTTGCAAGGGATCTAAACTAGGAACGATGAACAACACAAGAGACACAAGATTTATACTGGTTCGGGCCACCGTTGTGGTGTAATACCCTACTCCAGTGTGTGGTGTGGTGGATTGCCTCTGGGGCTGATGAAGAACAGTACAAAGGAAGAACAGCCTCGCGAGGGGCTGTTCTTGAGCTAGTGCGATGGACTGCTTGGGTGAGTCCAGTCGCTTCTCTCTCTCTGGTAGGTTCGACATGTGTAGTGGGTTCGACCCTTCTTGTTCCGTCCGTCTGTCCTCCGTCCTCCCCTCTCTCTATGTTGGCTAGTCCTATTTATAGAGGAAGGCCCTGGGCCTCTTCCCAAATAATGAGCGGGAAGGGCGCCAACAATTGGCCATTTTGAAGGGGAACATCTAGTACACTTATCCTGAGTAAAGTTGGTCTTCGGCTGCCAAAGGCTCTGACAGTGACGCTGTCCTGGGCTCCACGATGACCTCCGTCCTGCCGCTCTGCTGGTCTTGGTCTTGTCGCACCGAAGCGGTAACCTTTGTCTGATGCCTTGTCCTGTGCTTGCCTCCTTTGCACCAAAGGGGAAACGAGGACACTGCGCAGAGTCGGGCGCTCACCGATCTCGATCATCATGGCTTGCATCACGGGACACCCTCGTGAGGTACCCCTGCCTTGATCTCTCCGCCTCGTGAGCCTGCTCGACGAGGCTGCTCCCGAGGAAGGTTCCGGCCGTCCGCATGAGGCTTGGCCTCGCGAGGGTCTTGAGCATGAGCTGATGAAGCTGGGCGCGCTGGGCCCCACTTGAGCCACGCCGCAGCAGTAAGTCTGGGACCCCTGCTCCCAAACGCCGACAGAGCCCCGGCCCAAGGCGCGCCGGACTTGGCTTAGCAGAGAAGCGAAGGGGCAAGTGCGAAGCGCCGCGGGCCCCAACAGCCTGCGGCCTTGGGCGCTGCGTGGCGATTGATTGGTCGTGGGCGTCTCCGCTTCCCACGACGCCTCGGCAACCGCATGACTTGACAAGTCCCTGCACGCAGAAATGGGTCATGATTACCTGTGATTGTGGAGGCCGATGGTTGGCCTCCTCCGGCTATAAGTACGGAACGGCGCAAGCCCTTCCAGTCCATCCCTTCTTGCTACTCCTTCCTCTCCATCTTTGCCCTTGCTCCACACTGCGACAATGGCTCCGATCCGCCGGTTTTCCGCAGAAGACAAGGGAAAGGCCCCTCGAGAGGGTCCCGACCCGCTTCCGCCGAAGAAACGGCTAGTCCTCTGCCGCCGAGATGAGGGCGCCCGGCAGGAGGTGTTGAGACCCTGGTTCAAGAGGCCGCCGACAGGGTTCTCGCTGCCCTTGTACGCCCGCATCGAGGGCCCTAGAGGAGTAGACACCGAGCGACACGGACAACGCCGCCGTTGGCGCCGGCGGGTCATGGCGGTGCGCATCGTTCCTCCTAGAGTCCATGCTGAGGGCTCCTCCCGAGAGCTTGTGCTCCACGCCGACATGCCTCCTCAATCTTGGATTCGCCTTCCTCCCTCCTTCGCCTTCGAGATCCCTCCGAGGGGCTCTCTTGAGCTCTGGTTGCAGCACACTGGCTGCAGCACCCCTGCGACCGGAGCGGAGATTGCGTTTGTCGCTCCGAGCAAGGTCTACATGACCCGAGGCTGGGGCGAGATTGCCCGGGTCTGCCGGACAAGGGGCGCCCTCGTGATCCACCTAGAATACGTTGGCGCCTCCTTGATGTTCTTCAAGGTCTTCGACGTGGAAGGACGCCGGCTGGAATGCTGCCCCGAGAAGGGCGGTCGGGGCATCATCGTGGCGAGGACTAGGCCCGCCGGTCGCCCCCTCGGCAGCTCCTCGAGCAGCAGCGAAGGGGCCGGAGGGTCCAGCGCCTCCGCCAAGCTTTTGGCGACTCCGGAGATGAGCGACGATAGCTCTGAGCCTCGAGCCAAGCGCGCCGAGGCCGGGCGGGCGCTTCAGGCTACCGGCGCCGGTGATCTGGATGGGGTTGGCGCCGGCGCCTGGCGGCCCACTGTTGAGGATGGCGTCTCCTGCGGAGGCACCCGTAGTCGGGGTCCTTAGGATTAGCACCTTTTATTTCCTGCAAAGAATTGAAGTAGCACCCCGCGGGGGTATGTAAGGCGTTGGCCGTGTTTTTTTGAATATTATTTCCTTATGATGAATCGGTGTGAGATGCTTGTCCTGTCCCGGCTCAGCTCCCCCTTTCTTTCCTCACGAGGGCTTGGTGCTCATACGACAGGTCCCGGTCCCTGTAGGCTTCAGCCGCTGGTATGCTGTGTCGCGATGCCGTGGTCAAGGCTAGGAGGTGAGTGGCCCGAGGTCCAAGAAGAGCTACTGAGTCGCGATGCTCAGAGGTCCCCTTTAGTGCCTGGCAGCCTCCATGGCAAGAAAGGTAGGCAGCTTTGCCGTGACAGCAGCAGCAGAGGCGGGGTTTAGCGCTGAGTCAGATTAGTTTTTGCGTGACTTATCTTGCGGGTTTGGAGCTGCGTTCGATGAGGTGTCGTTCCTGCGCGACGGCAACTGAGGTGCTGCTGGGTTGGGTCCTCGCGAGCTTCTTCCCTCTCCCCCGCGCTTTCATTAATGCTCTATGTCCTCAGGTCCCGGCCCTCGAGCGAGCTCAATCGCCGCTGGTATGACAGGTCGCGATGCCGTGGGTCAAGGCCAAGGGGTGAGGGCTGGAGAGCCAGTAAGAGCCCATGAGTCGCGATGCTCAGGCGCCCCCCTTTCAACGTGAAAGCGGATCGCGCCGGAGAGGAGGAGAGAAGGCTCGTGATGCCGCCAGCGTTACTCCTGGAGCAGGTCCTGTGTTCCAATCACGAGGGGAAACAAGGTTCGTTGTTACGGTTGCCAGCCAACCATTTGTCGCTCCTAGGGAGTGATCGGGGGCACTGGGGGCTTGGCGAGGTGGCGCCTTGCAGGGCTGCAGCGGCCAAAGCTCAGCCACTCAGATTTATCGGTGTTGCAGTGACGGGCCCGTGCGCAAGTGTCGTGCCTGAGCGAGCGGCTCCAAAGGTAGGTGTCAATCCGGCAGGCGATTAGGTCAAGCATGTTATGTATGAATAAGCAAATCCATCTAGATAGGTGCGGAGAAAACACATGCCACTGGGTCTGGCCCGAGCAGCTTGGGGATAATGCAGCCCGAGGGGCGCCCCGAACAAGGTAAGTAAAGAACATAAGCAAAACGGATACATGCCGCAGGGACGGACCCACGCGCTCGGGAATGATGCAGCGCGAGGCGCTGCCACCAAAAATGGAACTTGGAAAGGTGTCACCGATATGGTCGGAGATGGGGGATGTTGAGGTAGTGGATGACGGGTGATGAGGAAGCCGGCCTCACGAAGCCTTCCAGACTGGAGCCTCGGGAGGCTCCAGGGCACGGGGTTCTCGAGAGCCATCTCCATCTCTGCCAGATCGCGCCGCTTAACTCGTGAGCTCTCAGAGCGCACCTCAAGCAGCGCCGATGGGCGGCGATCGCTGCTCGCAAGCCGAAGGCATGCGGACGAGACGTGAGGTGGACCTCGCAACGCCCCCACGCGTGAGGGCCGAGGCGCCTCGAGACGCGCCCGTTGAGCCCCTCGTATGTCGATGCAGATCAGAGCCTACCATCCTCGCCGAAGTGGGGCCGAGGCGGGCAAGGGCGACACCGCAAGATGACTCTTGACTCTGCAGCCCCGGGTGTTCCTCGTGATGAACCCCGAGGGTTTGGCCTCCTTGTCTTATACCTTCCTCGAGGGAACGTGCCTTGAAGCACGCCCAAGTGGTGCCCAGCGCCTCCTCGTGACTGGCTAGGTCGGTGGCTCGCCATGAAAGAGCCCGCGAGCCCCGCCTGAGGAGGGCGCCTGGCGCGCCTTCCTATGTGACAGAGGGTAGTGCCCCTTGAACGGGCGCGAGTCCTGTTGCCACGCCTCCGGAGGTGCCTTCCCCACGAGGGCTTGGACCAGCGGCCTTCTTCTTCTTAGGAATCACCTCGGAAGTCTCCCACCCCGTGATCTGGGTCTTCGATTGTCTGCGCTTGGAAGGCACGCCAAGAGAGCACACTGCATCCCTTTCCTCACAAGGCACCGTGATGACTCCTCTGCTTCCTGGCATCTTGAAGACATTGTAGCCATGGTGAGTCACTGCCATGAACTTGGCCAAAGCTGGGTACCCGAGGATGGCATTGTATGGCAGGCGAATGTGGGCGACGTAGAAGTCGATGAGCTTGGTGCGGTAGTTGTTGCGCTGTCCGAAGGTGACGGGAAGGCGAACTTGCCCTATCGGGATGGTGGAGCCATCGGTGACTCCTGAGAAAGGCTTGGTCGGCTGAAGCTGATCGTATGGCACTTGGAGATCATTGAATGTCTCGATAGATAGGACGTTGAGTCCTGCTCCGCCGTCGATGAGGGTCCTGGTGACTTGCATGTTGCTGATGACTGGTGAGCAAAGCATGGGGAGGACTCCGTCCGTTGCCGCGCACTTGAGATGATCCGCTGAGCTGAACGTGATAGCGCACGACGACTGTCGGTGTCAAAACCGGCGGATCTCGGGTAGGGGTTCCCGAACTATGCGTCTAGGCGGATGGTAACAAGAGACAAGGGACACGATGTTTTTACCCAGGTTCGGGCCCTCTCGATGGAGGTAATACCCTACTCCTGCTTGATTAATATTGATGATATGGGTAGTACAAGAGTGGATCTACCACGAGATCAAGGAGGCTAAACCCTAGAAGCTAGCCTATGGTATGATTGTTGTTCGCCCCACGGACTAAAACCCTCCGGTTTATATAGACACCGGATAGGTTAGGGTTACACGTAGTCGGTTACAATGGTAGGAGATCTACATATCCGTATCGCCAAGCTTGCCTTCCACGCCAAGGAAAGTCCCATCCGGACACGGACGAAGTCTTCAATCTTGTATCTTCATAGTCTTGGAGTCCGCCGTGATGATAGTCCGCTATCCGGACACCCCTAGTCCAGACTCCTCAAGAGCTCTCTCAACCAGGCTTCAATGACGACGAGTCCGGCGCGATATTGTCTTCGGCGTTGCAAGGCGGGTTCCTCCTCCGAATACTTCATAGAAGGTTTTGAACACCAGGATAGTGTCCGCTCGCAAAACAAGTTCCACATACCACCGTAGAGAGAATAACTTTTGCACAGATCTGCCGACGATTCCGCGGCGTGACATCACACCACGGCCAGCCTTTATATGAATCGCTTTTTACCGCTCCACCTTAGCGCTTAGCGAGGTAGTTTCCTTGGCACGCCTTATCAAAGCATAGACCGTGCCCCTTATTCCGGGATTCTCATCAATACGGACGTGGTAACCCAAGCGCGCCTGCTGGCACGCCTCTATCAAAGGCGAGTCCTAATCGACCACGGGTGGTCTCTTGGTATTCAACCTATTTATAATGAGACCAAGGCCCTCTTCTTTACACCCTCCATCGAAGTTCGCCTCGCGCTCGAAGTTCCAACACCCAAAGCTTCAGATTTAGGCGCTTCGACCTTCGACGATGTCCGCTCCGACCAGCACGGCCGATGGATGTCTTCCTCCGCTACGTAAGAAGATGTGCTAAAGCTGCTAGACGGCAGTATCTAACCGCGAGATCTCGATAGGCTGCCTGCTCCAGGCAGGTCATTCCCACTCCCGAGCCCGGCGAGAACGTGGTGTTCAGTGTCTCACTTCCGCCGGGTTTAGGCTTCCGACGGATCCCTTTGTGCGGGGGCTCATGTTTTATTATGGGCTTGATTTCCATGACTTGAATCCGAGTCCATCCTCCATATCTCGCCATTCATTGTCGATGTGAGGCCTTCCTCCATATTACCCCCACTTTGGATTGTGGCTCAAGACCTTCAAGGTGGAGCCAAAGATGATCGAGGGGCAACAAGCAGAGTGCGGAGGGGCGGTCATAAGAAAATGTGCTGATGTCTGTGGGTCCCGAGGGCTCTTTTCAAGAGGAGCTTGGTTTGTGGCAACGGAGTGGTTTTATATCACCGCCCTGGGGCACCAAATGGGTGGCGCCCCGCCTTCCGCCAGGTCCACCACAACGGCTGGTGTCATGGGTCAACAAGGGATCGAATGGGGCCGTCCAAGGATGTTCCCTTGCTGCAGGGCCGTATTCGAGACCTCCAGGAAAGAGAGATCAATCTGGTTACAGTGGCGCAGGTTATGGTGATCCGCGATTTTGCCCTGCAAGCGCCGCCTCCGCCTGTGGGAATTTAATCCGAGGGACCACGAGCCTCCAAAATTTTATGGGCACGACGCCTGTGGAGATGTATAAACTGTTCTTCGGATCACAAGATAAGTGTCCGGACCTGACTGAGGACGCAGGACTAAGCTGCAATCGCCGAGATACTCAAGTAAGTAGTCCTGTAACCGGACAAGCTGTTCATTCATTTATCATATATATATGCCCTTTAAAGGAGCCATTTCTTGAACAGGAGTGGATAGCCAAGGCAAAGTTAATAAGGTGTCCGGCTCCCCTCCCGGAGACCACGCCGGATCCCATGTCGACCAAGATGTTGAAGGTCGCGCTTTTGAAGAAGGCGAAGGGGGAGCGGGAAGCAACTGCCTTTACGAAGGAGGCTATCAAGGAAGGAGGGATTAAAAGTCCCGCTTTCAAGGATGAAGAGGACCGCTTGAAGATCCGGAGGTCAAGGCCTCAAAGAGGGAAGGAATCTTCGCCGGAGAGTCCGCGCTGGAAAGTAACCCATCCGCACTATTTCCCCAAGGGGATCAGCCTCCAATGAGCCGTAAGTAAAAAGAAGGGTCTTGTAAATAAGGAACATCCTCAGATTTATTTATGAAGATAACCAAATTGTACCTTGTAGTTCGGACCTCAGCCCTTCTCAAGAGAGCTCGCTTCGGGGATCTTCGTCCGGAGATGATGGAGAGCGAACGCCCACCGTCGCACCCATGCAAAGCGGACGACCCGGAGGTGTCGCCGCGAGGGTTCCCCTGTCCGGCGGGCCGGAAGGTCCGCGCCAAGTGGTGTGCGGTCGGAGGAGCTGAAGGATCTGCTCGGGCGAAGCGGTTATCTCGAAGATCACCGTGTCTAATGGGTACGGTGATTGAAAGAATTGCATCCGCGAGAGCGGATTGCATGAAGCCGCCGAAGCTTATCGACGGGTTTGAGGTACGCAAAAAGATGTACCTTCGACAGCTTATGCATATAAATGCGCCAGATAGATAGTAGCCCCTGAGACTCGGTATGTTGTCAAAATTGACAGCGTGCCGAGGATCAAAATCTCAGTTATAACATATCGCCACTCCTAAACAGGTGGTGGGGCGTCCGGTGGCCAGCCGGACTGATGAATATGCCGAACTAAAGCGGCAACTTGACGAGGCGAATGCGGACATCGCACTGGTCAATAAACGGTTTGACGAGTCACAAGGTATGCGACTTCTATGCGGACACCTGGTGAGGGAGCTTGACGCCCATGTCTCACTATTTGTATGCTTAATGCAGATGGTGCCGCTGCTGTGGAGGAGCTGCGGGCGGAACTCGCCTGAGCGAAAGAGTAAGCCAGAAATAGTAATGCGGCCGCTTTAAAGGCGGCCGAAGAGCTAGAAGCTGAACGGGCTGCTCATTGCCGAAGCAAAGAGGAAATGGCGGATATGGCCAGAAGGTTGAAGAATACTACCGATCGGTGCGATGTTCTTGAAAAAGAACGTCGAGCGGAGCAAGAGGGCCTGAAAGAGGCCGCCGCCGAATCCAAGAATGCCCATTCGGCTTTGAGAGCTGCCAAGGAGGAGCTGAGTAAGGCTGGGGCAATTGCGGCTGGAAAACCGCTTTCGCCATGGAGGAAATATACGGATCCAAAGTATGCTCGGCTGGACAAGTTGTGGAGTTCGGAGGATGCTTATCTGGACTTGGCGGCGTAGCATCGCGGACGCGTTGAGCACTTCCGGGCCGTAGGGCATGTAAGGAAGATCTATATTGGTCGCAATTCCATAGTCCGGAGCATCCTCTGCCGCTGGCCGATCGGTTGGCCGAATGGGCCGAGCTGAATCGATTGTCTGGATTTGCCATGAAGCATGTCTTGACTCATTTGTGGCCGGGCGACCCCACCAAGAGCTATTTTGGTTTAGTGCAGCAGTTCCTTGGTGCGGTACCGCGAATCGACGCAATGAAGCGATCGGCGTGTATTGAGGGAGCGCGGATGGCTCTGGCCCGTGTCAAGACATACTAGGCAGAGATGAAGGCCACCGACGTTGCATCCCAAGATTCGGACAGAAGTCGAGTACCGCCGAGCACTACTTTGAAGAAGTCCTGCCGCGCCGCTTAATAGAGACGCAAAGCTCAAGGATATTATGTTTAAATGACATGTATGATTTGTGAAAACAATGTTTCAATATAATATAAGAGCTTTTTATACTTGTGCGCTCAAGTAGTAAACTACCCCTGTAGTCCGCTTATGTATATGTATATATAACTCGAAAGATGGCAGTCCTTGGCTTCAGCCCCCACGCACATAGTGCGGGGGTGTTTGCAAAGAAAGCGCTTTTTCACACTTAATCCAACGCTTGGTCCTGTTGAAGGAAGTGATAGCGTAGCAAACTAGGCAACCAGACTATAATGCTTTATCACTTTCACTTAGCCATGGGAGTTCGAGGGTGAGGCTACTATATAGCCCCTGGGGGCACCGCGCTCTCCCGAATTCAGGGTGCGATGTGCTCGACCAAAACCGTCCTTCGTTAATGCGGAGGAATCCTAAACATTCCAGTGAGTTATCGAGTGGTTGACCAGTCTCGCCATATCATGATAGCCGCCGCTTTCTCCTCGAGGTGCTCGCCCGCCAACCGGGCACAATCGCAGAGTTCTCCCGGTGCCGCTTAGCCGTGAAAACGGAACGTAAGGCAGCAAAACACAGGAGCCGGGCAACCCTACATTTGACCAAAGACATGATTCGGAGCTGATGCATATAAGTACTAACTCGAGACGCCTAATACTCCCGAAGGTATTCGGTCTTTATGAAGATGGGCAGAATAATGCACTGAGCCCCTGGTGTCCAGGTACGCGCAAAAATTCTGGTGCGGACAATGCCAAAACGCCAGCCTCCTCCTCGGTTATAGTAAGGAATCGGGGGATGTATATCAACAAGAGACAGTAAAAAAGGTTTACGCAGGGTCTTAATCTGAAAAGAATCTTGCAACGGGTCCCTACTGCACGCCTCAGCCAGGTGTCTCCGCGCAGCCGTATCCTGGACGGGTGTAGCACGTTGTTCATCTGTAAAAGAGAGGAACTTAGTTTGAAAGAAAAAAGATCGTGCGAAAGATGTACTTTACATTAAATAAACAGAGTACAATTTGAAGAAGTGAATAAAATTGAGCTTTAATGTCTCTTATGATACATGCGTGGAGCCCCTTGTATGGGGGTATGCCGCTAGTAGGCACCGGACTCGTCTAGCCGTGTCCGGGGTTTGAATGACCAATTCAGGTTCTTTGCCTAGCGGAGCCGGATAGGTGTGGGGCTGTCAAGGCAGTCTCCCGTTCTTTCGTGCTCGAATAACACTTAATACTTCCTTTTAACGAGATGATGCTGCGTGGACCGGGCATTTTAAGTGTTAGAGATGCATAATGCGGTATTGCGTTAAAGCGGCGAAGCTTCATCCCCAATAGTGCTTGATGGCTACTTTTAAAAGGGCGACATGGAAGATTAACTTTTCGCGACGGAAGTTGTCGGATGATCCAACACAACTTCTAGCAGTATGGAGCCCGCATAATGGGCATATGGGCTCGGCATTACTCCTTTAAAGGAGGTGTTGCTACGGCGAATTTTGGTTGGTTTATCCCATCCTCATGGATTGTGTCCTCGATATATCAGGTTTATGTCACCGCCGCCATCCATGAGGACTTGTGTAAATTTGAATTGGCCGATTATAGGATCCAATATCAAGGCAGTCCATCCTGCTCCGGATATTTTCGAATAGTCCTGATGGTCGAAGGTGATTGGTTTTGATAACCAGCAAAGCGCGCGCTTTTAGTGGGCGCCCTGCTTTTTCCCTTTGATCACGTGAAGTGAGTTTACTATTTTAACCTCTTGTGGGAAAGTCTTTTGTTTTCCGGGGCTCGCCAGTGGTGCTCGCTGTCGTCTTCACTTGGTGTGTCGAGCCCTTGTGTTCGTGTTCAGTCTGCGGACTGTTTGAAGACCCAACAATTTCGTGGGTATGGTTAGCAGCCTCCCAGAGTACTGTGGATTTGACATATCTTGTCCAAGATTTTGTTGAAGTTGAATAGCTCATCGCTATTGTCCTTAAGGGCACTTTTTTGTTGTTCTCGCCGTGAGCTTTTGAATCCGGCGCTGATCGCCGCGCTTTTTGGACCGTTCCCTTTAATCCGGCGCTGGTCCTGTTGCGCCGTGGTTTCGCTTCCATCCTCGACTTCGATGTACTTGGGTCGCTAGTACTGCATCTTGCTAGCCATCTGTCCTCTCCCGTGCAAAAGCGGATCATGAGGCTTGTTAATGCGGCCATTGTTCTTGGTTTTTCTTGGCCGAGGCGTCTGGCGAGCCATTCGTCTCGGACGTAGTGTTTGAAAGCTGCTAAGGCTTCGGCGTCCGGACAGTCAACTATTTGGTTCTTTTTAGTAAGGAACCTGTTCCAGAATTTCTGGGCTGACTCTAGGGCTGTTGAGTTATGTGACTTAGATCGTCTGCATCCGGAGGTCGGACATAGGTCCCCTGAAAAATTGCCCGAAACGCATCCTCGAGCTCTTCCCAGCTTCCAATGGTATTTTTGGGGAGGCTTTTAAGCCAATGTCGAGCTGGCCCTTTGAGTTTAAGGGTAAGTATTTTATGGCGGAGATCATCTCCTAGCCATGTGTATGTGGAGGATGTAATCCTCGATCCGCACTCTGTGGTCTGTTGTTCCGTCAGATGCCTCTATGTTTACGGTTTGAATCTCGCTGAAATTCATGATCCAGCACCTCATCGGTAAAACATAGGGGTGTGCAGCGCCTCTATATTTGGGTGTGCCGTGATCTTCGAATTTTGGCGTGTTGCATTGCTTTGACGAGCTCGCTTTCTTAGCCCATAGATGGACCTAATCGGGCCATCCTTTTGATGTGAATCTTATGCGGATCGCATATTGGCTTGTGTGCGCGCCATTCGCCGCTTCTTTTTGCCGTGGGGTCGCCCATCCGACCGGTGGCCCTTTACTTTTTAATTGTGGGGCTCTAAGGCCTCCTCGTCAATTCGGGCAGAGCTTTTTCGGTAGTTTTTGTTCGGCGATCGTCGCAGATTTGTTCAAGGTGTTGAATACTTTGCTCCATCTGATCCTGAGTGCATCTTCCGCTGTTTTGAGCTTCCGCTTGCTTTTTCAGGCTACGCTACCGTGGCGATTTGCCTTTTCTCGAAGGTTATTTTGTTCGATAGTTTGTCCGGCGTGAGATCGTCCGGACTGTTGTCTTCGCCAGGACAGATTGTTTATCCAAGTTGTCTTGTTCGGACGATTGCTCGATAGCTTGTTCGTTGTCCACCGGTTCGCCTGCTCTATGGCTAGGTCTTTGTTCAGCGGGACTTTGTTCGGCGCTTACGCTGCCGCTTTGACTGCCGAGGGATTTATCCTTCGTAGTGTCCCGTTGTTCCTCGCCTTCGCTTCCTTTAGGTGTATCCACCATGTATACATCATGGGATGAGGTGGTTGTCCAGCATCCTATAGGTGCTGGTTCATTGTTGTCTCCTACATCGCCGCCCATACCGCCGATGTCTTCGGAGTCGAAATCGAGCACGCCGTAAGCTGGCGGCAGGGCTACGGGCGGGGTGGTGGGTGGGCGTTGAATTTCTTCGCCGTCTGCGATCCCAACCTTCCCCGACCGTAGTTCGCCAGGGCTCTCCGGATAAAGAGAGAGACTTTAGTGAATTCAGGATGTCGCCAAAGGGCGAAAAGTGCCGAAAGATGTCTCGCGACGTGAACTCCATGACCGCGCCCAATCGGATTCGATTGGCAGGGGCGCGGAGGGTTCGAGTCCGGAATGGAGTCCGCACCGGAGTCGAGGTCTTCGCAGCGACAGGATGGAGTTCGCTCAATCGCCAGAGAGATTGTAGCCCCGAGGCGGTGTCCAACCACTCGCCCTCGATCGGGAATCCGCCCGGATTAAGGGTCGGAGAGGATGCTGGTGCGCCTCCGTGGCACCGCTCGGCTGCGAGCCAGATCATGCCCATCGAGACAAGGCGGCACGCTATTGCAGCTCGAATCCATCAAGATCAAGTCTCCGCGATATCGACCGATAGTTCAAACTTCCAAATCTAACCTGATGGCGAGGGCGAAGCTTTCGATCTGCCCGATGGCTGCTTAATTGGCCCGCAGCGCAAAGCCGCCGAATACGAAGATCTGTCCGGGAGAAAAGTCTCACCTGACCGCGTCGTTGTTGATGATCAAGGATTCATCGGGCCTATCGGTGATGACACAGAGGAACTCTCAATGAAAGCACCAATGTCGGTGTCAAACCGCGGATCTCGGTAGGGGGTCCCGAATCGTGCGCCTAGGCGGATGGTAACAGGAGACAAGGGACACGATGTTTTTACCCAGTGTTCGGCCCTCTCGATGGAGGTAATACCCTACCCCGCTTGATTAATATTGATGATATGGGTAGTACAAGAGTGGATCTACCACGAGATCAAGGAGGCTAAACCCTAGAAGCTAGCCTATGGTATGATTGTTGTTCGCCCCACGGACTAAAACCTCCGGTTTATATAGACACCGGATAGGATAGGGTTACACGTAGTCGGTTACAATGGTAGGAGATCTACATATGCATATCGCCAAGCTTGCCTTCCACGCCAAGGAAAGTCCCATCCGAACACGGGACGAAGTCTTCAATCTTGTATCTTCATAGTCTTGGAGTCCGGCCGTGATGATAGTCCGCTATCCGACACCCCTAGTCCAGACTCCTCAACGACCACCGAGAGGGTGTGTGGCCTCCGGCCGGGAGGAGTGCATTCACCTCATGCGAGCAAACTGCTTGAAGATGCGCCGAGAGGCTGGGCCCGAGCGCCACCCAGATGCAAGCGATCGCTGCTGCCCCGGAAGCCCCCAGCCCCTCGCCCCGATGATTGTCTTCGCACTTCCTTGGCGGCCGCGGCAGAGGTGGGAGCCCTGCGTTGCCTTGAGGGCGATCCTCACGAGGTTGGTCCTCCAACCTCCCTCGCGAAGTCCTGGTCCTGCCAGCGTCCTCGCGAGGTCTGTCACGCCATCCTTGGCGAGGGCCATGGTCTTCCCAAAGATCCCACGCTTCCTCCTCCTCGGCCGTAGCCCCGATCATTGTGCTCGGGCGCCGGCCGACACGCCTTCTCGCACGGCCCCGAGCTCCTGGCATTCTGCAGGTGTTGTGGGTGGAGGTCGTGGTATACGCAGCATCGCTGCCTTTGGATGACTTGGGCTGATCCTCGCCTTGCTTGGTGTCCGGTTCTCGCCACGAGAATGGCAGCCCCTTTGCGCTTCACGCCCTGACCTTGGGCTTTTCTTCTCGACCGGCAACCGGAAGCTTGAGGAGGAGAGGCGCTTCCTCAGCCCTGCGATTTGGTCGCCAAGTTGAACAACCTGTGGATGCGCATGGTCTTCATGCATTGCTAGCTCCTCCTTCATCTTGACGCCACGCACGCCATCGGAGAAGGCTGAGATGATGGCTTCTCACGCTTTGGGGATTTTGAGGCGGGCGTTGTTGAAGGCCGATGTACTTCTCGCAGAGTCTCTCCGGCTGCTGCTTGATGCGGCGCGATGTCGCTTATGGCCGGAGGCCGATCACGAGTGCCTTGGAAGTTGGCGATGAAGCGGGTGCGCATCTCGCCCCAGAGGAGATCGTGCCGAGCCGTGTTCAGAGCCAGGTTTGGGCTCCGGCCTTGAGCGCCATGGGGAAACAATTCTCCATGACCTTTTCATCCCCGTTGGCGGCTTTGATGCCCTGCTCGTAGAGCTGAAGGAACTCCACGGGGTCGACGGTGCCGTTGTAGCGAGGAGGCAGGTCTAGCTTGAACTTGCCGGGCCATGCGATGCTACCTAGCTCGGCGGTGAAGGCGCGACAGCCTGCAGTGGCCACTGGGGCTCTCGGCTGATGCGGAGCTTGCTCTTGTGGATTCCCGTGCACCGCTGCCTGGAGCAGCGTGGGGTCTTGACGTGGTGGCGCCGGAGCGCGGTCGCGGTGCTCCAGTGCTGGGAGCATGCGAGCACCTTCTCGGGGACGAGGGATCTCCTGGCAGCTCCTTTCTTGTTGCGCGGGCGCCGGACGCGGAGGGTCTCGGCCCGGGGCCACGCGCCTTGGAGGTAGGGCGCCTTCTTGGGGAGGAGATGGCGGGGGCACCTCCGACTCCCTGCCTCCCGCGCGGGGTGAAGGGCGAGGCAACGAGAGGGGCGGCACGGGGGAGCTCCCTGCGACGCGGACGAGCTCGGCGACGCGGTCGAGCCACTCCTAATAGACGTCGTCAACAGGGCGGTAGCGCAGGAGCTCATTTGCCGCGATGAGCGCGGCTCGAGCCTCCATGGTAGCGCGGTGCGCGCGAGACAAAGAACCAGCAGGGGCGAGCGAAGGAGTAGCGGTGCGGCCTTCTCGCCTCACCGATGGATGCAGGGACGAGGCCTGCTGCTCGTTCCCCGCCGGGCCTGTGGCGGCGTTGGCGGCAGGCAATGGGGAACGACGGGGGTGTCCACCGACGGAGCCGCTCGGGCGACTCGAAGCGGCGCTGAGCAGCCCGGGCGCCGCCCGCTCGGGCGAAAGGCCACCATGGACACGACGGAAGATCACACGCGACCAACGGAAGAAGATTCCGCGACTTTACCGGGCGCGCCAAATGTCGGATTTCGGGTTCCGTAGACCCTTGAGGTTCAACACTGGGCGCGCGGAGATCTTTCCCTACCAGCTCACGCTAAGTAATGGTTTGCAAGGTATCTAAACTAGAACGATGAACAGCACAAGAGACAAAAGATTTGTACTGTTCGGGCCACCGCCAGGTGTAATACCCTACTCAAGTGTGTGGTGTGGTGGATTACCTCGGGCTGATGAAGAATAAGATAAAGGAAGAACAGCCTCGCGAGGGGCTGTTCTGAGCTGGTGCGATGGACTGCTTGGGTGAGTCCACGCTCTCTCTCTCTCTCTCTCTCTCTCTCTCTCTCTCTCTCTCTCTGTAGGTTCGACTGTGTAGTGGGTTCACCTTCTTGTTCCGCTTCGCCTGCCCTCCATCCTCCCTCTCTCTGTGGTGGCTAGTCCTATTTATAGAGGGAGGCCCCGGCCTCTTCCCAAATAATGAGCAGAAGGGCGCCAACAATTGGCCATTTTGAAGGGGAACATCTAGTACACTTATCCTGACTAAAGTTGGTCTTCGGCTGCCAAAGGCTCTGACGGTGACGCCGTCCTGGGCTCCACGATGACCTCCATCCTGCCGCTCTGCTGGTCTTGGTCTTGTTGCACCGAAGCGGTAACCTTTGCCTGATGCCTTGGCTTGTGCTTGCCTCCTTTGCACCAAAGGGGAAACGAGGACACTGCGCAGGCAGGCCCCGCCGATCTCGATCACATTGTTATGGCCACGGGCACCTCGTGAGGTACCCTGCCTTGATCTCTCCGCCTCCCCGTGAGCCTGCCTGACGAGGCTACTCCTGAGGAAGGTTGCTGTCGTCCGCCCCGCGAGGCTTGGCCCCTCGCGAGGGTCTTGAGCTTGAGCTGATGAAGCTGGGCCACGCTGGGCCCCCACTTGAGCCACCCCGCAGGCCGCAGGCAGGCATGTCTGGGGACCCCCGTTCCCAGAACGCCGACACCCTCAACTTCAACGCATTCCTAGATAAAACCAAGCTGAAAGACGATGGTAGCAACTATATGGATTGGGTCCGTAACTTGAGGACCGTCCTCATAGCTTCCAAGAAAGCATATGTCCTTGAAGCACCACTAGGTGAAGCACCCATTTTCCCAGCAACTCAAGATGTTATGAACGCCTGGCAGTCGGGTAGTGATGATTGCTCCCTGGTTCAGTGCGGCATGCTTTACAGCTTAGAATCGGGGCTCCGAAAGCGTTTTGAGCAGCACGGAGCATATGAGATGTTCCAAGAGCTGAAAATGGTTTTCCAAGCTCATGCCCGAGTCGAGAGATAGGATGTCTCTGACAAGTTCTATAGTTGTAAGATGGAGGAAAACAGTTCTGTCAGCGAGCATATACTCAAAATGTCTGGATTGCACAACCGCTTGTCTCAGCTGGGAGTTAATCTTCCAGATAACTCAGTCATTGACAGGATCCTCTAGTCACTTCCACCTAGCTACAAGAGCTTTGTGATGAACTACAATATGCAAGGGATGGAGAAGTCCATTCCTGAGTTATATTCAATGCTGAAATCAGCGAAGGTGGAAATCAAAAAGGAACATCAAGTGTTGATGGTGAATAAGACCACTAGTTTCAAGAAAGGCAAGGGTAAGAAGAACTTCAAGAAGGACGGCAAGGAGTTGCCGCTACCAAAGAGGCCGCTTGCCGGAAGAAGCCAAAGAATGGACCCAAGCCTGAGACTGAGTGCTTTTATTGCAAGGGAAATGGTCACTGGAAGCGGAACTGCCCAAGTACTTAGCGAGTAAGAAGGCTGGCAACACCAAAGGTATTTATGATATACATGTTATTGATGTGTAACTTACCAACACTCGTAGTAGCTCCTGGGTATTTGATACTGGTGCAGTTGCTCATATTTGTAACTCAAAACCGGAGCTGTGGAATAAGCGGAGACTCGCGAAGGACGAGGTGATGATGCGCGTTGGGAATGGTTCCAAGGTCGATGTGATCGCCGTCGGCACGCTGCCTCTACATCTATCTTCGGGATTAGTTTTAAACCTCAATAATTTTTATTTAGTACCACCTTTGAGCATGAACATTGCATCAGGATCTCGTTTAATGCGAGATGGCTACTCATTTAAAACCGAGAATAATGGTTGTTCTATTTATATGAGAGATATGTTTTATGGTCATGCCACGCTGGTCAATGGTTTATTTTTATTGAATCTCGAATGTGATGTTACACATATTCATAGTGTGAATGCCAAAAGATGTAAGGTTGATAATGATAGTCCCACATACTTGTGGCACTGCCGCCTTGGTCACATTAGTGTCAAACGCATGGAGAAACTCCATGCAGATGGACTTTTGGAGTCTCTTGATTATGAATCATTTGACACGCATGTAACCATGCCTCATGGGGAAAATGACCAAGACTCCGCTTCTCCGAACAATGGAGCAAGAAACCAACTTATTGGAAATCATACACACCGATGTAAAAGGGTCCAATGAGCGCTGAGGCTCGTGGTGGTTATCGTTATGTTCTCACCTCACCGATGACTTAAGTAGATATGGGTATGTCTACTTAAAGAAACACAAGTCTGAGACCTTTGAAAAGTTCAAGGAATTTCAGAGTGAGGTTGAGAATCAACGTGACAGGAAAATAAAGTTCTTACGATCAGACCGTGGAGGGGAATATTTGAGTCACGAGTTTGGCACGCACTTAAGGAAATGTGGAATTGTTTCACAACTCACGCCACCTGGAACACCTAAGTGTAATGGTGTGTCCGAACGTCGTAATTGCACTCTATTGGATATGGTGCGATCTATGATGTCTCTTACTGATCTACCGCTATCTTTTTGGGGTTATGCTTTAGGGACTGCCACATTCACTTTAAATAGGGCTCCGTCGAAATCCGTTGAGACGACACCATATGAATTATGGTTTGGAAAGAAACCTAAGCTGTCGTTTCTGAAAGTTTGGGGATGCGATGCTTATGTCAAGAAACTTCAACCTGAAAAGCTCGAACCCAAGTCGAAAAAATGCGTCTTCATAGGATACCCTAAGGAAACTATTGGGTATACCTTCTACCTCAGATCCGAAGGCAAGATCTTTGTTGCCAAGAATGGATCCTTTCTAGAGAAAGAGTTTCTCTCGAAAGAAGTAAGTGGGAAGAAAGATGTTTCTGTGGTGCCTGCACCGACTAGAGAGGAAGTTAATGATGATGATCATGAAACTTCGGATCAAGGTGCTACTGAACTTTGTAGGTCCCCAAGGACACGTTCCGCACCAGAGTGGTACGACAACCCTGTCCTGGAAATCATGTTGTTAGACAACAGTGAACCTTCGAACTATGAAGAAGCGATGGCGGACCTGGATTCCAACAAATGGCTTGAAGCCATGAAATCCGAGATAGGATCCATGTATGAAAACGAAATATGGACTTTGAGAGAATTGCCCGATGATTAGCAAGCCATAGAGAATAAATGGATCTTTAAGAAGAAGATTGACGCAGATGGTAATGTGACCTTCTATAAGGCTCGGCTTGTCTCTAAGGGTTATCGACAAGTTCAAGGGGTTGACTACGATGAGACCTTCTCACCCGTAGTGAAGCTGAAGTCCGTCAGAATCATGTTAGAAATTGCCGCATTCTACGATTATGAGATATGGAAAATGGACGTCAAAACAACATTCCTTAATGGTTTCCTTAAGGAAGAATTGTATATGATGCAACCGGAAGATTTTGTCGATCCTAAGAATGCTGACAAGGTATGCAAGCTCCAGCTCTCCATCTATGGGCTGGAGCAAGCATCTTGGAGTTGGAACATTCGCTTTGATGAAATGATCAAAGCGTTTGGGTTTATGCAGACTTATGGAGAAGCCTGTGTTTACAAGAAAGTGAGTGGGAGCTCTGTAGCATTTCTCATATTATATGTGTATGATATACTATTGATGGGAAATGATATAGAACTTTGAAAGCATAAAGGCCTACTTGAATAAGTCTTTTCAATGAAGGACCTTGGAGAAGTTGTTATATATTAGGCATCAAGATCTATAGAGATAGATCGAGACGCCTCATTGGTCTTTCACAAAGCACATACCTTGACAAGATATTGAAGAAGTTCAATATGGATCAGTCCAAGAAGGGGTTCTTGCATGTATTACAAGGTGTGAGATTGAGCACGGCTCAATGCCCGACCTCGGCAGAAGATAGAGAAAGGACGAGTGTCATCCCTTATGCCTCAGCCATAGGGTCTATTATGTATGCCATGCTGTGTACCTGACCTGATGTGAACCTTGCCGTAAGTTTGGTAGGGAGGTACCAAAGTAATCCCGGCATGGAACACTGGACAACAGTCAAGAGTATCCTGAAGTCCCTGAAAAGGACTAAGGATATGTTTCTCATTTATGGAGGTGACGAAGAGGTCGTTGTCGGTGACAAAACCGGCGGATCTCGGGTAGGGGGTCCCGAACTGTGCGTCTAGGTGGATGGTAACAGGAGACAAGGGACACGATGTTTTACCCTGTGTTCGTGCCCTCTTGATGGAGGTAAAACCCTACGTCCTGCTAGATTAATATTGATGATGTGTGTTATAAGAGTGGATCTACCACGAGATCAAAGAGGCTAAACCCTAGAAGCTAGCCTATGGTATGATTGTTGTTCGCCCCACGGACTAAAACCCTCCGGTTTATACGCATAATCGGATAGGGTTAGGGTTACACAGTAGTCGGTTACAATGGTAGGAGATCCACATATCCAGACGCCAAGCTTGCCTTCCACGCCAAGGAAAGTCCCATCCGACACGGGACGAAGTCTTCAATCTTGTATCTTCATAGTCTTGGAGTCCGCCGATGATGATAGTTCAGCTATCCGAAACCCCTAATCCGAACTCCTCGGTAGCCCCTCAACCAGGCTTCAATGACGATGGGTCCGCGCACATATTGTCTTCGCATTGCAAGGCGGGTTCTTCCTCCAATAATTTATAGAAGATTGTGAACACCAGGATAGTGTCCGCTCGCAAAAATAAATTCCACATACCACCGAGAGAGAATAATATTACACAAGATCAATCTGCTCGACATATTTTGTGGCGTGACGTCACACCACTACCAAGCCTTTATTCAAATTGTTTTTACTGTTCCACCTCAGCTTAGCTTAAGCGGTTTCTTGGCACGCCTTGTCGAGGCAGAGATCGTGTTCCCTTATTTCGATTCCCATCAATACGGACGTGGAACCCAACCGCGCCATTGATTGTGGCGCTTGGGAGATAAGCGAGTTTTACCAGGCGGTGGGGCACATGTTTTTGTCCGCCCATATAAGGGATAAGAATCCAGCCCTTTACCTGCGCCTTCTTCCTGCTTGGCTTATCCATCTCCACGAACCTCGAGCTCCAAATACCAAGTCCGCACTTCACCTCAACCTTCTCCAACTATGTCCGGAGCGAGAGGCAGTTGATGGCCTCCTCCGCCACGGAGGGGCAGATTCAGAAGCTGCGCGACGCCGGATATCTATCCAGCAACATCGCAGATCGGCTCCCCGACGAGGGAGAGCTCGCCCCAACCCCGGCCCCATGAGAGGGTAGTATTTCTTCCCCATTTCCTCCGCTGGACTGGGCTTCCCGCTTCATCCCTTTGTCCGGGGCTCATGTTCTACTACGGCCTAGATTTCCATGATCCGCCCCAATTTCATCCTTAACATCTCGGCGTTTATCGTCAGGTGCGAGGCATTCCTCGCATCCAGCCCCACTTCGCTTAGGCTCAAGACCTTCAAGGTCGTCAAGGTTGTGAAGGGCAGCCAAGCCGGAGTGCGGAGGCGCCATGGTGGGCAGGATGTCCCACGCTACGTGGCTGGAGGGTACTTTCGTGGAAACCATCAAGGGTGGCAATCGGGTGGTTCTACATCACCGAGCCGCGGACCCTGATTGGGCAGCGCCCCGAATTTAGATCTGGTATTCCCACACGGCTCTCCTCCTGGAAAGAGAGTGGCCGAATTTGAGGATTCGAGGAGCTGACCGGACTCCAAGCCTGTATCCGTAAGCCGGTGGACAAGAAGCTCAAGCTTGTCAACGTAGTCCAGGTCATGCTCATCCGCGGGATTCTCCCGTGCCAGCGACAGGGCTTTAATATGTGGGAGTTTGATCCAGCGCAGCACCAGACCCTAAGCGGGCTCTTCGATACTATGTACGAAGATGTCTGGAAGGTGCTGTTCAAGGGCGCCGAAGCTCCCGCATCCGCTACCGAAGATCACGGATTCTGCTCGCAGTGTCCAGCTGAGGAGGTAAGTGATTTCACCACTTGTTTTCCATAGTTTGGCTCTATGCGGGATCTAAACTCCCCTTGCCTTTGATAGGAATGGATGGCGAAGGTCGACGGATTACCTGTCCGCCCCATTGCCGAGGACCCAGCGGACGCCCGCCTAATGGTTGCTCTGGTTCGCACCCCACGTGGTGCCGGAGAAGAAGGCCAAGAAGACGGCCACGGGACTCGGAAGAGTTCCTGCCAGGTGCTATCGGATGATGAATCGAGGTCACTCCTCCCACCAAGGTGAGGGGGAGAAGAAGAAAGCCTCTCCCCCAGCGGGGGGAGGAAAGAAAAGGAAGGCCTCCCCAACAAGGGAGGCCGAAGGGTCCAAGAAGGGAAAAACTCTTCCTCCGGACTGCTCCGCCAGCCCGTGACGACGACGAAGACTGGCATCCAAGGGCCAAGCCCCTGGCGAGATCGTAAGTATCCGACTCGAATAACCTCAAGGTTTTTGTTTTGCCACATAACGCCTTTCTAATGCCGCATACAACCCCGCAGTCCGCCCAAGGATGATCTTGCCGCTTGCCGAGCGGGTCCTTGGGTGCGCCGGATATGGATTCCTTCCAATGCCTCCACCCCGTGCATGGACGACGCCGAGGTGGGATCCCAAAAGGACCCACCAGGAGGGGGAGGGCCCGGAGGTGTCGCATGACACCTCCCGGACTGTGCACCGGACTCAGCTCCGGAGGCCGTAGTGGCTCCGGGGTCCGGCGGGCGACCCCTTCGTAAGAAGGGCAAGACCGAGACGCCGGCTGCCTCCATCCAACCGGAGATGCCGGATAATTTGCTGGAGGCGCTCAATGGCGCCTCCATCAAAGAGGAACACCACACCGTTATGAGTGCGGTGATTCGAAGGTTCACCACAAGAGCGGGCTGACTGAAGCTCGCAATAGCCTTCTAACAGGCTTTGAGGTAAGAATTTCAATATATGTAAAATGGTACCGCATATACAAGAGCCCTCGATGCTCGGTTCGGTGTTCGGAAAGAAAAGCCGGACTGAGGATCTTTAGAAAGATAAACGCAGGAGTCATAAAATATGTCAATATGGGATTGCAAGTTGGTTGCCGACCTCCGCCGACTAATCAAGGAGGTCAATACTTTGAAGAAAAACCTCGAGCGGTCCGAGAACGAGCTCGGACATGCCAAGTAGTAGCTTGAGGAAAAAGAAGGTGAGTAATACCTTATGAAAATTGTACCTTATGTAAAAGGATTTGATTGCAAGAAAATGACAAGGATAACGTGGTATTGTAGGGGCCGCTAACGAGGTGGCGACCTCGAAGGAGGCGGTGGCATGCCGAAGCGAATGCGGTCATGAACGCACCGAGCGAGAGAAGCAGGAGGCGCGGGTGGCGGAGGTAAAGGAAGAGCTCAGGATCTCGTGAAAAACATGAGAACTTGAGCGTGACTCAAGACTCGAGAGTCTGAGCTTGTAACGCTCTTGAGAGTGCCAAAACCGCTAAGGCCAAGCCTACAAGGCCCTCTAGGAGATTGAGGCGTGAAGAAAATAGCAGCAGTAAGGCATTTTCATGCAGAGTAAGCATGTGAGTGTTAATTACCTGCTTGCTTACCCGACTGGAGTTTCTACAGGCGCTCAAGGAGCTTCCTTGCAGTGTGTCCGATGCTGCCGATTCTACCGGGCCGAGGAGGGAGCTCAACGGAGAAGGTCTTCGTTCTCGAGATGCCGAGGCCGCCATCCGTGCCCTTAGCGACCAGCTGAACCAGCTGGTCGAGCTCACAAGGCGGCCGAACAGGCCATGAAGGGCCTCATAGTTCGGCTGTGGCCTAAGGAGGCCATGCCCGGAGCTACTTCGCCCTGTGCGGCGGCCGGTGGATGCGTGCCTGGGTTCAAGTTATCAAGCATTCCGCTTGTATAGAGGGTGCCTGTCGGGCCCTTGCCCGCAGAAAGGTGCACTGGGGCAAGATGGATGCCTGTAAGCTCGTGACGGACCCGCCACCGAGAGGCAAGGAGCATCGCACGCCCGAGATGTACTATAAGAGTGTGTCAAGGGCGCCTGACTATTATGGTGAGTGCTCCAAAGATGTAATATTTGAGTAGACTCGATTTTGTTATCCTATGCGCTGAAAACTTAGTTCATATGCGCTAAGCAACGCTTGTTAATTTAAAATATTACCTTCAGGCGGCTGTTTATCAAATCTGAGAGATGGCAAGTCGTCGGCTTCAGCCCCATGCCACGAAAGTGTCGGGTGTTCGATAAACTTGAGCGCTCTTGTTCCCATTTTGGGTCCATCTAGGAGGCGCCAACACAACGTAACAAGGCAACAGGACTTATAATGCTTCAACACTCTCACTTAGCCATAGAATTCTATAATTTTAATTTCGGCGAAGCCCCTAGTCTTCGAAGGTCAATTTGGGGCGCTATCCATGCCTTGGCCGGACAGTATCCGCCCTCGCCTAAGCGCATAAGTCTTTAAGGACTCGCAGAAAACCTCTCGAATAGCGACCGTCTCTCGCCTCATCATGACGGCCAGTTTAGCTTTCCATTGAGGCGTTAACTCCAGCCGAACCGGGCGAATCGCAGTGGTTCTCCGGTGCTACCTTAGCCGATATAACGGAACGTAAGGTACCAAAACACGGGAGCCGGGCAAACCCAACTATTGACCCAAGACATGATTCGAGCCGATGCATATAGTGCTATAAGTTCGGGTGCCGCACTTGTGAAAGTGTTCGACTCATCACACCATAACGCTGGAAACATAAGCCCTGGTGTATATTAGCCGCACTAAAGTGTACGGATGCAACATGTCGTGAATGAACATATGTATGAAAAGAAATGCAATTATAAGCAAAAAGGTGTTGCATTGTTTTATTCAATAAGTGCTGCTACGAATGCAGAACGATACAAATAGTGTGATAAGCAAGGTAGGAGACTGTTAAACATGTCTCCCTCCAGGGGTAGGCTGCAGATTGGTGTATGAAAAATGCTTGTAATGGAGACCACCTGCATATTCGTTGTAGCCTTTATCCTTCCCTGGCTGTTGCATCGTGAGTTCGGCAGGTCTGCTGCCGGACAGGGCTTCTGACAAACGGAGTCCTGTGGTTAAAAAGTAAAAGGTAAAAAGAAAAGAAAAAGGAACGACACACTTGAGAGCCCCTTGTGTGGTTGAGCCGCAGCCTGGGTGTATTGTGGTCGTGCCCTCCCCATGCCCATGGTATCTTCTCGAGCGTAATGGTGTACGCCAAGGACCTGCTGACGCTTTGCAGAGCTGGGTTAGCCGCATCGCTACGCGTGCTCAAACGTGCTGTGGTCTTGTTGTAAGTTACTCCGGCGCGCTTGTGTGTCCGCCGCTTAACGGCCGGATTCGATAATTGCCTTAAGAGGCTGCATTGCACTTCGCCGCGAGAGCCGCCAGATGTTCCTCCGCGCGGAGAGAACGCTCAGTGTTTCCGCTGACCGTAATGACTTCGAGGGCCTGCATCTTGAGCTTGAGGTATGCGAGGTGCGGCACCGCTGAACTTTGCAACGCTGCACGTCCGAGCAAGGCATGATAGCCGCCATGAACGGGACTATGTCAAGATTAACTCTCGCTCGAAGTTATCCGGGATCCAAGACCACTTCTAGTGTAATTGAGCTCGTATAATTGGCTTCTACACCCGGTATGACGCTTTAAAGGTCATTTTGGTAGGTTTAATCCTTGAGGATCTATGCCCATTTTGCGACCAGTATCCCGATAAAGCAGGTTCAGCTACGCCGCCATCCATCGTGACTCGTTAGGTGAAATCCATCGACGATTGGGTCTAGGGACCAGTCGGAGAATCCGCGTGGCGGATGTCGGTGGGTGGTCCTTCGGTCAAAAGTGATCGGGCAGGAGGACCATGGATTGAACTTCGGGCAATCGGATCCATCGCGTAGACATCCTCGAGTGCACGCTCGCTCCCTTTTGGGTATGTGCATTGCGATATCATGTTCACATCCGCACTGTGGGGGAAACCCTTCATCCTCTATTGTTCGGCGGCCGGGTCTCATCCTCGCCATCGCTATGCAGCCCTTGTCATTGTTTTCGATAATTAACTTGCCTGCCTGTTGAATACCCAACAGTCCCTGCTGGTGTGTTTAGCTGGCTTTTCGGGTGCCGTGTATCCGCATAAGCGGTCGAGTATTCGGTCCAAATTGGACGGACTCGAGTAGTTCGCTTGAATTTCTTTTTCCGCTGACCGGTTTAGAGCCTTTGAATCCGCATTGACCGCCGATCCTCAATATTGTCGCCGTTAGTGCGGCGTTTGTTTTTGTTACGACGCTGCCTGCCGCTTTGGTCCTTGAAGTCCGGACTGCCAGAATTTTTGCCGAGGTTGTTGCTGCGTGCTAGCTAGCTGTCCTCGCCCAGTGAGCGGGTCATGAGTGATGTGAGGGCTGCCATGGATTTCAGCTTTTCCGTCCTAGGTGCCGGGCAAGCTAATCGTCATGATGTTATGCTTGAAGGCCGCGAGGGCCTCCGTGATCCGGACAATCGACGATTTGGTTTTTCTTGGTTAAGAACCGTGTCCGTAATTGTCCGCCGATTCGTCTCGGCTGCTGAATTATGTGGCTTAGGTCATCGGCGCCTGGTGGTCGCATATAAGTGCCCCGAAGTTATCGAGGAATGCGGCTTCCAGTGTCCTCCCAGCTCCCAATTGACTCTGCCAAGTTGTTGAGCCAATGCCGGGCTGGTCCTTTAAGCTTGAGGGGAGGTATTTGATGGCGTGAAGATCGCCACCGCGGGCCATGTGGATGTGAAGGAGATAGTCTTTGATCCAAACCACGGGTCTGTTGTGCCATCATAGGATTCGATATTGACGGGTTTAAACCCTTCGGGATTTGATGATCCATTACTTCGCCCGTGAAGCATAGTGGTGTGCGGCGCCTCAGATCGGGCGATATCACGACGGAGCTCAAAAGAGCTTGGTCTGTTTTGTTCGCCCGCCGACTTATCAGGTCCGCGCGACGGTTGTCGCCACGCACGTAGGGCGCCCACGCGATCCATAGATCGATCTTGATTGTCTTGCCTTGTCCTCCAATATATCTCGCAGGTCCGGAGCGCCCCTTTGGCCATGTGCTTTTGAGCGATGCCGGGTACGGTTCTAGTGAAGGGCCTAGAGGCCTCTCTGTCATGCCACGGGTGGTCGGTCACCGATTGTCTCCTGGTGATGCGGGTTCATAAGCCTCCTCCTCTAATCGGGGGAGTAGCTTGCGTTTAGGGTAGCTTTTGGAGGGGCTTTCAAGCTCATGCTCTTCGGCCGCGAGGACTTCGGTCCATCTGTCGGCTAGTAGATCCTGATCAGCTCTAAGCTGTTGCTGCTTTTTCTTTAGGCAGTTCGCCGTGGCCATAAGCCTGCGTCTAAAACGCTCTTGTTCGACGGGATTCTCAGGCACGACGAATTCATTGTCGTCGAGGCTTGCTTCGTCTTCGGAGGGAGGCATATAATCCTCTACCTCTTCTTCGCCGCTCTCTCTTGAGGGCTGGCGCCTTCATCCTCCCGGGATGGATCTTGCCGAGTGGATTGTCTTCGGCGTTGTCCGTGTATTGTTATCTCCGTGCCGGAATCTTCATTCTTTCTTTGGCGGGATTTAGAGCGGCGCCACGACGCCAGCCAGCTGGGCTGCTTCTTGAGGGTCATCCTCCGTTGTTCCATCGCCGTTCCCATCTTTTGGGATGTCCACCATGTATATGTCGATGACGAGGTGGCCTTCCAGCGCCCTCGTAGGCGCTGGGTCTTGGTCGCCTCCGCATCGCCGCCCATACCGCCGATGTCTTCGAGTCGTAGTCAGCATGTCGGTTAGGTCGCCAACAGCGGCTACCAAGTGGGTGGTGGGTGGGCGTCGAATTTCTTCGTCGATCAGATCTCAACCTTCCCGACCGTAGTCCGCCAGGCTCTCCGGATAAAGAGAGAGACTTTAGTGAATTCAGGATGTCGCCAAAAGGTGAGTGCTGAAAGATGTCCGCGGCCGTGAACTCCATAACGGGCGCCCAATCGGATTCGATCGGCAAGGGCGCGGAGGGTTCGGAGTCCGGATAGGAGTCCGGCGCCCTGGAGTCGGAGTCTTTGCAAAGGACAGGGATGGAGTTCGGCTCGATCGCCGTAGAGATTGTAGCCCCGAGGCGGTGTCCAACCACTCTTCCTCGATCAGAATCCGCCCGGATTAAGGGCCGGGCGGATATCGGTGCGGCCTCTGTGGCATTGTTCGGCCGCAGAGCTAGATCATGCCCATCGAGACAAGGCGGCACGCTATTGCGCTCAACCGCTGAAGATCAAGTCTCCGCGGATATCGGCCGATAGTTTAAACTTCCAAATCTGACCTGATGGCCAGGGGCGAAGCTTTCGATCTGCTCCAGATGGCTGCTTAATGGGCCCGCATGCAAAGCCACCGAACACAAAGATCTGTCCGGGAGAAAAGTCTCACCTGGACCACGCTGTTGTTGATGATTGAGGAGCCATCGGCCTATCGGCGACGGCTACGCAGGAACTCTCAATGAAAGCACCAATGTCGGTGTCAAACCGACGGATCTCGGTAGGGGTCCCGAATGTGCATCTAGGCGGATGGTAACAGGAGACAAGGGACACGATGTTTTACCTGTGTTCAGCCCTCTTGATGGAGGTAAAACCCTACGCCCTGCTAGATTAATATTGATGATGTGTGTTACAAGAGTGGATCTACCACGAGATCAAAGAGGCTAAACCCTAGAATCTAGCCTATGGTATGATTGTTGTTCGTCCTACGGACTAAAACCCTCCGGTTTATATAGACACCGGATAGGGTTAGGGTTACACAGAGTCGGTTACCATGGTAGGAGATCTACATATCCGTATCGCCAAGCTTGCCTTCCACGCCAAGGAAAGTCCCATCCGGACACGGGACGAAGTCTTCAATCTTGTATCTTCATAGTCTTGGAGTCCGGCCTATGATGATAGTTCGGCTATCCGGACACCCCCTAATCCGGAACTCCCTCAGTCATTGTAAAGGGTTACGTCGATGCTAGCTTCACGCAGATCTGGATGACTCCAAGTCACAAACCGGATACGTGTACATTTTGAATGGTGGGGCAGTCAACTGGTGGAGTTGCAAGCAAAGCGCTGTGGCAGGATCTACATGTGAAGCGGAGTACATAGCTGCCTCGGAGGCAGCGCAGGAAGCAGTCTGGATGAAGGAGTTCATCACCGACCTAGGAGTAATTCCCAATTTGTTGGGCCCAATGACTCTCTTCTGTGACAACACTGGAGCTATTGCCCTTGCCAAGGAGCCCAGGTTTCACAAGAAGACCAGGCATATCAAGCGTCGCTTCGACTCCATTCGTGAATACATTCAAGATGGAGACATAGATATTTGTAAAGTGCGTACGGATCTGAATGTCGCAGATCCGTTGACTAAAGCTCTTCCACGAGCAAAACATGATCAACACCAGAACTATATGGGTGTTCGATTCATCACAATGTAACTAGATTATTGACTCTAGTGCAAGTGGGAGACTGTTGGAAATACGCCCTAGAGGCAATAATAAAATAGTTATTATTATATTTCCTTGTTTATGATAATTTTCTATTGTTCATGCTATAATTGTATTAACCGGAAACCGTAATACATGTGTGAATACATAGACCACGACATGTCCCTAGTGAGCCTCTAGTTGACTAGCTCGTTGATCAACAGATGGTTGTGGTTTCCTGACCATGGACATTGGATGTCGTTGATAACGGGATCACATCATTAGGAGAATGATGTGATGGACAAGACCCAATCCTAAGCATAGCACAAGATCACGTAGTTCGTTTGCTAGAGCTTTTCTAATGTCAAGTATCGTTTCCTTAGACCATGAGATTGTGCAACTCCCGGATACCGTAGGAATGCTTTGGGTGTATCAAATGTCACAACGTAACTAGGTGACTATAAAGGTGCACTACAGGTATCTCCGAAAGTATCTGTTGGGTTGGCACGAATCGAGACTGGATTTGTCAATCCGCAGACGGAGAGGTATCTCTGGCCCACTCAGAATGCATCATCATAATGAGCTCGGCAGACTAATGAGTTAGCCACGGGATCATGCGTTACGGAATGAGTAAAGAGACTTGCCGGTAACGAGATTGAACAAGGTATAGGGATACCGACGATCGAATCTCGGGCAAGTAACATACCGATGGACAAAGGGATTGTATACTGGATTGGTTGAATCCCTGACATCGTGGTTCATTTTATGAGATCATCGTGGAACATATGGGAGCCAACATGGGTATCCAGATCTCGCTGTTGGTTATTGGCCGGAGAGAGGTCTCGGTCATGTCTGCATGGTTCCCGAACCCGTAGGGTCTACACACTTAAGGTTCAGTGACGCTATAGTTGTTATGGGAAATAGTATGTGGTTACCAAAGGTAGTTCGGAGTCCCGGATGAGTTCCCAGACGTCATGATGAGTTCCGGAATGGTCCGGAGGTGAAGATCGGTATATTGGACGAAGGGTATTGGAGTTCAGAAGTGTTTCGGGGGTACCAGGCTATGGCCAGCATGACCGAAAGGTGTTTCAGGGGCCCCGACAAGTGTTGCAGGGCCTCATGGGCCAAGGGGAGGGGGAAAACCAGCCCACTAAGGGGCTGTGCGCTCCCACACCCTTTCCCACGTTACTTGGGGAGGTGGGGCGCCCCTACCTGGCTTGGGAGGCAAGCCTCCACCTGCCTGGCTTGGGGGGCAAGTCTCCCTAGGGTTTCCCTACGGAGATCCAATCTGCCTTAGCCGCCGCCCCCTAGGGGAAACCCTAGGGTGCCTCCCCCCTCTCCCCTTCCCCCTATATATAGTGAGGGGGTGGGAGGGCAGCCGCACCCTTCCCCTGGCGCAGCCCTCCCCCTCTCCAACTCCTCCTCCTCTTCCGTAGTGCTTGGCGAAGCCCTGCCGGAGAACCACGAGCTCCTCCTCCACCACGCGCGTCGTGCTGCTGGAGTTCTCCCTCAACTTCTCCTCTCCCCTTGCTGGATCAAGAAGGAGGAGACGTCCCCAGGCTGGACTTGTGTTGAACGTGGAGGCACCGCCCATTCGGCGCTTGATCGGATCTTCCGCGATTTGAATTGCCACGAGTACGACTCCATCAACCGCGTTCTTGTAACACTTCCTCTTAGCGATCTTCAAGGGTATGAAGATGCACCCCCTCTCTCTCCCGTTGTTAGCATCTCCGAGTTTTATCTTGGTGACACGTAGGAAAATTTTGAATTATTACTACATTCCCCAACAGGCAGCGGCGGAGAAGAAGAGGTCCGCTGCCGGCGTGAGGACAACGTCGAAGAGGTCGCAGCAGCTAAGCGCTTCATCTCCGGCGTCGACGCGAGCTAGCGATGGCGCTAGGGTTTGAGCGAGATGGCAAGGTGGAAGAGGAGACAATGACTGTGTGAGTGTGTATTTATAAGGTGAAGGGCTGCGCAGCGCAATTACGCAGGAGCCCCTGGCAGTTCACATCTGATGGACACGTGGCATGCAAGCAACTCATTGAGAGTTGTTCCATGTTCCCACGCGCGCCCGGTTTGTCAGGTGGTCGTTCAGGCTTCTCCGATATCCAGGCAAAAGAGATATGGCATAAAAAACAGATTTAAATGTGTGTCTCCGTATCTTTAGCTGACAAGGATGCAGTGAAGACATTCGAGACATGTCAACAGAATGCATACGACTAGATAGATAGAATTTGGGTAAGAAGCACAGAAGGGGTTAGGGTCCGATCACATCCACTTAGTTCAGAAAATGGCAAGTTTGAAGACATAGCTATAAGTGAATGCTGTAGAGGACAGAACACATATTTTTGAAATTACTCCCTTCCCCAACAGATAGCACCACCTATCGGAACCACGCCAAAAATCTCCGTGTCTACATTGCGTTTGCTCCCTCCAAACTCCTCCCTTTACCTTCATGTGCAATGTTTTACATTCCGCTGCTATACTCTTAGACTTGCATGTGTAGGTTGATTGCTTGACTTGTGCTAAGTTGTTAAAATCTACCAAGACTTAAAATTGGGAAAAGGCTAGATTTTTATTAAGTCAAGTAGTCTAATCACCCCCTCTAGACATACTTTTGATCCTACAAGTGGTATCATAGCTTTGGTCTCCATTTGCCTTGATTTCCATAGCTTTTGTTGATCATAGCCTTGGTTTCACAACCTAGGAGAGTATGGCATCTAGCAAGGGAAATTACCACCGTAGAGGTCCTCACTTTGATGGTACTAATTTTGCTAGTTGGAAGCATAAGATGAAAATGCATATTCTTGGACATAACCCCGCCGTTTGGGCTATTGTGTGTACTGGCTTGCAAGGTGAATTCTTTGATGGGACATAACCCCGCCACTTTGATGGTGAAGGTGTCGCTGAAATGTACTCTAGGCTTGCTCTCATCACAAATGAGATTGCCGGCTTAGGAAGTGAAGAGATGACCGATAGATTCATCATCAAGAAGATCCTAAGAGCCTTGGATGGAAAATATGATGTCGTGTGCACATTAATCCAAATGATGCCCAACTACAAAGATCTCAAGCCAATGGAAGTCATTGGAAGAATTGTTGCTCATGAGATGTCACTCAAGGATAAGGAAGAGCTTCACAACAAGTCAAGTGGTGCTTACAAAGCCTCATGTGATGCTCCCACATCATCAAGTGAGAAACAAACCCTCAATGAAGAATTGAGCCTAATGGTGAAGAATTTCAACAAGTTCTACAAGAGTAGAAACAAGGAAAGAAGTTCCAAGTCAAGGTCCTACAATGACAAAAGATCTTCTAGTCGTGAGCGTAATTGCTACAATTGTGGAAGACTCGGACACTACTCCAATGAGTGTACGGCCCCCTACAAAAGAAGAGAAGATTCACCCAAAAGAAGAAGTAGAAGAGAAGAATCACCACCTAGAGAGAGGAGGAGTAGAGATGATCGTTATGAACGAAGAACCTCTCGGAGAAGCAAGGATTCGAAAAGGAAGGACAAGTCATCAAGGAGCTACGCAAAACGAAGACATCAAGCTCATGTTGGTGAATGGGTATCCGACTCCGACTCCGACCATCACTCTGAAAGAATTTATCACCCCGACTCCGAATATACTCAAGATGAAGGTGTTGCCGGTCTAACACTTGTGTCAACCAACTCCTATGACATATTTGACTCTCCAAATGAAGGAATTGGAAGTTGCTTCATGGCTAAAGGCCCAAAGGTATCACACCCCGAGTATGTTTATTTCAATAGTGATGAAGATGATTTGCTAGGTGATGATTGACAACTCTAGTGATGAAAACTATGATGAACTTGCTATTAATCATAATAATCAAGATAAAACGAATGATGATGATAAGAAGGAGATTGAGCGACTAACTAAAGAACTAAACACTCTTAAGTTAGCTCATGAAACTACCTTGGAAGATCATCGAGAACTTTTGAAGACTCATGAGAAGTTGCGCTTTGAAAAGCTCAATCTTGAGCAAGAGCATGCGTTTTTAAAAGCCATCAATGATGATCTTTGCAAGAAAAGTTCTTCTTACATTGACAACCGTTTACTCTTGTCTACTTACATGCCACAAGTTAAATCTAGCAACAAGGGTAAGGAAGATTCTTCATCTAGTAGTAACAACAATCATGCTAAATCCAATGTTGTTCCTTCTTGTAGTTCTCTTGATTCCACTAATGATTCTCTTAGCCAAGTTACACTTGAGCAAAAAAATAGCTTATTGAAGGGAATTATAGAGAAAGGTGTTTACAAGAGCCTTGCCAGGAGTAAGCAATTTGAGGAAATTGTACGCAAGCAAGGAAGGCATCGGAAGAATCAAGGAATTGGTTTTGAACGAAAGTTCAATGACAATGGAGTTGAGTGGGAAGAAGATCAATACCCCAAGACGAAGTTTGTTCCTCAACAAGAGAAGTATGTTCCTACTTCTTTCCAAGGGACACAAGCTCAAGATGATCTTCCACCACAAGACCACAAGCAAAAAGGCAAGGACAAGCTTCAAGAGGAGATTGATGCATTTGAAGAAGCTCCTAAGGCCTTGGTCAAGTGGGTTCCCAAGACTACATCAAGTTCTACTTCATCAAGTATGACTACAACTCCAAGGATTCCCATCAAGATGATGTGGATCCCGAAGAAGAAGAACTAGAGAGTTCTTGAGGGTGACTCCGCCAACATACTTCACTCATATCATTTTGGTGAGGACAAGTGCAAACAACTTCCACATCTTGCACTAGTTCAAGGAGTCACAAACCCTCTTGTTGGTAAGACATGGGACAAGGTAACCTAATGTTTTCATGGACATCATCTCGTGTGTACATCACTCTATGTCTATGGATATCCTTGTTTGTTCCTTGTGGGACTAACCCGTGTAGGTATTGAAAGTGCAACTCACTCCAATGGATTGCTCCAAATGATCTACATCAACATTGAGCGTTCACATCTTTAACACCTACATGAAGTCATCATCGACAAAACCCAAGGTTAGTTCATCCCTCTTAGGGGGGATATCACATCTAGGGGGAGATTTACTCTAATCAATTGAGCTAAAGCAACTCTAATGATGTGAAAACAACAATGCTTTATGTAAAAGTGGTAACCCCACTTGTGCTTAAACGATGAGTATGACCTATGATCAAATGTTCTCATTTGAATCCTAAGTCAATATACTCATATATAGATGACCTAGTCATCGCCAATTGCTTGATAGATGCTAGTGTGTTTGTGCATGCTTTGTCACATATTTCATTTGCCATTTTATTGCGTGAGCATGTTGATTGCATATTTTATTCATTCGAGGACATCCATTTGTTGCTTTGATTATTTGGCCTTTTCTCTTCTACCAAATGGATAGACAAGAGTGCCTAAGAACTCCCTCTAGCTATCTATACTTTTCTCGTCTCAAACTCTATTCATGCTACATCACAAAGTTTGATCAAGTCAGATTCGAACCACTCTGCGTGAGGAGCACTCGGAGTCCCCGATTCGTCATAGGCTTAAACTTCCAAAACCTCTTTGTGCATTTCGGTATGACCGAGTGCTACCTCTTGAGCACCGCGTTGGTTTTCCCTTGAAGAGGAAAGGGTGATGCAGGAAAGTAGCATAAGTATTTCCCTCAGTTTTTGAGAACCAAGGTATCAATCCAGTAGGAGGCTACGCGCGAGTCCCTCACACCTACACGAACAAACAAATCCTCGCAACCAACGCGATAAGGGGTTGTCAATCCCTACACGATCACTTACGAGAGTGAGATCTGATAGGATAATATTTTTGGTATTTTTGTGATAAAGATGCAAAGTAAAGAAAGCAAATAAAAATGGAAAAATAAATATCTTGTTGTCGGGATATTAATATGATGGAAAATAGACCCGGTGGCCATAGGTTTCACAAGTGGCTTCTCTCAAGAGCATAAGTATTTTACGATGGGTGAACAAATTACTGTTGAGCAACTGACAGAATTGAGCATAGTTATGAGAATATCTTGGTATGATCATGTATATAGGCATCACGCCCGAGACAAGTAGACCGACTCCTGCCTGCATCTACTACTATTACTCCACACATCGACCGCTATCCAGCATGCATCTAGAGTATTAAGTTCATAAGAACAGAGTAACTCCTTAAGGAAGATGACATGATGTAGAGGGATAAAATCATGCAATATGATATAAACCCCATCTTGTTATCCTCGATGGCAACAATACTATACGTGCCTTGCTGCCCCTACTGTCACTGGGAAATGACACCGCAAGATTGAACCCAAAGCTAAGCACTTCTCCCATTGCAAGAAAGATCAATCTAGTAGGCCAAACCAAACTGATAATTCGAAGAGACTTGCAAAGATAACCAATCATACATAAAATAATTCAGAAGATTCAAATATTGTTCATAGATAAACTTGATCATAAACCCACAATTCATCGATCTCAACAAACACACCACAAAAGAAGATTACATCGAATAGATCTCCACAAGAGAGGGGGAGAACATTGTATTGAGATCCAAAAAGAGAGAAGAAGCCATCTAGCTAATAACTATGGACCCGAAGGTCTGAGGTAAACTACTCACACTTCATCGGAGAGGCTATGGTGTTGATGTAGAAGCCCTCCGTGATCGATGCCCCCCCGTGAGCTCCTAACAGGCCCCAAGATGGGATCTCACGGCATGTAAGGTTGCGGCGGTGGAATTTGGTTTTTGGCTCCGTATGTGATAGTTTGGGGGTACGTAGGTATATATAGGAGGAAGGAGTACGTCGGTGGAGCAACATGGGGCCCATGAGGGTGGAGGGCGTGCCCAGCGGGTAGGCATGCCCCCCTACCTCGTGGCTTCCTGGTAGCTTTCTTGACGTAGGGTCCAAGTCCTCTGGATCACGTTCGTTCCAAAAATCACGTTCCCGAAGGTTTCATTCCGTTTGGACTCCGCTTGATATTCTTTTTCTCGCAAACTCAAATAGGCAAAAAACGACAATTCTGGGCTGGGCCTCCGGTTAATAGGTTAGTCCAAAAAATAATATAAAAGTGTATAATAAAGCCCAATAATGTCCAAAACAGAAGATAATATAGCATGGAGCAATCAAAAATTATAGATACGTTGGAGACGTATCAAGCATCCCCAAGCTTAATTCCTGCTCGTCCTCGAGTAGGGAAATGATAAAAACAGAAATTTTTGATGTGGAATGCTACTTGGCATAATTTCAATGTAATTCTTCTTAATTGTGGTATGAATATTCAGATCCGAAATATTCAAGATAAAAGTTCATATTGACATAAAAATAATAATACTTCAAGCATACTAACTAAGCAATTATGTCCTCTCAAAATAACATGGCCAAAGAAAGTTCATCCCTACAAAATCATATAGTTTAGTCATGCTCCATTTTTGTCACACAAGAATGCTCTCATCATGCACAACCCCGATGACAAGCCAAGCAATTGTTTCATACTTTAGTAATCTCAAACTTTTTCAACCTTCACACAATACATGAGCGTGAGCCATGGACATAGCACTTTGGGTGGAATAGAATATGATGATGCGGGTTATGTGGAGAAGACAAAAAAGGAGAAGGTCTCACATCAACGAGGCTAATCAACGAGCTATGGAGATGCCCATCGATTGATGTTAATGCGAGGAGTAGGGACTGCCATGCAACGGATGCACTAGAGCTATAAATATATGAAAGCTCAACAAAAGAAACTAAGTGGGTGTGCATCCAACTTGCTTGCTCACGAAGACCTAAGGCACTTGAGGAGGCCCATTGTTGGAATATACAAGCCAAGTTCTATAATGAAAAATTCCCACTAGTATATGAAAGTGACAAAAAAATAGACTCTCTATTATGAAGATCATGGTGCTACTTTGAAGCACAAGTGTGGTAAAAGGATAGTAACATTGTCCCTTCTCTCTTTTTCTCTCATTTTTTTGACCTTCTCTTTTTATGGACTTTCTCTCTTTTTTTATTCCTCACTTGGCACAATGCTCTAGAAAATAATGATCATCACACTTCTATTTATTTACAACTCAATGATTACAACTCGATACTAGAACAAAGTATGACTCTATATGAATGCCTCCGGCTGTGTACCGGGATATGCAATGAACCAAGAGTGACATGTATGAAAGAATTACGAATGGTGGCTTTGCCACAAATACTATGTCAACTACATGATCATGCAAAGCAATATGACAATGATGGACGTGTCATGATAAACTAAATGGTGGAAAGTTGCATGGCAATATATCTCTGAATGGCTATGGAAATGCCATAATAGGTAGGTATGGTGTCTGTTTTGAGGAATATATAAGGAGGTTTATGTGTGAAAGAGCGTATCATATCACGGGGTTTGGATGCACCGGCGAAGTTTGCACCAACTCTCAATATGAGAAAGGGCAATGCACGGTACCTAAGAGGCTAGCAATGGTGGAAAGGTGAGAGTGCGTATAATCCATGGACTCAACATTAGTCATAAAGAACTCACATACTTATTGCGAAAATCTACAAGTCATCAAAAACCAAGAACTACACGCATGCTCCTAGGGGGATAGACTGGTAGGAAAAGACCATCGCTCGTCCCCGACCGCCACTCATAAGGAGGACAATCAAAGAACACCTCATGTTTCAAATTTGTTACATAACGTTTACCATACATGCATGCTACGGGACTTGCAAACTTCAACACAAGTATTTCTCAAATTGACAACTACCTAACTAGCACAACTTTAATATCACTACCTTCATGTCTCAAAACAATCATCAAGCATCAAACTTCTCTTAGTATTCAAAACACTCATAAGAAAGTTCTTACTATTCTTGAATAACTAGAATATTAGGATTTTTAAGAAAATTACCATGCTATTTAAGACTCTCGAAACAATCTAAGTGAAGCATTAGAGATCAATAGTTTCTATAAAACAAATCCACCACTTTGCTCTAAAAGATATAAGTGAAGTACTAGAGCAAAAACTATATAACTCAAAAGATATAAGTGAAGCACATAGAGTATTCTAATAATTTCTAAATCATGTGTGTCTCTCTCAAAAGTTGTGTACAGAAAATATGATTGTGGTAAACTAAAAAGCAAAGTCTCAAATCATACAAGACTCTCTAAGAAAAACATATATCATGTGGTGAATAAAAATATAGCTCCAACTAAAGTTACCGATGGAAGTAGACGAAAGAGGGGATGCCTTCCGGGGCATCCCCAAGCTTTGGATTTTAGGTGTCCTTAGATTATCTTGGGGGTGCCATGGGCATCCCCAAGCTTAGGCTCTTGCCACTCCTTGTTCCATAATCCATCAAATCTTTCACCCAAAACTTGAAAACTTCACAACACAAAACTCAGCAGAAAATCTCGTGAGTCTGTTAGCTTAAAGAAAACAAAAGACCACTTCAAGGTACTGTAATGAACTCATTCTTTATTTATATTGGTGTCAAACCTACTTTATTCCAACTTCTCTATGGTTTATAAACTATTTTTTACTAGCCATAGATTCATCAAAATAAGCAAACAACACACGAAAAACAGAATCTGTCAAAAACAGAACAGTCTGTAGTAATCTGTAACTAACGCAATCTTATGGAACTCCAAAAATTCTAACAAAATAGGAAGACCTAGAAAATTTGTTTATTGATCAGCAGCAATTGGAATCAATATTTTATCACGTTCTGGTGATTTTTAACAATTATTTTCGTGAACAGAAAGTTTCTGGAATTTTCTGCAAGATCAAATAACTATCATCCAAGAAGATCCTATAGGTTTAACTTGGCAAAAACACTAACAAAAACAGAAAAGCACATCTGACCAGAGGCTAGAACAAATATTTATTCCTAAAGAGAAGCAAAAGGCAAAAAACTAAAAATAAAATTGGGTTGCCTCCCAACATGCGCTATCGTTTAACGCATAATAGCAAGGATAGATCTAGGTATTGCCATCTTTGGTTTTAGGGAAGAAAAGAGCAAACTTGTTATCTATGGAATTAATCTTTCTATTTTGATAAAGCACGTGGCTGTTGATGGTAGAAGAAAGATTAAGCACGTTGCGGAAATTTGCATCTAGGCTAGCTTTCATCTCTCTAATAGATTCGTTTTGGTAGGAAAGCAAAAGAGACGTTGATTCAACTTTCTCATTCATGGGATGCCCAAATATAGTTTTCATCTTTTCATAGGTATCTATGGGGTCCCCTTCAAGAAAACCCTCTTCAAAAATAGAATCTAAAACTTGTTTAAACGAAGCGGGTAACCCAACATAAAAGCTTTTCAGATAAACCTCAATTTGATATTGGGGTACATAGCTTGCCCGGATCCTTAATAGCCTATCCCAAGCATCTTTCAAAGACTCATCGATTAAATAACGAAAAATTCCAGAATCATCTTCATCAAAATTATTAGGACTCTCATTAACAACTCCGGTAGGTTTTTCCATAGTATTATTTATGAGTTTAGATAGAATAGAAGGATTGTAGAAAGCACTAAAGCTCAGGAGAGAACCCCCAACTCTTTTTGGTTCCGACATGGTGAAGGAAGGCGAGAGAGAAAGAGAGGGTGAATAAAATGGCAAGGGTGAAGGTGGGGGGGAGGAGAGGAAAACGAGAGGCAAATGGCAAATAATGTAATGCGGGAGATAAGGGTTTGTGATGGGTACTTGGTATGTTGACTTTTGCGTAGACCTCCCCGGCAACGGCGCCAGAAATCCTTCTTGCTACCTCTTGAGCACTGCGTTGGTTTTCCCTTGAAGAGGAAAGGGTGATGCAGCAAAGTAGCGTAAGCATTTCCCTCAGTTTTTGAGAACCAAGGTATCAACCCAGTAGGAGGCTACGCGCGAGTCCCTCACACCTACACAAACAAATAAATCCTCTCAACCAACGCGATAAGGGGTTGTCAATCCCTACACGGTCACTTACGAGAGTGAGATCTGATAGATATGATATGATAATATTTTTGGTATTTTTGTGATAAAGATGTAAAGTAAAGAAAGAAAAATAAAAACGGCAAAAGAAATAGCCTGTTGTCGGGAGATTAATATGATGGAAAATAGACCCGGGGGCCATAGGTTTCACTGGTGGCTTCTCTCAAGAGCATAAGTATTTTACGGTGGGTGAACAAATTACTGTTGAGCAATTGACAAAATTGAGCATAGTTATGAGAATATCTAGGTATGATCATGTATATAGGCATCACGTCCGAGACAAGTAGACCGACTCCTGCCGGCATCTACTACTATTACTCCACACATCGACCGCTATCCAAAGATGCATCGCTTAAGACGCAAAGCGCCACTTTTTCAAAAGGAAGGAGTTTTTCTGATCGAATCCATCCATAAAGCCGCCAAGGAAACGAAGTTCGCTCCTTTCATCAAGTGGGTAAGGTAGGCAAACCACTTAAGCTTTGCCTTAGACCGACGGAACAAAGCTAAGAAGTAGGCTGAATGGAAAAGGAAAGGGACAAGGCGGTTGTAAACTATGCCAAGGCTGCTGGTTCGGTGCGGTACTAAAGGTCCTCGGAGTTCCAGGCGGTTTTTCTTTTGGGCTGCTGTGAACACTTGGATCTCGCCAATACAGCCTCAGTATTAAGTTCATAAGAACAGAGTAACGCCTTAAGCAAGATGACATGATGTAGAGGGATAAACTCATGCAATATGATATAAACCCCATCTTGTTATCCTCGATGGCAACAATACTATACGTGCCTTGCAGCTCCTACTGTCACTGGGAAATGACACCGCAAGATTGAACCCAAATCTAAGCACTTCTTCCATTGCAAGAAAGATCAATCTAGTAGGCCAAACCAAACTGATAATTCGAAGAAACTTGCAAAGATAACCAATCATACATAAAAGAATTCAGAAGATTCAAATATTGTTCATAGATAAACTTGATCATAAACCCACAATTCATCGGTCTCAACAAACACACCGCAAAAGAAGATTACATCGAATAGATCTCCACAAGAGAGGGGAGAACATTGTATTGAGATCCAAAAGAGAGAAGAAGCCATCTAGCTAATAACTATGGACCCAAGGTCCGAGGTAAACTACTCACACTTCATCGGAGAGGCTATGGTGTTGATGTAGAAGCCCTCCATGATCGATGCCCTCTCCGTGAGCTCCTAACAGGCCCCAAGATGGGATCACATGGGTACGAAGGTTGCGGCGGTGGAATTAGGTTTTGGCTCAGATCTGATTGTTTGGGGTACGAGGTATATATAGGAGGAAGTAGTACGCCGGTGGAGCAACATGGGGCCCACGAGGTGGAGGGCGTGCCTGGGGTAGGCGTGCCCCCACCTCGTGGCTTCCTGGTAGCTTTCTTGACGAGGGTCCAAGTCCTCCGGATCACGCTTGTTCTCAAAAATCACGCTCGAAGGTTTCATTCTGTTTGGACTCCGCTTGATATTCTTTTTCCGCAAAACTCTGAATTAGGCAAAAACAACAATTCTGGGTTGGGCCTCCGGTTAATAGGTTAGTCCCAAAAATAATATAAAAGTGTATAATAAAGCCCAATAATGTCCAAAACAGAAGATAATATAGCATGGAGCAATCAAAAATTATAGATACGTTGGAGACGTATCACCGAGTCATCCACTTCGGTCACACCGAGTTCACTAAGTTGATCTAGGTTTTCCATCTCGGTGCAACCAATTTGAACCTTTCGGTCACACCGAGTTGCAGTAACCGCTTGTGATTCTTCATCTCGGTGCCACCGACAGGGTTGGGATATATACATCCACGGGTGAGATTTTGGAAATTTCTACAAAAGCCCTCAGCCCGCGCGTATCCTGCTCTGCCTCCTCGGGTCTCTGGATCGTCTCCTTGCCGCCAGCGACCTCCCGCCGCTGGTCTCCGTCACCGTCAATAGAATTCTGCTCCGCCGTTGTCGCCGTAGCGAACTCCCGCCGAACTATGGGTTCGATACTTTGTGCTATTTCCTTACTCCGATTCCTAGCACATTGCTTTGCCATGATCATTGCCACGTATGAAGACAATCTATTCAGAGAAAACATCCTGTAGGTTAGGTTTGATTCGAAAATTTAGGGTTATGTCGCCGCCGAACTCATCTAAGACCGACCGAGTTGTAGAAATCGGTCTCACCGATTTGGCTTAGGCCATTGCACATGCGTTTTTCGGTCTGATCGAAAATTGCAAATCGGTGTTACCGAGTTCAACTCTCTGTGAAACCCTAGCAATCTCGGAGCCACCGAACTGTGCCTCGGTCTGACCGAGATCACTAGTTTAGGTTCCAAAAGTTGCTTCGGTGTCACCGAGTTTGACAAATGGGTAGCTCCAAAATCATTTCTGTGGAGAACTAAAACTAAGTTTTTGACTCATCTGTTTTGCAAAAACTCTACACTTCGTGATGCTCATCTACTCTATCTCATCTATATCTATTCACAGGGGTTTTGTCGGTTTTTGCCAAGATGTCCACCAGAGTGACAGCTGAATGTAATCAAGAGCAAGTGCAAATGAGTGAGGGCACTAGTCCGTCAAGCAGTTATGATGAGGGCAGCAGGAGCA
Source organism: Aegilops longissima (assembly GCA_021605205.1). Classification (NCBI taxonomy): domain Eukaryota; kingdom Viridiplantae; phylum Streptophyta; class Magnoliopsida; order Poales; family Poaceae; genus Aegilops; species Aegilops longissima. Next base: position 565,631,199 of record CM038676.1, on the reverse strand, counting down.
CACCAAGTAACTTGCCCAAGGCAGCCACTAGAACAAGCAAGAAGAGAACCTCAGACTCTGAGGATGAGGATTATGTGGCTGTTGAGGATGAGGCCACCTCAAGGAAGAAAGTGCTGAAGAAGGAATATGGCACTGCTGCTGCAACAAAGCCTGGTATGCACAAGAAAGCACCTGCCAAGGGAGTGCCAACATCCAAGCCTAGGAAAGCAGCCTTGGAAGAAACAATGGAGTTAACTCTTGAACCCAAAGAGGCTGGAGATGGCAAGAAGAGGAAAGAGAGGGTCAAGAAGACCATTTCCAGAGTTATTGTCAAGTCCTTTATGTTTAGACATCCAGAAGAAGATGAAGAGGAAGAGGATGCTGCACCAGCACCCAAGTCTCAGAAACTTATGGGAGATGCTATCAAGTTAGGGGCTGCAACATTGAAGCCCAAAACTGCTCCCAAAGCAACAGCTCAAGCTCAAAAGCCCACTAAGCCAAAGATAAGCACCAGAAACATTCCTGCAGAAGAGAAGAACAAGGCCCCAGTGCCTGAAGTTGAAGAAGAGGATGATGAAGCCCTAGTGGCTGAGGACATGCACATCAGGAAAGACGCTGGACTGAGATTGTGGAGATAGTCTGATCCATATGCTGTGAGGAGGAGAACTGTTGTGGACTACAAGTTTCACACCAATGAACAACAAGATTTCTATGAGACTATTCTGCTTGACAAGAAGCCAATTGTCTGTGATATGAAGTGGGTTAATTGGGAATTCATTGATGAGAATGAAGATCACTTCCTAGGTGTACATGCAAGTTTCAAAGCTTGTGGAGTGGACAAATTTGTTGGACAGAAGCTCACCAAATGGAATGATGAGCTAATCATGCAAATCTACTCCACTGCTTATTTCTATCCAGATGGAAGGATAGTGTGGATGTCTGAAGGTACAAGGTACCAATCAATTGTTGAAGAATGGGCCAAGTTAATCAATGCCCCAGAAGAGCATCAGGATGATTTAAATGTGTATGCAAATAAGAAGAAAGACCACAACTCAATGGCAAATATGTACAAAGAGATCCCAGATAAAGATTTAGAGACACATAAGTTTGGATCTGTACACTATTTGTTGTCTGGTCTGCCTACAATCAACACCATCCTAAGGCATACATTGTTACCCAAATCTGGAGATCACAAGATGATTAGAGGACATTCCATCATCTTGTTGTAGATCTTTCATGTTCCTAAAAAATTCAAGGTCATGAGTCTGATTGTGGAGACAATCAAGAGGACAGCTGCTGACCAGAAAAGATCTTGTGGGTATGCTCCACACATTCAGGTGCTCATCAACTCAAAGATGGGCACATGCACTTACTTACTGGACAAAGAGAATTTACCCCTGCACCCAGATTTTGAAGATAACACAGTAGTGATGAATGAGGATGAACCTTCATCAGTGCAAGCACAAGAAAAGAGAGCTAAGGCAAAGGCAGAGAAAGCTGCAAAGATGCCAAGTATTGAGGAGGCATCTGAAGTGTTCCTGAAGAGAAAACAAGATCAACTAGCCTATCTGATTCAAGCTACATTGAGGACTGAGAAGGGCTTGGCCACCCTGACTCAGAATCAGGAGAGCTTGGAGAGGATCATAGAGGCCAAGTTTTATGATCTTGATCTGAAGGTCACTGAGATTCAGACAGCAGTTGAGCAGCTCCAGGAGGAAGCAGAAGAGAAGAGAGGACAAGGTAATATAGATGGTTTTCAGCGAGTGCCCAGATGACAGAGGTCAGCTGCAGTGCCAGTACCAGATACGAGAGCTACATCCTCTGCACCAGCATCAACAGCTTCTGTGCCACCTACAACAGCTACTCCACTAGCTCCAGCTAGATAACCTGATGCATTCGTCCTTGGAGTTCTCTCTACACCACCTCCCAAAGACCAAGCCTGAGAGACGCATAGTGTCGGTGTCAAAACCGGCGGATCTCGGGTAGGGGTCCCGAACTGTGCGTCTAAGGTCGATGGGGTAACAGGAGACAAGGGACACGATGTTTACCCAGGTTCGGGCCCTCTCTATGGAGGTAATACCCTACTTCCTGCTTGATTGATCTTGATTGATCTACCACGAGATCATAATGGCTAAAACCCTAGAAGTCTAGCCTGTATGATTTTGATCGCCTCTATGGACTAAACCCTCCAGTTTATATAGACACCGGAGGGGACTAGGGTTGTACAAAGTCGGTTACAGAGAAAGGGATCTTCATATACGAACGCCAAGCTTGCCATCCATGCCAAGGAGAGTCCCATCCAGACACGGGTGAGAGTCTTTGGTCTTATATCTTCATAGCCCATCAGGTCGGCCCATGTCACATGGGCCGGACGCCCGAGGACCCCCTAATCTAGGACTCCCTCAGTAGCCCCCGAACCCGGCTTTCAATGACGATGTGTCCGACGCGCATATTGTCTTCGGCATTGCAAGGAGGGTTCCTCCTCCAATGACTTCAAAGAGCTATATTCGGCCTTCCATTTAATGTTGTACCCATCGGCTTCTATGCATCCATGGCTCCAGCTTGCACGTGTCGAGCGAATACAAGAGGTCAGGGTATTTTTTTGCACATAACACCCCAGCCATGTAAGAAATGCGTCTATTTAAAGAGATTGGATCTCAGATCCATTCCACACCAAGTGGAAAATCCTCAAAGCTTGCTAGGAGAAATCACACCAAAATGGCTAGCGCTCCCAGTTCTTCCTCCCGCTCCCACGGCTTCGAAAAAGGCGATTGGGAAAGATGTTTCGTATCCCACGATCAGCTGGTGAAGCTGCAAATGCAGGGATTTTTTCCCCCGCGGATCTAGTCCCCGTTCGGGTAGGATTGACCTCCTTCAATGGCGGGGCTCAGGCGGAGGATTTCCCCAATCCATCCAGGGGGGAACGAGTGTGCTTCGTTCCCTACTTGTTAAGAGGCGTCGGATTTCCAATCCACCCTTTCCTCCGAGGACTTCTGGAGTATTACTGCCTCTAGCTGCACAATCTCACTCCTGCCTCCATCCTGCACATCTCAGGTTACGTTTCTCTTTGTGAGCTATTCCTGGGTTGTGAGGCCTATTTTGAGTTATGGAGGAAACTATTCTGCCTCGTCCCTCGCAACCAAGAGGGATCGATATTTAAAGTGGGCGGTGCCGAGGTATGGCGCATCGCCGGGACCAGATACCTGTCCGACACGCCAAAGAAGGCATCCGAAGAGTGGCCTTCCGAATGGTTCTATATTGAGGATGTCGCTCTTCCTGACCCAGTCCGAATGGGTCTTCCCGAATTTTCAAGCACTCCGTTGAAGAAATGCCACAACTGGCGCCCTCGGAGCCTCGAGGAGGAAGACAACGCGGAAGTCCGTCAATTGATGGGCAAGATGAAGACACTCGCCCAGTTCAAATTGTCGATAATCGAGGTAATGGCGACTTCCATAGTGCAGGGAGTCCAGCCACTCCAATACAGGGGGATTCCCATGTGGCACTGGGGAAGATGACGCCTCACGCTGCGGTCGGAAGGGTCCGGACACCCCCACCGCGTTGGCCAAAATATTGGCCAAACTATAAGGGGAGAAAGAGGAGTTCACTCGTCTTAAAAGTCAAGATGGATTTTCCATGTACAGTCCTCCTAGCTGGGTGAGTGCTAATCCCACCACTTTACTCAATCCTCTCCCTGAGTCACTTGGAATGGACATTAACCCATCTATTTGCAACAGGCATGGCGGAAGGTTACCGAGGGGATCCATAGCCCCGCCCCACAGCCAGAGGATCACAACCGGGACCTTGACCCCATATTCGAAGAGGATCCGGACATATCTGTGGAGCTTGAGGATGGAGTGTTCTACCAGGCGAGCTATGATGACACGGAAGTGGCCATCATCACCAACTATCCCGGCCTCCTCCCTGCCTCGCATGTAAGTGATTAAGACACATTCTTCGAACTAGCTTCCTCATTATGCCTCACCCACCGCATATTTCGTGCTCCAAAGGGGAGGCGCCCGACGCCTCAACGTGCGCCAGAGGCATCTCCTAAGAGAGCGGCGCCTATCGGTGTCCAAACCGGCGGATCTCGGGTAGGGGGTCCTGAACTGTGCGTCTAAGGTCGATGTTAACAGGAGACAGGGGACACGATGTTTACCCAGGTTCGGGCCCTCTCTATGGAGGTAATACCCTACTTCCTGCTTGATTGATCTTGATGAATATGAGTATGAAAAGAGTTGATCTATCACGAGATCGTAGTGGCTAAACCCTAAAAGTCTAGCATGTATAACTAAGGTAATAAATCTCTCCCTTCTGGACTAATTCCTCCGGTTTATATAGACACCGGGAGGATCTAGGGTTACACAAGGTCGGTTACAAAGGAAAAGAATCTACATATCCGATTGCCCAGCTTGCCTTCCACGCCAAGGAGAGTCCCATCCAGACACATGTGCAGTCTTCGGTCTTCGTGTCTTCACGGCCCATCAGTCGGGCCCATGGCTAACAGACCGGACACCCGTGGACCCCTTAGTCGAGGACTCCCTTAGTAGCCCCTGAACCTGGCTTCAATGACGAGGAGTCCGGCACGCAGATTTGTCTTCGGCATTTCAAGGCGGGTTCCCTTCTTTTAGAACTCCAAGATAGTCTTCGGACACATCGATGTGTCCGGACCGGTAACACGCACACCACACACAATCCACAGGGAGAATATAACTTTACACGAGTCCAATCCGCTGACAATTTTTTATAACATGACGTCATATCTATCCGGTCGTAATTTTCTACCATTTTTCGTCTGCCGCTCCATGTTCCAAGACGCGGTTGTCATTGGCACGTCTTGCCAAAGAAGAGATCGTGTCCCCTTATTGCGGGATTCTCATCAACACGGGCGTGGGTAACCCAACCGTTCCGTTTACACAACCCTTGGGAATAGGCGAGTTTTAGGGCGAGTGGGGAGGCGTTTAACATTCGCAGCCTTTATAAGGGGATAAGGATTCGTCCTTACTCACCTACGCCTTCTCCTTCCTCCATCCATCCATTCCTGAGCTCTTGCACCCAAGCTCTAGCTTTCCTCGTCTGAGAAAGCGCTCCAACCATGTGCGGATCCGGAGCTGGAGGCAAGTGGATGGCCTCCTCCATTAAAAAGAGAGATATCAAGGATCTCCGAGAGGCTGGATACCTTGCCAAGGAGATCGTTCACTGACTCCCGGCCAAAGGGCAGATCGTCCATACCCCCCGAGCCTCATGAGAGGGTGGTGTTTCTCGCGCATTTCATCCGCGGGCTGGGATTCCCTCTCCACCCGTTTGTGCGCGGACTGATGTTTTACTACGGGCTAGACTTCCATGATCTAGCCCCCAACTTTATCCTCAACATCTCGGCATTTATAGTCGTGTGCGAGGCCTTTCTCCGCATCCCACCTCACTTCAGGTTGTGGCCGAGGACCTTCAATGTGAAGCCGAAGGTGGTGAGCGATCAACAAGTAGAGTGCAGAGGTGCCATGGTGGGCAAGATGCCCAACATCACCTGGCTCGAGGGCTCCTTTGTGGAGACGGTGAAGGGGTGGCAGTCGGGGTGGTTCTGCATCACCGAGCTGCGTGATATCAACTGGGCGGCGGCCCTGAATTCCGATCCGGAGTTCCGATGCGGCTCACCTCCTGGCAAGAGAAGGGCCTAACCTGGGGTTCTCTGGACAAGCTGACTGGGCTCCAGACGTGCGTCCAGAACATGATAACTAAGAAGATCAAACTTGTAAACGTGATCTAGGTTATGCTCATTCACCGGATCCTTCCGTGCCAACGCCGGGCTTGCTATTTGTGGGAGTTCGATCCGGCCAAGCACCAGACGCTGCTAGAGCTCTTCGGCACGACGCACGAAGACATCTGGAAAGTGCTCTTCAAGGCCGGCGAGACACCACCGCCTACGACCGAGGATCGTGGGCTTAGCTTGAAGCGCCATGCTAATTCGGTAAGCTCTTTCATATTTTCAAGGCATAGCCTTTACTGGCATATTTTGAGGAAGGAGTCTAAGCCTTCCTATCAATTTCCTTTAGGCCTGGACCGATGTAGCGGGGTGGATTAATTGTCCAGCTCCATTACCCGAAGATGAAGAAACCCCACTCTTGACGAAGATGTTGTTTCCAGTGCCTTACGATGTGCCGGAGAAGAAGGCCAAGAAGACAGTCAAAGGGACCAGGAGTGGCCTTCGCCGGAAGGATGCTTCGAACACGTCGTCCGAAGACGAGACTGACTCTTCGGCCGCCAAAGACAACGGCGAGGGGGAGGAAGAAAGCGGCTCCCCGCTAAGGGGGGAAGGAAGAAAAGGGGGGCTGCCACAAATCTGGAGGCGAAGGCGCCCAAGAGGAGGAAGGGCTCCCCCGCGGATAACTCCGCGTGGGATGTCGATAGCAGCCCGGAGCGAATGCCCCGGACCAAGCCTTGGGCCGCCTCGTAAGTAACCCAAAATCTCTTGCACATCAGATGCCTGGCCTTTCCGCTTTGTAATATTAATATGTTTAAATTGTGCCATTGTAGTCCGGCCCATGATAGCTCCCCGTGATCCTCAACAGAGGGTTCGCTAGACTCAAAGGAGATGGCCAGCATGTCCCCGCCGCCCGCTCACTCTGTCTCACCCAAAGGTGACTATGAGGTGGTGTCCCAAAGGACCTTCCCAGACAGAGGGGAGGTTCCGGAGATCGTCAGGGTGGTGCCCCAGGATGACTCGTCGGCCGCCAGACACATGGAGGAAAAAGCCCCCATGGGGACTAGGGATGAGAGCCAAGTTCCATTCGGCCCTCAGCCGGATACCATTCCGGAGACCTACATGGCTTCGGAGTTCAGCAAACGGCCTTCCCCGGAAGGAGGAGGTGTGCCTGTTCTGCCAGTGACCTCTGTCCAACCAGAGGCACCGGATAATCTGCTGGAAGCGCTGTGAGGCGCCTCCATTGTGGATGAACACCGTGCCCTTATGGGTACGGTGATTGAAAAGGTTCGGTCCGCCAAGAGCGGACTGACCGAGGCCTGCGCTAGCCTTTTAACAGGCTTTGAGGTAATAACCATAGTGTAAACAGTAGCCCCTGATGCTCTGTTCGGTGTTCGGAAAGAAAAAGTCGAACAGAGGATCAAAATAATTTTTGCAGGAGTCTAACATAATATGTCTATGTAAATAAGAAGGTGTCGCTGCTGGCTGCTACTGCTCATACTACGGAGGTCTCTGGCCTGAAGCAGAGCCTGGAGCGGGCCAATGAAGAGCTCGGCCTCGTAAAGAAGCAGTTTGAGGATAGCCAAGGTATGCGGTAACCTGCGCATATATTTTAGGAAGAATGAATGTTTCGTGCGGACTGAAACGTCATGAACTTTGTTAGGGGCCACGACCGAGGTGGCGGCCCTCAAGAAGGCGTTAGCCGAGGCCGAGGACAAAGTGGCCAAGGAGCGCGCTACACGTGAGAAGCACGAGGCCCGGGTCGGCGAGGTCCAGCAAGAGCTCCAGGACGCCGTCAAAAAGTATGAGTCATTGGAGCGTGATTCTAAGATGCAAGCGTCCAAACTTGCGAAGGCCCGCGAGAGCGCACGAGATGCCCGAGCCGAAGCCCAGAGCGCCCTCCAGGAAATCAAGGTGGCCAAGAAGATCGCGGCGGGTAAGGCTTTCATTATGCAAAGCAAGTCTATGAAGCAAAAGTTCCTTTTACTTACCCGGATTTGGAGCTCTCCAGGGGCGTTTACGGATTTGCCGTGCATCATATCGGATGCTGCCGAGTTCTATCGAGCCGAAGAAGGGAGTTCTTCAGAGAAACTGTTCTGGTCTCAATACTTCGGACCAAAACATCCAGTGCCCTTTAGCGACCAGCTGAAACAGCTGGTCGAGCTGCACAAGGCGGCTGAGCTAGCCATGAAGGACCTAATAGTCCATATATGGCCTACTGAGCCAATGCCCAGCAGCTACTTCGGACTGGTGAAGCGGCTTGTTAGTGCCTGCCCACGGCTTGAAGTCATAAAGCGGTCGGTCTGCATTGAAGGTGCACGGATGGCCTTCGCCCGTGTCAAGGCACACTGGGTGAAGATGGATGCCAGGAAGCTGATGACCGAGGGGCCGCTTGAGGGCAAGGAGCACCGCCGACCCGAGTTATATTTTGATGGTGTCCTGGAGGGGTCCCGCCTTGTGGCGGAGCAATGTCCGAAGGATGTTATATTCCCACGAAAACATTCATGTTATCCTGTCTTGTAACCATAAAACAAGGTCTTTATGTAATATAATGCTTGTGACTCTTAAAATTTACCTCCTATGCGGCCGTTTATGTAATCTAAGGGTTAACCAGTCGTCGGCTTCTGCCCCCACGTAGATACTACGGGGGTGTTCGGGATAAATCTAAACACTCTTTACTCGACACTCTGGTCTTTAAAAGAGGTGTTTAGCGCAACGAACAAGGCAATCGGACTATATGCCTTTTATCGCCCTCACGTAGCCATAGGGGTTTGACAATAAGAATCTTGGCGAAGCCCCTGGTATTCGGAAGACCGAGCTAGGGGCGCTATACACGCCTGATCGGATAAAAACCGATTCCTCGCATAAAGCGGAAAAAATCTCTAAGGATTTGAAACCTCTCGAACAGCTGACCAGCCCTCGCTGCATCATGACAGTCAGTTTTCGGCTTTCTCTACTGAGGTGCTCGCCCAGAAGAACCGAGACACAATCACAGTAGTTCTCCCTTTACTACCCTAGCCGATATAGCGGAACATAAGATAGTAAGCACAGGAGCCGGGCAACCCAACTATTGACCAAAGACATGATTCGGAGCCGATGCATATAATGCTATAAGTTCGGGTTGCCGAACCGTACTATAAAAAGTGTTTGGACTTTATTACCGTACTGCGGAGCGTGATGAAGCCCCTAGCGAAGTGATATGTACCCTCTGGTAGGGGTTCGATGAGTAATAAATACAAAGGTCAGGAGAAAATCAAGTAATAAGCTGATGCTACCATTTATTTACCATTGTAGTGCGATTAATACATTGAGGCGTACTTATACAAGAAATGTGATAAGCAAATAAGGCTATTTTAACATGCCATGACCAAGAGTGAGCTGCGTGCTGGTATGTAAGACAGGTATAGCAATCGTTAGAAGAGACCACTTCGAGATTCCCTTGTACGCCAAAGCTCCTTGCCTCCTTGGTGTGTCCGACAAACGATCTGTCAGAAGAAACCTCGAAGAGCTAAAAACCCAAAATGAAACAGAAAGGTGAAGGTGTGCGAATCTGAGGGTCGGTCGAGCCGCACTGTGGTTCGCGAGCTAGCCATGCCTCCGTCGATACCCATGGGATTTTGAGTGCGTAGTTATGTATGCGCGGTACGAATGCCACTACCTGATCAGGGCTGGGACGGAGGCCAAATTGCTAGTCGAGCTCTTGATGAGCCGCTCTGTCCTGCTGCAGCGTAGTTCGGACCCTCTTTACTATATCCAGGGGCTCGGCAGCCGGATTACGGTTCTACTTGAGAAGGCCGCTCTGTACTTCTGCTACTAGGGCGGCGGTGTGCTCCTCTGTACGGAGGGAGCGTTCCGTGTTTCCGTTGACCGTTATGACGCCGCGTGGACCATCTTAAGCTTAAGATAAGCATAGTGCAGCATCGCGTTGAACCGAGTGAATGTCGTCCGTCCGAGCAGTGTGTGATAACCACTGCGGAATGGGACGATGTCGAAGATTAACTCCTGGCTTCGGAAGTTGTCGAGGGATCCGAACACAACCTCTAGTGTGATTGAGCCCGTACAGCGGGCCTCTACACCTGGTATGACTCCTTTAAAGGTAGTCTTTGTTGGCTTGATCCTTGATGGATTGATGCCCATTTTCGCACGGTATCCTGATAAAGCAGGTTGAGGCTGCTGCCACTGTCCATGAGGACTCGCGTTAGGTGGAATCCGTCGATGATTGGGTCAAGGACTAGTGCGGCTGATCCACCATGCCGGATACTGGTCGGATAATCCCGACGATCAAAATTGATCGGGCATGACAACCGTGGATTGAATTTTAGGGCGACTGGCTCCATCGCATAAACGTCCCGTAGTGCGCGCTTGCGCTCCCTTTTGGGGACATGTGTATAATATATATTGTTTACTGTTTTCACTTGAGGGGGAAACTTTTTCTGTTCCCCTGTGGTAGGCTGCAGGGGCTCCTCGTCATCGTCCTCGCTCTGTGATCCCTTTTCCTTATTCTCGGCGTTTAACTTGCCGGCTTGCTTAAAAACCCAGCAATCTCTATTTGTATGATTGGCTGGTTTGTGAGGGGTGCCATGGATTTGGCACGGACGGTCAAGTATGCGGTCCATGCTAGATGTTCCCTGATTGTTTCTTTGATACGGCTTTTCCGCTGACCGGACTTGGAGCCGCTGAATCCGGCGTTTACAACAGTTTCATCGGTGTTACCGTCATTGCTTCGGCGTTTGTTTCCGCTGCATCGGAGCTTGCTGTTGCTACTTTTGGCCTCGGAGGGGCCTGCCTCGCTGGCCGTGTTTTTATTACGAGCCAGCCAGCTATCCTCACCCGCACAAAAGCGGGTCATGAGGGCCGTGAGGGCGGCCATACATTTCGGCTTTTCTTGGCCGATGTAACATCGCAAAGTTTCAATTTGGAATGTTATACATAGAGCATCATTGCATATCATATTTTTTTGTTGCATTTTTGCTCGATCCTAGAAATTCTACACAACTCAAGGACCCACAGAGAGAGTTGGGGATTTTGTTACTTTCATATTTGAGTTTTCTCAAAATTTGAAAATAGGATCATTTGATTTTAATTTTTTTATCTTCAATTATTTCTACTACCAAAATATGAGAGAGGGAATAAAATGACTTTCCCAAAATAAAGAAATAATGAAGATTTAATAATAAAATCAAATAAGATTTTTATTTTGGAGTTTTTCGCCATTTTATTTGAATTTAGGAAAATGCGCGATTTTCAAAATTGCATTTAGGCCCCAAATAAATGTTCATCTAGCCCGGCTTGATTTTAGAAGCCGGGGAAAATTTATTTCGGAATTTTTGGAGTTCGTTTAGTATTTCTTTTTATTTTTCTTCTGCTGAATTATTAAAAAACGCAGAACCGACCTCACGGTCAGGTCCTCCGGGACTCCGCCCGTGGTGGCTTTATAAGTCGGGGAGGCCAGCCGAGACCCGGCCACCCCCCCCAGACCCTGCACTCCTAGTCACGCCCCTTGCCACCTGCCGCCAATACCCATGGGACCCGCCACCGACCACCCGATCACACCGACGACTCGGATTACGCCCGCCGAGGTTCGCCGCCTCGCTTTGCGTGTCGCCGGTTTTTAAAAACCGCGGATTTTCTTCGTTTTTTTAGTTTTCATTTTTTATTATTAGATCGGTTTTTCCGTTCGTTAAATAGCTTAACGTTCGCTCGTTCGTTCGCTTTTAACGAACGATTCGTCGATTAGTTTAATTAACGAACGCTCGCTCGCTAACCCGCTCGTCGCTTTTCTTTTCTCGATTTAATCCGCGATTTTTCTGATCGCGATTTCTGATCCGATTTTCGTTTTAGTATAACTTTTCGCTCGTTTATCGGAATCAGGCGATTCAAGCGCCTAGAGTTTCGTCTCGAAAACCTCTTTCCAAATAACCAACTTAAACAAGTTTTTTGTTTCTATAAAATTTGACCTAGATCCAGATTAGTAAAACGAAGCTGTTTTCTTCCGCCGTTTGACTTTCGTTGCTTCGTTTGATTTGATTCTTTTTGCAAACCGGAGTTCTTAAGTTGAACTATTTGGTTAGATCTTCTATGATGGTTTAACCTTTGCATTAGATGAGTACTTATTGTATGCTTGTTTGTCTGTGATAGAATACCCGGAGTGCGCCGCTTGTTACTTCGAATCTCTAGGTTTCGCGGATCATCAGCAAGGCAAGTAACACTTTGATCATGTCTTTTCTCATACCCAGTTTTTATGCATTAGATCTATCCTCAAACATTGCATTGGTTTAGGATCTAATTAAATTGTGGGATGGGAAGTAGTTGAGGTAGTACCTATTACCTGTTTTTTTTCAAACCCTTTGGAGTTACTTCTACGTTTGCTTATTATGCCATGCTATGCTAGTAGACGTGGATTGGGTGAGTGTATCCATGACAGATGTGAGATTGTTAAATTAAGGGTATATTTAAGGTGGCAACTTAAACACGGCAGTTCTGCCCTCAGGGCCTCCACGGCAGCAGCACCATCTGCAGTCCAAACATATTACATCAGTATCATGCCGCCTTCATATTTTCCTATACAAGGGAAGGCAGAGCACCAACCGCTCGTTCACCAGAGTGATATCGACATCAATCGATCCAATCTGCCTCGTTAGTTCGGCAACTTCAACAGACTGATCGGCGGCCGGACCCATAGGTACCTACACATATTTACAAAGCAATCATTGATTTCTGATCCCCCGTTTGCCACCTAGGGCGGGCAACCAGAGTCTCAGGGGCTACTATCTATATGGAGCACACCTAGCGCGTGCCTCACAGCCAAAACTTGTGTATTCTTCACTACATACCTCAAAGCCTCTGAGCAGGCTTGTAAATGCTTCATTCAAACCGCTTGTAGCGGATGAAATCTTCTTGAGCATTGCGCTCATTAAAGAGTGGTGCTCCTCAGAGAGCGCAACTCGCTCCAGTAGGCCTCTCAGTACGTTCGGTCGGACATCGAACTGTGCCGGACCCTTCCCATCGCCCCTCGTGGGAGCCAAACGCTCCGGGCTCAGGGTAGCTGACGCATTGGCTTCCGGCTTCGGCAGATCCAGACTCCTCCATGACGACACTTCGGTGTTGCCCGCTTCATAAGGCGGAGAGGTGGGTGGGGTCTCGCTCTCCATCATCTCCAGAGGAAGATCCCCGAAGACGAACATTTTTGAGAAGAGCTGCTAGCCGGACTGCAAAAGACGAATCCTGCTCATGGATCCTAGATAAACATAGTACCTTCGAATTAAAAATTAACGTACAGCTCGGTGGAGGGTTGGCCCGTTGGTGGGCACGACGCGGTGAGGGTGCCCGTCGGGGCAGAGCCTCCTGCTGATATCTTTTTCCCTGGTTTGGGCATCTCCGTCTCCGAGTCTTCGGAGGCAGCCCTCTTCTTCCTGCGCAGGGAGGAGGCCTTAGCCTCCCCTTTCCGACTATACTCCTTAGGGGAGGTAACAATTCCCCCGGTTCGGATGCGTAGCGTGTGAAGTTCGGTTTCTTCGTTCTTCCCCTTGTCTTTCCCTTAGGGCATTCTGCTGAGTACCCGGTCAAGCATCTTGGCCATGGTGGGACTAGGCGAGCCTTCGCAAAGTGGCGCCGGATACCTGATTCTCTCCGCCTTCCTGAGCCATTCCTGGCCACAGATGATTTTCAGAATAAACAATTATGACAAATACAAAACAAGGTGCCCGGTATCAAGTTTACTTACTTGGGTATCTAGGCGATTGCAGCTTAGGCCCGCATCCTCGGTGGTGTCCGACACTCTACTTTCGATCCGAAGTGCACATCGCTTCGAGCTTCAGGCTGAAGAAGTGCTTGACAGTCCGCGGACCCTCTGGATTGAACTCCCACATCCAGAGAAGCCGGCGTTGGCACGGCAACATCCGTCGGATTAACATCACTTGAATTATGCTGACAAGGTTAATGTCCCTCTCAAGAAGCTCTCGGATGCGGCTCTGCAGTATTGGTACATCACCAGCGGGCCCCCAATTCCGTCCTATGTCGGTCCAAGACGCTAGTTGTGACGGAGGGCCCGAGCGGAACTCGGGGGCGGCCACCCACTTTGTGCCTCTGGGAGCCGTGACATAAAACCACCTCCGTTGCCATACATCGGATACTTCTGGGAAAGAACCCTCTGGCCATGGGGCATCAGCGTTCCTGCTTATTACGGCATCTCCGCACTCCGCGTGTCCCCCCTCGATCATCTTCGGTTTCACATTGAAGGTCTTGAGCCATAAGCCGAAGTGTGGGGTGACATGGAGGAAGGCCTCGCACACTATAATGAACGACGAGATATGGAGGATAGCGTCCAGAGCTAGATCATGAAAATCCAACCTATAATAGAACATGAGCCCCCTCACAAAAGGATCGAGGGTGAGGCCCAAGCCACGGAGGAAGTGAGGAACGAACACGACGCACTCATTGGGTTCCGGTGTAGGGATGGCCTGCCCTGGAGCAGGAAGCTTGTGCTGGATGTCGGCGGTCAGATATCCGACATCCCTAAGCTTCGCAATGTCCTCCTTTTGAATCGAGGAGGCCACCCACCGGCCTTGAGGGTTGGATCCGGACATATTGGAGGATCCGGGGTGTTGGAGTTTAGATCTCGGGTGTTAGAACTCGAGGTGCGAGAAGGCGCGAGCGAGGTGGAAAAGAGGCATAGGCCTCGGCCCCTTTTATAAAGGGGGTGAATATCAAGGGTCCTTAGGGTGACCGCTTGAGGTTTACCTTACGGCACACGGAATCATACCAACGGTCGTCATAGGGCTACGCACGCCCTCACTAATGGAAGATCACGTAATAAGAGGAACACGATCTCTGCCTCGACAGGACGTGCCAATAAAACCGCCTCGCAGCGCGAGTCGAGGTGGGGCGAGAAGCACCGGTTCGTGTCGAACTGGGCCACGATGCGAAGGCACGGCATATGAAGATTGCCAGTGGTTCAGATTTATGCTATGTTCCCTACAATGGTGTGTAAGAATCCCCTTGTGGATCCGGACACGATCAAAGTGTTCGATAATTACTTTGGAGTATTCGGAGAAGGAACCCGCCCTGCAATGCCGAAGACAAGACTGCGCGCCGGACTCATTGTCATAGAAGCCTGGTTCGAGGGCTACCGAGGAGTCCCGGATTAGGGTATTCGGACAGCGGACTATATACATCGTCCGGACTATTGAAGCGTGAAGATACAAGACTCAAGACTTCGTCCCTGTCCGGATGGAACTCTCCTTGGCGTGGAGGAAGCTTGGCACCGGATATTATAGTTCCTTCCTTGTAACCGACTCGTGTAAACCCTAGCCCTCTCCGGTGTCTATATAAACCGGAGAGGTTGGTCCTTAGAAGGCCGATCACAATTACAATCATACCATCATAGGGTAGATTCTAGGTTTAGCCTCTCACGATCTCGTGGAGATCTACTCTTGTACTACCCATATCTTCAATATTAATCAAGCAGAAGTAGGTTTTACCTCCATCGAGAGGGCCCAACACAGGTAAACATTGTGCCCTTGCTTCCTGTTACCATCAGCCTAAGACGCATGATCGGGACCCCCTACCCGAGATCCGCGGTTTTGACACCGACAGGCGTAGCTGTCGACCTGCTCAGTGAGCGATTGAAGGGCCATCAAACCTTTTGGGGACGGCACAGTGGAACTCTCAATGAAAGCACCAATTTCGTGTCAAACCTGGCGGATCTCGGGTAGGGGGTCCTGAATCGTAAGGCCTAAGGTCGATGGTAACAGAGAGAGGTGACACGATGTTTACCTGTGTTCGGCCTCTCTATGGAGGTAATACCCTACTTCCTCGCTTGATTGATCTTGATGAATATGAGTATTACAAGAGTTGATCTACCACGAGATCGTAATGGCTAAACCCTAAAAGTCTAGCCTGTATAACTAAGGTAATGAATCTCTCCCTTCCGGACTAACTCCTCCGGTTCATATAGACACCGGGAGGATCTAGGGCTACACAAGTTCGGTTACAAAGGAAAAGAATCTACATATCCGATCGCCTAGCTTGCCTTCCACGCCAAGGAGAGTCCCATCCGGACACAGGTGGAGTCTTCGGTCTTCGTGTCTTCACAGCCCATCAGTCCAGCCCATGGCTAACAGACCGGACGCCCAAGGACCCCTTAGTCCAGGACTCCCTCAGCGCCCGCGCCAAGTAAATCTTCAAAGAGGAAGGAGAACGACAACACGGGAGAGCCTTCATCAAAGAGGTATGTATTTTTAATCATGCCCCTGGCAGTCACATCAAACTATTACATTATCCGCTGTGTCTTATCAGAAAAAGCGTTCGCCGGAATATGTCCGGGGATCCTGCCGGCCGCGCCTCCACAAGTCAGGTTCCTGACCCTGCTTTAAAGGCGAGGGCTGATACGAGAGTGACGCCGGATTGTCCTTCGGCAGAGGACTCAGATGATGTATCCGTCACAAACTCTGAAGTGGAAAGCGCCATGAATCATCGGCACCGGCGGGCCGCTCTTTGCAACCCGAGCTTTACAAAAGTGGCATTCAATGCCTTCAGCTCGGCTGATGCATACATCTGAGCTGCTTGAGATGGGCTTACCAAAGCCACAGACCAACATTTGAAAGATATGCGGGTAAGTACACATTTGTACAAATCTGATAATTATGTACCAGTAGCCCCCGAGACTTGAAGCAGTTGATACAACTGATTTAAGGATCATTGTATAACCAGGTGCTCATAGAGTAGACCAGCTTGTTGTCTCAAGAGCTGGAAAAGTGTCGGGCCCAGCTAGCTGCAGCTACCGCCGAACTGGAGAAATCCAAGAAGGCATCGCCTGTTAATGTTCCCCTCCATCGAGAAAATATAATAATATACCAGTAATATTAAAACTTTTTGTACTCCCCATGTCAGGACCGTTAGATCAACTGAAGGAGGCCCTGAAAGTCGCGCAAGCGGGGGAACAAGAGGCCAAAAAGCAACTGGCCGCACGCGAACGTGTGTTGACACGGGTCAGGGATGAGAAAAATAAGCTGCAGGATTGCAACACCATGTTGGGCGAAGAACTAAAAGATGTGCAAGCCCAGCTGGCCGACTCCGTGAAGGAGAATACGAGACTATGAGGCGGCATATTCAGTATGCTTTTCGAACTTTGTCCCTTTATAATTCGGCAAGGGTGGGAACTGACAGATTTATGTCCGCAGGTATGCTGACTGGCTGTCCCGAAGAGGAAATGTCCGAATCTCAAGGTGACCTGTTACAAGAGTTTTCCCAAATGCACGAGCGAGTTCGGCAAACAATGCAGAGTGTTGCCAAGGCTTTATCGCCATCCGCCTCCCCTCTAGGAAGTATGGCGGAGGTCGTGGAGCTATTCAAAGGAGCACGACAGCGTATTCGATTGTGGAAGATATCAGTCTGCCGAGAAGGTGCGCGAGAGGCCTGGGCCATGGTGAAGACACGGTACACCAATGTTGATCCTAATCATATGGCCCGGTTCAGGCCTAAAGGGTCAGATGGAAAAGAAATTCCAGTTAGTTTAGTATATGACCAAGTAAAGTTAGCCGCCAAATATTTCCAACAGGATTGTAAGCTAGACAGCCTGTTAGACGGTATAGAGGAAGAAGTTTTAAAGTCCAAGTGACTATGTACTTCAATTGTCATAATTGTCCCTAGCCGGATTATAAAACAATTGTCATGGCAGACCTTTTCGCTTCGACCTCTGGATCCGAAGGTGCGGAGTGTTTCCGAATACCAAAGCGGCAATATAGACCAGGGGTTCATAGTGTAATGAGTGTGAAAACATCTTTGGTCTGCCGACCGAATATTCCCTTAAGAACGCTAGCTTTCGAATTCACCCAGTCTGAGGTACACATCCGGATGACCCGGCAGTAACAATCACAGAGGTGCTCCCTTTATGCCCTAGCCGAACAAACGGGAATGTAGGGAATAAGCACAGGAGCCAGGCAACCCAGCTTGGCAAAAACTTAAGTCATAACGATGCATATAATGGCGAAGAAAAGGTACATATGAGGAAAATACACATATGTGGTGGGCTTGATGCCCGGAAAATAATAATAAAAAGCTTCTGTACAAGAAGCCCCCAGGTATTATTGGCGTACATATTTAAGGATGTGTACGTCATAGGTGCGCGGTTTAGCCGCACGAGAGCTTGAAGCTAAAAAAGCGAAAAGAGAGAAAAAAGTAATGGAAACAAAAGGGAGAAGAAGACGAACAAAGAGTTAAGCTCTAGGCATAGAATCTTCGGAGTCTGGCCGCGTTCCATGGGTTCGGTTCTAAGCGGTTATTTGATGCATCACGCAGGCGGTACGCTCCTCTGGTGAGAACTTCGTCAATGATGAAGGGACCCTCCCACTTGGGCTTGAGTTTGTCCTTTTTCTTCTCTAGCAAGCATAGAACGAGTTCGCCAACATTATAAGTCTTGGCACGCACTTCTATGCTTTGATATCTGCGAGCCTGCTATTGATAAAATGCGGAACAGGCTTTTGCGACGTAGCGCTCCTCCTCTAGGGCATCTAAGCTGTCCTGCCGATCAAGCTTGGCCTCCCTCTCTTCATACATGCGCACTCGAGGTGAGTCATGAATAATGTCGCAGGGCAACACAACCTTTGCGTCGTACACCATGAAGAAGGGTGTGTATCCGGTAGTGCGATTGGGCGTGGTCCGCAGCCCCCAGAGTACGGAGCCGAGCTCCTAAACCCAGTGCTTGTCTGATTTCTTTCAAAGACCGCACTAGTCTAGGTTTAATGCCGCTCATACCATTAGCTCGTTCGAGTTGACCGTTTGTTTGTGGGTGATACACGGAGGCGTAATCGAGCTTAATGCCCAGATTAGCACACCAGGTTTTCACCTCATCAGTTGTGAAATTGGAGCCGCTATCGGTGATGATGTTTTGTGGGACGCCATAACGGTGCACGACACTGGATATGATTTCTATCACTGGTCCGGCTTCAGCCGTTTTAACTGATTTGGCCTCTATCCACTTAGTGAACTTATCTACCATGACCAGCAGATATTTTTTCTTATGGCTTCCTCCTTTAAGGGGTCCAACCATATCAAGCCCCCAGACCGCAAAAGGCCAAGTAACGGGGATTGTTTGTAGAGCGGTGGGGGAGGCATATGGCTTTGATTGGCGAAAAGCTGGCACCCGACACAACGTTGGACAAGGTCGTGCGCATCTTCTCGGGCCGTCGGCCAATAGAAACCTGTACGGAAGGCCTTACTTACAAGGGCCCGAGCCGCGGCGTGGTGCCCACCGAGACCGGCATGAATTTCAGCCAAGAGCTGTCGTCCCTCTTCTTCGAAGATACATCTTTGAAGTACTCCGGTAGCGCTTTTCTTGTAGAGCTCTCCGTCATGGACCTTTTTTTTGAGGGTACGCCAAAAGCGTACCTTAGCTTTATAGAAGAGAGAAAATATGTACAAGAGGTTACAATAGCGCTGGTTAAGAGTCACATCCGACCCTAACCAAGCCTCCACTCCACTCCTCACGCTACTCTACTACTAGGATACACGTTGTCCTCCAAACGCTCCTACCATGGGCCAAGTCCTCAAGTCGTCGAAGATCATGTCCACCGTATCCCACTTGTTCTTGATCTGGCCCGATCCGAACACCCTGGCGTCCCTCTGTTTCCATAGTGTCCAGCAGATAAGCATTACAAATGTGTCGAATATTTTCCGAGTTTGCTTGTGTATTCGCTTTCTGGCTCCTGACCACCATCGCACCAACCTAGAATCATTTGCTGGGCAAAGATCCATCCTCAATCCCATCCTAGCAATGCAACTAGACCACACTTACCATGAGAACACACACTGCTGCAAAATATGGTCGACCGTGTCTTCCTCCTGGTCACATAGGCAGCATTTTGACGCTTGGTCTTGCAACTAATGTCTAGTCCTTCTATTCGCCGTCCATAATCGATATTGCACTGCCAGCTGCATGAAGATCTTACATGCAAGAGGTGCCCAACATTTCCAGATGGCTCCGAAAGAGTGGAAACGAACTCCTCCCTCACAAAGCATCTTATAAGCTGAAGATGCAGAGTAGACTCCGGACACATTCCACGCCCAGATGGGGCTATCCTCAGTCTGGGCGTCAAGTTGCACCTCCGAAATGATCTCCCAAAGTCCGATGAACTGGGCTAGGCCCTCCGTGCATAAGTTAACCACCACATCATTCATCCATGCGTGCATGCACATAGCATCGCGCACCAACCTCTTATTGGCCACTTGGGTACGGACCGTCGCCGCGACCAGAGGGGCAATATCCGTAATGGTTGCACCGTGGAGCCACCGATCTTTCCAAAACAGTATTTTCTCTCCCGCTCCCACCTTCCATTTGACGAGGCTCCCGAAAGTTTGATTTATCTTTTTGTCCGCGGTTAAGTTGAGACCCAACCAATGCCTGGTAGCATCCGTACGTCGGAGCCATTCTCATATTAATCTTAGAGCAATGCTATGCTTAAAGAGATCAATGACGCCCAATCCTCCCATGTGCTTTGGCCTACATACTCTTGCCCAAGATACCACACATTTGCCACCATTCACTTCCTCTGTCCCGGCGCAAAAGAAGGCCCTACATCCTCTGTCCACTATTTCTAGAGCCCATTTAGGCGCCTCCGCAATCATGAGATGGTGAGTGGCCCGCGCCCTCATTACTTGGTTGATAAGGATAAGCCTTCCAGGTCTAGTCACCAAGCCCCTTTGCCATCCCGGCAGAATGTGCAAGGCCGCATCCACCACCGGCTGCCACTCGGATCTTTTGAGCTCTCTTATGCTTAGCTGAAGCCCAAGATATTTGCACGGGAAAGTGGCAATCTTCCAGGGTAGTGCCGACTTAACCAGCTCTTCATCCACGTCGTCCGCCCGGATCATGATTGCCGCAGATTTGGCAAAGTTCACTTTGAGCCCGGATGCTGCTCCAAAGATGGTGAGAGCTTCCTTAACGAACAAGAGGTCTGGCCATGTGGGTTTGATAAAAAGAACCACATCATCCGCATATAAGGACAAGCGCTGCATCGGGCTACATCCATTGATGGTACTCATCACTCAAGCCTCATGTGCCTTGATAATGATTTCCGTAAGAACATCCATAGCAATAACAAAGAGAAAGGGTGAAATCGAATCCCCTTGCCTAAGACCCTTGGCGTGCATGAACTTGTCACCTGCGCAGTCATTCACTATCACTCTCGAACTAGCAGTAGTCAGAAGAGTGGCGATCCAAGATATCCACCGCTCCAAAAACCCTTTGATTCGTAAAACTTCAAACAAGAAAGGCCACGACAGTGAATCAAAGGCTTTGGTTATGTCCAACTTGAACATCACTCCTTTGGCTTTCCTTTGATGCATCGAGCTGGCCATTTGCCTCACCAGAAGGAAGTTATCATGTAGGCATCACCCCTTGATGAATGCAGACTGGTTCGAGTTAACAAGCTCTCCCATGCGTGGTCTGAGTCTTGCGGTTAGGAGCTTGGACGCAATCTTGGGCATGCTGTACACAAGGCATATCGGACGGAAGTCGAAGACAGAACATGCCTCCGGAGACTTCGGTAGTAGTGTGATCAAGGCTTGGTTAAGTCTCCCAAAACCCCTACCGTTTCCAAGGAAAAGTTGATGTATCGCAGCAATGAGATCCGCCTTTATAATCTCCCAAGCTTTCTGGAAAAACAAGCCAATGAACCCATCCGGCCCAGGTGCCTTGTCCGAGGCAACTCCTTGATGACCGCCCAAATCTCCTCCTCGGTAAACACACGATCCTGCTCCGAGAGGTCTACGTGAGCAACACCGAGGCCCTCCAAGTCGAGAGTGAATTCTCGAGCCACATCCTTGCCCAACAAATCTTTATAAGCATTGTAAAAAGCTTCCTCCTTGCCTTACTGATCCGTGATGATGCGCCCCTCAATGGTCAGAGAAGGTATATAGTTCTTCATGCGCCTCCCATTCGCAACCAAGTGAAACAGTTGCGTGTTTGCATCCCCTTCTTTTAACCATGTAATTCTCGACCTTTGTCTAGCAATGGTCCTCTCTAGTGAAGCTAGACCTAGCACCAGTTGCTTAAGAGTTCTCCTAAGCCATCTTTCCTCCTCCGTGAGCATGCGGTTTTCTTGAGCACAGTCGAGCCGCATGATGACAATATTTGCGATGGCAATTTGCAACTTGATGTTTCCGATCTCCTTTTGACCTCATGTGGCAAGCACTCTAGCCGTGTTACGAAGCATGATATCTAGCCACATGAAGGGGTCGGTGATAGCCGGATCACAAATCCAAACCTCCTTGACGACATCCAAAAACCCGTCCATTTTGACCCAAAAATTCTCGAAATGGAACCTTCTCTCAGTATGCATAGCTTCTTGTAGCGTGAGGTGCAACGGACAATGGTCCGAGTACTCAGTGGATAATGCTTGCAGTAAGCAATCCGGGTGATCAAGCTCCCAATCAACAGAGACGAACGCACGATCTATCTTAGTTAGCGTGGGCGTCTCCCTTTCGTTGCTCCACGTAAATTTGTGCCCGTGCAAGAAGAGCTCCTTTAGCGCATTGTTGTCCACAAATGCTTGAACTTCCCCATCATTCTCCGATCCAAGTTAGCGTTATTTTTATCTGTCGCAAAAAGTATGAGGTTGAAGTCACCAATCACTAGCCATGGACCTGGACATAGCGATCTCTGCTCCGATAACTCGTTCAGGAAGTTGATCTTATGTTCGTCCTCCTGCAGCCCATAAACTACGGTCAACCACCATGGCGTCCCCTACTTTGGCGAAACATATCCTGTGATGCAATGAGCATCGTTGACAAAGTTTGTCACAAGTACCCTCGTGGTGTCCCAAGCCACGAAAATACCACCTCTAGTCTCCGACCCCGGTAAGTAGGTAAAACCATCATAGTTAGGACCCATGCATTGCAAGATTACATAAATGTCCACTACCTCTAATTTAGTTTCTAAGATGCAAACAATCGCCGCATGAATGGAGTCCACGAAACCTCTAAGCGCCTTCCTCTTGGCCGGACTGTTAAGGCCTCTAACATTCCAGCATACTAACTCCAAGGCGTTGCACGACATCAGACCAAGATGACTCCAACACCACCGGTGCATAAGCACCTACTGCGCCAAAATAGGCTCATCCATCCCTGTCTCCCCTACTAGGTTGAGTGGTATTGCCTTCCCGAAGATAGCCGCGATGGCCCTCAATTGCGGCTCCTGTAGCGCGAGTCGAAGACCGTACGTAGTTGACCTAGCGCGTCCTCGGAGACCGCCAGATCATCGCAGTCAAAGCCCAAGGTTTTCAGCAGCACCGTTTAGGCTGCCGAGGCCTTCGTCTTCCTAGCGCCACCGGAACAAACCAAGCGTGTAGTGCGGTGCGGCGTGAACGGGTCTTGGCCTGTTTTGACTCCTCTCAACCCTTCGAATTCCTTAAGAAACGGTGGCGCAAGCTTCTTGAGCAGACCCGCGCAAAATGCCTTGATGTTGCCCAGCGCAGCAATTTCCTTGGGCGAAAGGTGTTCTTCGTTGCGCTGCGTAGGAACCACACAAGCCAGCACGTTGTTCTCACTCTGCCACGGCATCTGCATGCATGAACCGGACGTAGTCCCATCCGCACCTACAGTGCCAGCATCTCTCTCCTGTAGCATGGCCCCCAGGTCTGTAGCATTTCTCCCTGAGCCCACCACTACTCCATCCGGCAGATGCAGTAGCGCATCCCTCACCGGGGCCCACCCATCCGCTGGCGTGTCGGGCAGCAGCGCGGTAGGCATCTCCTGCCTGGTCTCCTCCTCTTTTCCAGAGCGGGATTGGTCGGGCATCTGCGCGGCTGGCATCTCCAGCCTAGTTTCCTCCGCTCTCTCAGTAGCAGGCCCCACAAGCCGGCCCACCACTAGACACTCAGTCTCCTCCACTGCGATTGGGCTGGAAGAAACGGAGTCCCCCAAATCCGCGTCCTGGCCAGTCACCTCCATATCTTTATCTGCCTCCTCGGGATCCGCGGCGATCACATTGTCAACCATCGGCTGGCAAATCTCCTCTTTCTCATTATCAATTTCCTTGGGATCCGCAGCGGACTCAATCAACAGCAACGGCCGAACATGCTCCCTGGCCATACCTGGGTCAAAAGGCTCCTCTGACTGGCCAATAGGCGTGCGCGCCTTTGGCTTGTCATCGCCGCAGCATGCGCAGGCGTGGCCCCACGGTCCCTGGTCGGATCTTCTGCGGCCGGCCGTGCCACGGGATCCACATGCACCACAGCCTCCTTACTCGCCGCAGTGACCAGAGGCGCACGCGCCGTTGCCGCCATGCTGAGCGCCATTGGCGGGATTCTCCAGTCGGATGGCCCGATGCGCGCCATCAAGGCATTCATGTACGAACCACCATGCGCCCCGCTAGCCCTCGTGCCGCCGCGGTGATCATGCACTCCCCTCATCCACGGCAGTACACGCCACTCTCTCCAGCCAGAAAAAATCTCCGGCGTCCTCCGGTAACCCGCTCTGGCCGCTGCCATCGAAACTTGGCGGCCTCATCCAGCACTCTGGGCCCTCATGTTCACGTAGCCTCCCAATGTGGATGAGTGTTTTGTATTCCAGCAATGCTCTAGACGTGGGCAACCTCGCCGCCGGACCACCATTCACCTTCGGCTCCGGTACCCAGAGACGCTTTCCCACAGGCACCTCATCTGGATCGATACACCATGCTCGAAGCTTGAATAGGGACAAGTCTTCTCTATTCTCAGTCTCTGGCGCCAAGCTCTCCACTAGACACGACGAGCCAAGAAGCTCCGCCGCCATCTCAGTCATCCACGCATGAGATGGAATCCCCTCTATCATGATGTCAACTTGCGAGCGCATCACCCTAGTAATAGCTTGAGCTTGCTTGAGCCATGGTTTTACGAAGAGCTTGAAGAATCCGTGCTCGACGGTGCCCGCCGCCAAGGCCCTGTTACGCAACTCCGGTGCTGCGAAGACCACCAAGAAATCCTCAGGATGGAATTTGTGAACGGAAAACCGGTGGCGGGGTATGTGCAATTCCTCCGACAGGGCTTCATCCGCCTCCTGGCATGACACCGCTGGTCGTGTGCCGCCCACATAGGCAACCACCGCCAGCCTCAGGCGCTGTTCGAGATCCTCCATCTCCGGCGTGCGGCGCAACACGCAGACAGAACCAGTAGCAGCAGCTACAACCGGAGCCTGCCCAAACCCCACAGGTGAAGTGTCGACCGGGACTGGCGAGGACCTCTCCATGGGAGCGGCCTGCCTAGCCGCCGGCGACAGCCTGTTCGCGGGTCCGACCTGCACCAACGGCTACGAAGCACACGCTACCTTAGCCACGGCATCCTGCCGGAGATCCTCCTCTGACCTGTGGCTCCGAGGCCGCTTGCACTCCGTTGATATGTGGCCCTCCAAACCACACCAGATGCAGAGCGGAGGGAACCAGCAGTCTTTCCGATGGTGACCTTCACGGAAGCACTTGAAGCAGAGGCCAAATAAGTCCGCCAGGATCTCCCTCCGTTTCAGCGACGAGGCTGGCGAGCGCGACGAACGCGACCGGAAGCCACCCGCCACCGCTTGATTCTGAAAAGCCTTACTTTTGCGCCACAGTGCCTTGCACGACGGTCCCGTCTTGCGGCACAACAAGGCACAGCCCGCTGGCGGACCCGGAACGTGACCAGCCGGCGCTCCTCCAGCTCCGGTCGAGAG
Organism: Aegilops longissima; assembly: GCA_021605205.1. NCBI lineage: Eukaryota > Viridiplantae > Streptophyta > Magnoliopsida > Poales > Poaceae > Aegilops > Aegilops longissima. The sequence continues at coordinate 565,605,848 of CM038676.1, read as the reverse complement.
GCCCTCCGAGCCGGACGACCCTGGCAATCCCAAGCCAGAGACGATGGGCTGAGGCCTTGAGGAAACCAACGCCGGACTAGCGGGTCCAGACGCCATGGCGGATCCCGCACTAGAGCGGGACCGACGAGGAGAAACGCCGGGGCCCGGACGGCCGCCGGCGAGGGAGGGTGGGCGCCGGGCCCGGGGCGGCCTCCGGCAGAGAGGGAGGTGGACACCGGGGCCGGAGTGGCCGCCGGCAGGGAGGGGTAGGTGGGGGAAGGTTCGCTCGCTCGCGACCTGCTGCTCCTATGTTCGTGCCTTTAATGTAGTGCTATGGACCTTCCGTCATGGACCTTGTAGGCTTTCGAATGTCGGACAATGCAGCGAGCCTCATTCTGATCCTCAGGGAGCGCTCGCCTATTAAGGTAGGCCAAGAAGGGTTCGGTCCATGGGGCAATTACTTCCATGATAAGATGGGCCGATGGTGTTATTTCAGTGGCTGAGCCCCCGATGATATCGGTATTGAGTTCGGAATCTGGGGGTATGATCAGATCGGGACTGGTGTTGCTGCTCTCCCCTTGCTACATCACGGATGGCTTGAAGAGCCTTTCCAGGAATATGTTAGGCGGTACAGGATCGCGCTTGGTGCCGATGCAAGCAAGGACATCCGCCGCTTGATTACTTTCTCGAGCCACATGATGAAACTCGAGCCCCTCGAACCGAGCCGACATTTTGAGAACGACGTTACGATAAGCCACCATCTTCTGATCTTTGGCGTCAAAATCTCCATTTATTTGGGATATTGCGAGGTTCGAATCCCCGTGCACCTCCAGGCATTGTATGCCCATGGAGATAGCCATCCGAAGACCATGCAATAAGGCCTCATATTCGGCTGCATTGTTGGAGTCTGTGTGTAATATTTGGAGTACATACTTAATTGTGTCTTTGATGGGGGACGTTAAGACAACGCCCGCTCCTAAGCCCGCCAGCATTTTGGAACCATCGAAGTGCATGACCCAGCTGGAGTATGTGCCGCACTCTTTAGGGAGTTCGCCCTCTGTCCATTAGGCGACGAAGTCGGCCAGTACTTGGGATTTTATGGCCCGGCGCGGTTTGTATGTTATGTCGAATGGAAGGAGCTCAATGGCCCACTTGGCAATCCGGCCATGGCATCGCGGTTGTTTATTATGTCATTGAGTGGTACTTCAGAAGCCACCATGATTGAGCACTCTTGAAAGTAGTGTCGTAGCTTCCGGGATGCCATGAAGACCGCGTATTCTATCTTTTGGTAATGAGGGTACCGGGATTTGCATTGTGTGAGGACAGTGGATACGTAGTATACCGGCTTCTAAAGCGGGAATTTGTGTCTGTCCTCCTCTCATTCGACAACGAGCACCGCACTCACGACCTGGTGTTGCCGATATGTATAATAACATGGGTTCGCCGACATTCGGTGCAGCCAGGATTGGGTTGCTCGCTAAAAGATCCTTTATTTCTTCTAGTCCGGCCGTTGCCGCATCCGTCCACTCGAAGTGGTCGGTGCGTCGGAGAAGGCGATAAAGTGGCAATGCTTTTTCACCTAGTATGGAGATAAAGCGGCTTAAAGCTGCCACACATCCGGCTAGTTTTTGGACCTGTTTAAGGTCTGTTGGCGTAGCCAGCTGTGACAAGGCTCGGATTTTGGCTGGGTTTGCCTCAATTCCTCTATTGGAAACGATGAAGCCCAGCAGTTTCCCAGCGGGAACGCCGAAAACACACCTTTTTGGATTGAGCTTGATGTCATATGTACGGAGGTTGTCGAATGTGAGACACAGATCGTCTATCAATGACTCAACGTGCCTAGTTTTGATGACGACGCCATCCACATATGCTTCAACTGTCTTGCCGATCTATTTCTCCAGGCATGTTTGAATCATGCGTTGGTAGGTGGCACCGGCGTTTTTGGGTCCGAAGGGCATTGTGTTGAAGCAGAACGGCCCATATGGGGTAATGAATGCCGTTGCGGCTTGGTCGGACTCCTTCATTTTGATTTGATGGTATCCGGAGTATGCGTCGAGGAAACACAGTGAGTCATGTCCGGCAGTAGCATCAATAATCTGATCGATGTGAGGGAGGGGAAAGGGATGCTTAGGGTAGGCCTTGTTGAGGTCTTTGAAATCGTTCATAGGCGCCATGATTTATCCTTATTTGGCACCATCACCAGGTTTGGTAGCCAGTACGGGTGTTTTATTTCTCTGATGAATCCGACCTCGACTAACTTGGCTAGCTCCTCCCCCATAGCTTGCCGTTTGGGTTCAGAAAAGCACCACAGTGTTTTCTTGACCGGTTTATATCCCTTCAATATGTTGAGGCTGTGTTCGGCCAACCTGCGTGGGATTCCTGGCATATCAGAAGGGTGCCAGGCGAATATGTCCCAGTTCTCGCGCAGGAACTCTCGTAGTGCGGCGTCAACCATTGGGTCCAGCTGTGCCCCGATGGATGTTTTCTTCATGGGGTCTGTCGGGTGGACTTGAAATTTGACTATTTCATCTGCTGGTTTAAAGGAGGTGGATTTGGGTCGCTTGTCCAGGATTACGTCCTCCCTATCCACCGTGGAGCGCAGTACGGTTAACTCTTCGGCCGCGAGGGCTTCAGACAGTACCTCGAGGGCCAGGGATGCGGTTTTGTTTTCGGCACGGAGTGCTATGTACGGATCACTGGAAAGAGTGATAATACCATTGGGCCCGGGCTTCTTGAGCTTCATGCACCCATAATGAGGTATAGCTTGGAAGCGTGTAAACGCATCTCGCCCCAATAGGGCGTGATATCCACTGTCAAAAGGGGCCACTTGGAAGGTTATCTCTTCGGACCGATAATTCTCCCGCGTGCCGGATACCATGTCGAGCGTGATTTTTCCCGCGCATCGCGCCTCCCGACTGGGAATGATTCCTCAGAAGGTCGTGCTACTTTGCTCGATGCGGCTCTTGTCTATTTCCATTTTGTTGAGTGTGTCCTCATAGATGAGGTTTAATCCGCTGTCGCCGTCCATGAGCACTTTGGTGAGCCGAAAACCATCCACAATTGGATTGAGGACCAAGGTGGCTGGTGCCCGGACTGTCCGGAATGTTGGTTCGTCACTAGCATTGAAAGTTATGGCCATGTCATTCCAAGGGTTTATTGCTGCGACGTGGCAGACTTCGGCGAGGTCGCGGAGGGCCCTTTTGCGCCGATTGTTTGAAGCGAAAGTATCGAAGACCATCAATACCCTGAGGTCGTCGTCATCTGAGGGGTGTTGCTCTGAGGTATTTTTGGTGAGGATATCCTTGCCGCTCTTGGCCACTTGCCTGAGTATCCAACATGCTCTAATGTTGTGGGTTGGTATGGTATCCGGTGTTGTGTGTATTTTGCATGGCCTATCGAGCCATCCCTCCAGAATTGTTCCACGCCCCGTAATGGGCTTAGATTTCTTTATTACTGGGTCAGGCGCCCTGCGAGGGTGCATCCTTTTTGCCCGGACGGGGGGTTGAGTGGAAACCGGTGGTTCCCAACGAGCTGCCTGAGTTTTCCAGGCGCTTTCCATTATGCAGTACTTCTATACTATGGTTGCCAAGTCAGCGAAGTGTAATACACGACGGCGGTTGATGGCTTTGAGGATTCCTTCGTCCATGCAATTATTGCAGAATACTGAGATCGCGTCTTCATCGCGACAATCTTTAATCTTGTCTTTGACAAGGAGGAATCTGGCCCAAAAGTGATGGACTGTTTCCTGAGACTGTTGTCATATGTACATGAGATCGTGTATGTCTGGGTGGGTGGGTGGCTTTAAATCCGAACCCTGACCCAATTCTGAGCTTAATAGTTCGGGCTCCGGGATATCAACCGATTATTCAGGTCCACCGTCTGATTCTAGGTTCAGAGGACAGGGCATGTCATTTCATGGACAGGTATCCAGCTCTTTGAGCTTGGAAATCCGAACATAATTCGTTCTCAATATATAGGAAGATTTTTTGTTTTTCTCATCTACTACCGCTATCTGATGGGTGATCGGCGGAGATTTGATTTCTCTCTAATCGGGTTTAAGCCCAATCCGATCGTAGTCTGTAGCGACCCCCAAGGCGGCGATGCGATCCAGGAGTTCATTTAAAAATAACAACTCCATCGGATCTATCCGTTTCGAGTATTCGAGTCAACACAGAGGCGATTTTCGATGACCCGAGAAATGTCGCCCGGCTTAACGGAGACGGCGGTCATGGTAAAGCCGCCCAGCCGGAGGTTTAACTGAGGCCAGGGCTCCTCGAAGGTGATCACATCCTTGATAACAAGCGAGCCATCAATCCTGTCTTGACGTCTGGCAGAACTCTCAATGAAAGCACCAATGTCGGTGTCAAAACCGGCGGATCTCGGGTAGGGGTCCCGAACTGTGCGTCTAAGGTCGATGGTAACGGGAGGCAGGGGACACGATGTTACCAGGTTGGGCCCTCTCTATGGAGGTAATACCCTACTTCTGCTTGATTGATCTTGATGAATATTAGTATTACAAGAGTTGATCTACCACGAGATCGTAATGGCTAAAACCCTAGAAGTCTAGCCTTTATGATTGTGATCGCCTCTATGGACTAAACCCTCCGGTTTATATGGACACCGGAGGGGACAAGGGTTGTACAAAGTCAGTTACAGAGAAAGGAATCTTCATATCCGAAAGCCAAGCTTGCCATCCACGCCAAGGAGAGTCCCATCGGGACACAGGTGAGAGTCTTCGGTCTTGTATCTTGATAGCCCATCAGTTTGGCCCATGTCACATGGGCTGAATGCCTGAGGACCCCCTAATCTAGGACTCCCTCACATAGCACTATGCATTTTCAAACTTTTTGGTAACTTGTTGCTAAAGGGGGAGAAATGTATAGATCATAGGCTTCGAGAGAGAGAGAGTGTGTGTGTGTGTTTTGCTTCTTTGTCTCTCCTGCTATTTGGTTGAACTTTATTGTGTGCTTGTTTGATACTATATGTCCTTGTGTGAGATACTTGTATGATCATGTGTTTAATCATATGTTACTTTAATGCTTGCTTGGATAATACTATCTCTTATATCCCATATATGATCATTCACTTTACTTAGTGATGAGTGCATGCTTTTAACTTCTATCATTTTGAGCGCTCCACCAAGATGTATGTGACATGGAAGAGTGACCCATGATCCTAATTGATTGTGCATTTGCATTCAAAAGAAAATCTTAAATAATGCACAAATTTAGGGGGGGCTCTTGCTTATCACATACTTCTCAAAGCGACGATGTATTTCAATCTTATTATCATTTGTCGAAGCTTTGATCTATATGTTGTCATCAATTACCAAAAAGGGGGAGATTGAAAGTGCAACTATCCCTGGGTGGTTTTGGTAATTATTAACAACATATAGCTCATTGAGCTAATGCTATTTCAAGATAAATATTTCAGGAAAGCTCAATGATTGGCATGGAATGGATTAGGAATGCGGACCCTTCAAAATGCTAAGGACACATATTGGCTCAAGCTCAAGGCTCTACATTTTACTTTTAGTGATACAAGATCTCATTGAGTCCATTGGAAAAGCCAATACTATTAAAAGGGGATGAGGTGTTGCTTAATGGCTTACTTGCTCAAAATGCTTAGTGATATGCTCCAAAAACCCTCAACCACTTTCTCATATCCACATTTGTCCCAAACCAAAAGTCAAACTTCGCCACACGAAACATTCTATTAAAGCGCCACCGAGTTCACTTGTCATAACCAACGCCACAAACCCTAATCACTTGGTCTCACCGATAGGGATCTCGGTCTCACCGAGATGGGATTACAAACTCTCTGTTTCCCTTCGTAGCGTTTCGGTCCAACCAAGATGAGCGATCGGTCCCACGAGTTTGCAATGCAAACTCTCTGTTTCCCCTTCGTAGCGTTTCGGTCTCACCGAGACAAGCGAATCGGTCCCACGAGTTTGCACGACCAACTCTGGTTAGCTTATTACAAAAGTCGGTCTCACGAGTTTGTATGTCGGTCTCACGAGATACGTTATGCCCTAACCCTAATGACATCGGTCCCACCGAGTTGACATGTCAGTCCCACCGAAAAGCCTAACGTTCACATTTTGAACTAAATCGGTCTGACCGAGTTTTCTGATTCGGTTCCACCCAGTTTGGTGAATTGTGTGTAACGGTTAGATTTTGTGTGGAGGCCATATATAGCCCTCCACCCACTCTTCATTCGTAGAGAGAGCCATCAGAACATGCCTACACTTCCAGCATACATTTTCTGAGAGAGAACCACCTACTCATGTGTTGAGGTCAAGATATTCCATTCCAACCACATAAATCTTGATCTCTAGCTTTCTCAAAGTTGCTTTCCACTCAAATCATCTTTCCACCAAATCCAAAACCGTGTGAGAGATTTGAGTGTTAGGGAGACTATCATTTGAAGCACAAGAGCAAGGATTTCATCATAAACACACCATCTATTACCTTTTGGAGAGTTGTGTCTCCTAGATTAGTTAGGTGTCACTTGGTAGCCTCCGTCAAGATTGTGGAGTTGAACCAAGGAGTTTGTACAGGCAAGGAGATCGCCTACTTCGTGAAGATCTACCCTAGTGAGGCAACTCCTTCGTGGGCGATGACCATGGTGGGATAGACAAGGTTGCTTCTTCGTGGAACCTTCGTGGGTGGAGCCCTCCGTGGACTCGCGCAACCGTTACCCTTCATGGGTTGAAGTCTCCATCAACATGGATGTACGATAGTGAAGGAAATATGCCCTAGAGGCAATAATAAAGTTGTTATTTATATTTCCTTATATCATGATAAATGTTTATTATTCATGCTAGAACTGTATTAACCGGAAACTTAGTACATGTGTGAACACATAGACAAACAAAGTGTCACTAGTATGCCTCTACTTGACTAGCTCGTTGAATCAAAGATGGTTAAGTTTCCTAGCCATAGACATGAGTTGTCATTTGATTAACGGGATCACATCATTAGAGAATGATGTGATTGACTTGACCCATTCCGTTAGCCTAGCACTTGATCGTTTAGTTTATTTGCTATTGCGTTCTTCATGACTTATACATGTTCCTATGACTATGAGATTATGCAACTCCCGAATACCGAAGGAACACTTAGTGTGCTACCAAACGTCACAACATAACTGGGTGTTTATAAAGGTGCTCTACTGGTGTCTCCGATGATGTTTGTTGAGTTGGCATAGATCGAGATTAGGATTTGTCACTCCGATTGTCGGAGAGGTATCTCTGGGCCCTCTCGGTAATGCACATCACTATAAGCCTTGCAAGCAATGTGACTAATGAGTTAGTTGCGAGATGATGCATTACGGAATGAGTAAAGAGACTTGCCGGTAGCGAGATTGAACTAGGTATTGAGATACCGATGATCGAATCTTGGGCAAGTAACATACCGATGACAAAGGGAACAACGTATGTTGTTATGCGGTTAGATCGATAAAGATCTTCACAGAATATGTGGGAGCCAATATGAACATCCAGGTTCCGCTATTGGTTATTGACCGGAAATATGTCTCAGTCATGTCTACATAGTTCTCGAACCCGTAGGTTCCGCACGCTTAACGTTCGGTGACGATCGGTGTTATGAGTTTATGTGTTTTGATGTACCGAAGGTAGTTCGGAGTCCCGGATATGATCATGGACATGACGAGGAGTCTCGAAATGGTCGAGACATAAAGATCGATATATTGGATGACTATGTTTGGACATCGAAATGGTTCTGCTGAGTTCGGGCATTTACCGGAATGCCGGGAGGTTACCGGAACCCCCCGGGAAGTATATGGGCCTTATTGGGCCATAGTGGGAGAGAGAGGAGAAGGGAGCCTAGGAGGGGGCGCCCCCCCCCCCCAAGCCCAATCCGAATTGGATGCCCCCCCTTTCCTTCCTCCTTCCTCCCCCTTCCTTCCTCTCCAAGTCCAACTAGGGAAGGGGGGGAATCCTAGTCCCGGTGGGATTAGGACTCCTCCAGGGCACACCATAGAGGGCCGGCCCTCCCCCTCCTCCACTCGTTTATATACGGGGGAGGGGGCACCCCATAGACACACAAGTTGACATTGTCTTAGCCGTGTGCGGTGCCCCCTCCACCATAATCAACCTCGGTCATACCGTTGTAGTGCTTAGGCGAAACCCTGCACCGGTAAATTCATCATCATCGTCATCACGCCATCGTGCTGATGAAGCTCTCCCTTGACACTCATCTAGATCAAGAGTTCGTGGGACGTCACCGAGCTGAACGTGTGTAGATCACGGAGGTGCCGTACTTTCGGTACTAGGATCGGTCGGATCCTGAAGACGTATGACTACATCAACCGTGTTGCCATAACGCTTCCGCTTTCGGTCTACGAGGGTACGTAGACAACACTCTCCCCTTTCATTGCTATGCATCACCTAGATGGATCTTGCGTGTGTGTAGGAATTTTTTTGAAATTACTGTGTTCCCCAATAGTGGCATCTGAGCCAGGTCTATGCGTAGATGTTATATGCACGAGTAGAACACAAAGAGATGTGGGCGATAATAGTCATACTGCTTACCAGCATGTCATACTTTGATTCGGCGGTATTGTTGGATGAAGCGGCCTGGACCGACATTACGTGTACGCTTACGCGAGACTGGTTCTACCGACGTGTTGTCATTCACACAGGTGGATGGCGGGTGTCAGTTTCTCCAATTTTAGTTGAATCGAGTGTGGCTACGCCCGGTCCTTGTTGAAGGTTAAAACAGCACACTTGACGAAAAATCGTTGTGGTTTTGATGCGTAGGTAAGAACGGTTCTTGCTCAGCATGTAGCAGCCACGTAAAAACATGCAACAACAGAGTAGTGGACGTCTAACTTGTTTTTGCAGGGCATGTTGTGATGTGATATGGTCAAGACATGATGCTAAATTTTATTGTATGAGATGATCATGTTTTGTAACAGAGTTATCGGCAACTGGCAAGAGCCATATGGTTGTCGCTTTATTGTATGAAATGCAATCGCCATGTAATTGCTTTACTTTATTGTTGGCCGTAGAAGAAATAGTTGGCGAGACGACAACGATGCTTCAATGTAGATCAAGGTGTCAAGCCGGTGACGATGGTAATCATGATGGTGCTTTGGAGATGGAGATCAAAGGCACAAGATGACGACGGCCGTATAATATCACTTATATTGATTGTGTGTGATGTTTATCCTTTATGCATCTTATTTTGCTTAGTTCGGCGGTAGCATTATAAGACGACCCCTCACTAAATTTCAAGGTACACGTGTTCTCCCTGAGTATGCACCATTGCGAAAGTTTGTTGTGCCAAGACACCATGTGTTTATCGGGTGTGATAAGCTCTACGTTCACATACAACGGGTGCAAGCCAGTTTTGCACACGCAGAATACTCGGGTTAAACTTGATGAGCCTAGCATATGCAGATATGGCCTCGGAACACTGAGACCGAAAGGTCGAGCGCGAATCATATAGTAGATATGATCAACATAATGATGTTCACCATTGAAAACTACTCCATCTCACGTGATGATCGTACATGGTTTAGTTGATTTGGATCACGTGATCACTCAGATGATTAGAGGGATGTCTATCTAAGTGGGAGTTCTTAAGTAATATGATTAATTAAACTTTAATTTATCATGAACTTAGTACCTGATAGTATTTTGCATGTCTATGTTGTTGTAGATAGATGGCCCGTGCTGTTGTTCCATTGAATTTTAATGCGTTCCTAGAGGAAGCTAAGTTGAAAGATGATGGTAGCAACTACTTGGCTGGGTCGTAACTTGAGGATTATCCTCATTGCCGCCTGGAAGAATTACGTCTGGAAGCACCGCTGGGTGCAAACCCACTAGAACAACGCCGGATGTTATGAGCGTCTGGCGAGCAAAAGCGATGACTACTCGATAGTTCGATTGTGCCATGCTTTCACGGCTTAGAACTGGGACTTCAGCGGCGTTTTCAACATCATGGAGCATATGACATGTTCCGAGTTGAAGTTAATATTTCAAGCAAATCCACGATTGAGAGATATGAAGTCTCAATAAATTCTCTGACTGCAAAATGGAGGAGAATAGTTACATTAGTGAGCATATACTCAAAATGTCTGGGTATAACAATCACTTGATTCAACTGGGAGTTAATCTTCCTGTTGATAGTGTCATTGATAGAATTCTTCAATCACTACCACCAAGCTACAAGAGCTTCCTGATGAACTATAATATGCAAGGGATGAATAAGACAATTCCTGAGCTCTTCGCAATGCTAAAGGCTGCGGAGGTAGAAATCAAGAAAGAGCATCAAGTGTTGATGGTCAACTAGACCACCCGTTTCAAGAAAAAGGGTAAAGGGAAGAAGGGGAACTTCAAGAAGAATGGCAAGCAAGTTGCTGCTCAAGTGAAGAAACCCAAGTCTGGACCTAAGCCTGAGACTGAGTGCTTCTACTTCAGAGGGACTGGTCACTGGAAGCGGAACTGCCCTAAGTATTTGGTGGATAAGAAGGATGGCAAGGTGAACAAAGGTATATATGATATACATATTATTGATGTATACCTTCACTACAAAAAAAGACACATCCGTGACATTTTGGGCCGAACGAATTTTTTTTCTGTCATACATATGACACTTCTATGACGATAATTGTGACAAAACCCAGTATCATCATAGATGTGGTGGGCTTCTACTTCTATGACAAAAAATCATGACATAAAATGGGCTTTTCGTCCTGGGCGGGACGGAGACGCAGCTGCATGACATTCTTTGGGCCGTCCATGACGGAAAAAACCGTGGTAGAAGCAAGGGGGAGGAAAATTTCGGTGAGTTGCCGGTTACGATGGGAGGTCGGGGCGGCGATGCTGCGTTCTCTCGTCGTGCTGGCAGCGTGTCTGGCGTTAGCTCTAGCGAAGCCGATCGGCGTTGGGCTCTAAGCGAAGCCGGCGATTACCTGCGATCTGGCGTTCTGAACCCGGCGGTCGATCGATGGCTGTTAACTGAACCCGATGGGCGATTCGCCGCTCTGCTGCTAAGCGAAGCCGATCGGTGCTGCCTGCAGGATGAGCGATGGCGTTGCGGGGGTTGGATGAGCGGTGGCGGTGGCGTTGCCTCCGGATCAACGAGAACCCATGGTGTGGAGGCTGGACGAGCATGAGGCGGTGGAGGGTGGCCGTGGAGGGTGGTTGAACAGGACCCGTGGTGTGGAGGGCTGGATGAGCGATGAGCGGTGGAGGGTGCCGTGGAGGGTGGTTAAGCGATGGCGGTGGAGTAGCGTGGTGGAGGCTGGAGGAGGTCGGCGGTAGCCGTGGAGGTGGAGGAGGTCGATGGCGAGATGAGCGGTATCCGTGGAGTCCGTTTTGCGGTCGCCACACCCTCCCGATGAACAGGACCCCGTTTCGACCGTAGGAGGTCCGTTTGTCCATTTGCCGTCGCCACACCCTCCCGATCAGCGGGACCCCGTTTTGACCGTGGAGGTCCTCCTCGGTTTTGATGTACGCCACCCCTCCCGATCAACGGGACCCCGTTTACGACCGTGGGAGTCTGTTTCCTCCATTTCTTGATGCGCGAGGCCCTCCGATCAACGGGACCCGTTTGACGTGGCGGTCGAACACAAAGCCGTTTCCTCCGATGTGCGATCGCGAGGCCTCGTTTCCATCGCTGTTCCGTCCAAGCCCTCCCGATGAACACGACCACGCATTCCGTTCCGACCCAGCGGTTGGCTCCCATGAACACGGCAGCGGCGCTGTTTCTCCGTTCCGACCCAGCCATATGCGTATCGCCATATCGTTAGAGACCTGCCCGTATGTGCGTGCGTGGCGTATTTTCTTTCTTGCACCCTCGCGCTGTAAATGCGTGTACATACTACGTGCGGCGCCTTTACTACGACACGTGCGCGCCTCTACATCCACCAATATATATGCGTACCGTTCGCGACCGAATGACAAAATGCGTGCGCTTCGACCAGTGGGTCCCGTATCGAGGCACTTCCTTACTGCGAAGATGTGGTGGTGGGTCCCAGCGGTCGGGGTGAATCGTTTTTTGCCGGAAGCACTTCCTTGCGTGCGAAGATGTAGCTAGTGGGTCCCAGCGATCGAGGGTGAATCGTTTTTTTGCGGATGCACTTCCTGCGTGCGAAGATGTAGCTGGTGGGTCCCAGCGGATCGAAGTCGAATCGTTTTTGCGGGCGCACTTCCTTGCGTGCGGCAGTGCGGTGGTGGGTCCCAGCGATCGGGGGAAGCGTTTTTTCGCGAAATCTGTGGCCCGTCCGGTGGGTCCCATTGTCGGTGGAGAATAATTATTTTCAGCGTAATAAGGAGGCACTTCCTTCTTTGCGGCCGTGGACCCAGCTGTCGACCTCTCCACATCTGATCCATATCGATGGAAATCGTTCCTTGACCATATTGACCATGCCGCGCCGAGAGCACCGAGGCGGTGGGCGATGGCGAGGCCTAGGAAGGGACGGCAGGAGGCCGGGAAAACAGCTGCGGTGGAAGCCAGCAGCGGAGAGAATCTGAGGTTCAGCGATTAATTGCGGTGTGAGGATCCGTCGCCCATGAGCTGGCGGCGGTGGGAATAATAAAGGCGGTGAGGCCTCATGGCGGCTTATCCGGCCACGCAGAAGCGAGGATCATGCGGCCTGACCGGCGCTGCTTTGGGTGGCTGGAGCAAGAAGACCGAGAGGTTGAAGAAGCACTCGGCCGTTAGATGGACATCGTCACGGTCCTTTGGAGCTAGAATCGTTTATATTGACTAAGTTGACAAAGCCCTTCGTCCCGTCAACTTAGTAGGCCCTAAGTCAGCCTCCACCAAGGTGGGTCCCAGCTAGCGAGGGTATTCACTTTTTGTGCGTAATAAGGAGGCACTTCGGTGGGTCGAGCTAATAGCAAGGAACATTTTTCACAATCACGGTGGCCCGTCGGGTGGGTCCCAGCGATCGAGGGCAAGCGTTTTTTTGCGAAATCTTGGTGGCCCGTCCGTGGGTCCCTGCTGTCGGTGGAGTAATAATTATTTTCCACATAATAAGGAGGCACTTCCTTGCGGCTTCCATGGACCCGGCTATCGGCCTATTCACGTCTGATATTCTTCCGATGGAATTGATGCGTTGACCAGATTGACCACGCCCGGCAAAGAGCACCACGGTGGTGGGCGGCAGCAAGGCCTAGGAAAAGGGACGGCGGAGCAGGGAAGGCAGCGGTAGTGGATGCCCAGCGGAGAAGATCGAGGTTCACTGGTTGGCTGTTGCTGCGTCGCCGCCAGAATAACGAGGTGTGGGTGAGTGGAGTGGAGGGATGGCCTGGCCAGCGGTGGGAGTAGTATGGGCGGTGAGGCCTCCGCAGCAACCTGACCCGGCCCACGGGAGGCAGGAAGCGGCGGCACGACCGGCGCTGCTGGGCGGCCCCGGAGCAAGAAGACCGAGAGGTTGAAGAAGCACTACGGCCGTTGGATGGACATCATACGGTCACTAGAGCTAGAATCGTTCATATTGTGAAGTTGACAAAGCCCTCCGTCCCGTCAACTTAGTAGGCCCACAAGTCAGCTTCCACCCGGAGAGTCCCAGCTAGCGGGGGTATTCATTTTTGTGCGTAAAGAGGCACTTCCGGTGGGTCGAGCGACAGCGGGGAATGTTTTTTCACGAAATCGGTGGCCCGTCCGGTGGGTACCGGCCGTCGAGAATGCGTTTTTCTTGTGAAATAAGGTGGCCCGTCCGTGGGTCCCTGTTGTCAGTGGAGGAATAATTATTTTGCGTTATAAGGAGGCACTTCCTTGCGGCGTGTGGACCCAGCTGTCGGCCTCTCCATAAATTACTCTTCCGATGGAAGTCGGTCGTTGACCACGCCCGCCCGAGAAACACCAGGCGGTGGGCGGCGGCGATGCCTAGGAAGGGGATGACCTTGAGCCGGGAAGGCGTAGCATGGAAGCCAGCGAGAGAGGTGTCGAGGTTCCTGGTTCGGCTACGGTGTGAGGCTACCGTCGCCCAGAGAATAACGAGGGTGTGTGGGTGAGTGGAGGGATGGCACGGCCAGCGGTGGGAGTAGTATGGGGCGGTGAGGCCTCCAGCGGCAGGACAACCCGACCACGGGAGGCAGGAGCGGCGGACACGACCGGCGCTGCTTTGGTGGCTGGACCAAGAAGACCCGAGAGGTTGAAGAAGCACTTGACCGTTGGATGGACATCGTCACAGTCCTTTGAAGCTAGAATCGTTTATATTGACTAAGTTGACAAAGCCCTTGGTACGCTCCAACTTAGTAGACCCACATGTCAGCCTCCGAAATGGTGTGCACCAGATGTCAGGGGGAGGAATCATTTTTTGGGCAGCCGAAGCTAAGAATATCCAAGATTGAAGAAGAAGCACGACATCTGTTGGATAGACATCCGACGGCCACTGCTGCTAGAACCGTGAGTTGACTATAATAAGTTGACAAAGCCTTGCATACGCGTCAACTAATTTTTTTAGGGGACGCGTCACTTAGTAGGCCCACAAGTGTGTGGCAGAGAACTTATAGCCCATTTGCGTATTGTAAGAATGTACATCCCATTTTTGAATTCTAATGGAATTTACAACAACCCATTTACAGTTCGTTAAAAGTACAACCCATTTTCTAGGTAGGAAATGATTAATAATTTCAACCAACCATTGACGACAGAATTCATTAAAATTTCCCACATTTTGATGGGATCCGAAATATTTTTATCCCGAAATTTCTATTCATATTGAATATAAATTTGTATTACGTAAAAATCCAACGAAAGATTGCGCGCGCAACAATGAAAATTTAAGATTTTCAAAATCCATAAATAATATTTTATAAACTAATTTACGTGTTTGGTGCATTTTTTATAATTCTTGCCCAGTTTTATAATTACATCCCATTTATTATTTTTAAAGCCCATTTTCCTGTTAAGCCTAATGCATCCCTCCTAGGAAAGATTTGCAGCACAGCGGGGCGGAGAATAACAAGTTGACCTTGCCTGGGTATTCCTCAAAAAGACGTATAGCTGGGCTAGCCATTTTCATCTTGAAAAAAGTAGTATCTGGGCTGGATATCGGCTGGGCTAGGCAGACCACAGCCGCCCGATTAATACCCTGCTCTCCTCTGAACAACAACCAAATCATCGCCAAGAAAAACTCTGCGGTGCTCACGCCTCAAAAACACAAATCTTTGCTCGAGCTGCTTGGTCCCACCGTCGGCCGCACCTGTGCAATTCTCTCTGTTTATATTGACTACATAGGTTGACAATGGTGTGGGACCGTGATGTCGAGGAAACCGGGAGAAAGCAAAAAAGGTGTACATAATAAGGAGGCACTTGCGTACGTACGGCTATGGCCCTAGTGGGTCCCTAGTGTCATCCAGTCAAAATAAAGTCATCTCCTGAATCCTCAAGTTCGTTGACCATGTTAACAATGCTCGGCACCACGGCGAGTATCGGAGTAATGGGCCATGGGTAGGCAAACCCGAGCCCCTGGACCTTTCAAAACATCGGGGCAGACTGCGCCCCTCAAGACCCCAAGACAAAGAGCCGCCTTTTGAGAGTCGGTGACAGAGTCAACGACTGCCCCTCCTAGACGAGTCCCAGAGACGGCCTCAAGTCAAGCCAACTCCAAGCCAGCGACTTCCGATGAAGCCGGCTCTGAGAGTCGACCCAGCGACTCGTCCACTCCACTGCTGGCGACTCTGGCGGGATGGGATAAAGCCGCCTCATGACCCGTCCCTACCCGCTCATAAAGAGCCGCATAGCCCTGAAGCGCCCGTCTGCGGAGATCTCCGTCCGTGGCAACCTTTGTATACCGCCCGGCCACGACATCAACCCGTGGGCAGATTCACAATGCCCACGATGGCCTGTTTATACGACCGAAAGGCGGCGGGACCCGCTTTGTCGGCGAAGTCTGAAAAACGGCGAGCGCCCAAAGAGCGGACCCGATGGAGTCGGCCTCCGAGTCGGCCAGCCCCTCCACGGGCTCATGTGCGCCATTGACGGGCAGGGCGGGGAATGGCGCGGTGATCGCCCTTGAGCGGCGGCCTTTGTTGCCATGACCCAGCGATAAGCTTCGCGTCATTAGAAAAGCGGCTCTGATGCCCGCGGCCGGCAAGACCCTTGCATGGCGGACAACTGTCGGCCCCATCTGAACCGTCGGTGGGGCCCACTAGTCGGCGGGCCCCCAAGTCGGCGGAGAAGGCGGCGACTTAAGAAGGCTGGCGGCTAGGACCCGCGCCCAGCGGATTACCATTGTACCCCGAGGGGTAGGCCTATATAAACCCA
Source organism: Aegilops longissima (assembly GCA_021605205.1). Taxonomy (NCBI): domain Eukaryota; kingdom Viridiplantae; phylum Streptophyta; class Magnoliopsida; order Poales; family Poaceae; genus Aegilops; species Aegilops longissima. The sequence continues at coordinate 565,589,619 of CM038676.1, read as the reverse complement.
GGGGCACCCATGCAAAGGTTGGAACCTAGTAGTTTGCACACACACACATAGAGGGAAGAAAAGAGCTAGCCGTGCCCTTCTCCTTCCTCACCCAGACAACTCAAGGAGCAAATCTTGTACTCACCTTGCCATAGTGATCATGCGGAGACCCAGAGCAGCGATGAGGGTGTTATCTCCTTGGAAACCACGAAGCTGGTAAGATCGCGGCGTGCATGTCTTCGCCTCATCCCGTTTCCGAGCACGGCGACGTTCTACTCGCCCCCTCCATGATAAGCCATCCTTTGGCATATGTCGCACCAACCCAGACATTTGGCGCCCACCGTGGGGAGCTAGGTGCACCGTCGTCAGAGACCTGCTCTGGGGCAGGAACCCTCTTCCTCCTGGCGGCGCAGCCAGCCCGGCACGCATTGAGCAGGTCTGCACTGCAGCTGCATGGCGCTGAGGTCGCTTCTGCCGAGCTGCCTCGCTGAACTTGTCGGCGAGTTACGCCTCTCCGGCAGCTTGCGTCGGCCTTGCGCAGGCGGCCCCAGAAACCTCCTCGCGGGCCTCTCGGCGGCTCCACGTCGCCGTGAGCCCGCCGCCCGACACAGGTCTGTAGGCTCCACCGACCCGATGCTGGTCGACTCCCGACACCGCGCTCGCTCGGCAGCGTTCCCACCAGCGTGGTGGTATCACGATGAAATCGCTCCCTCGCGCGGAGCGGCGGAAGCTCGATCCGCGGAGGTGCTCGTCATTAGTCTGGCGAGCCTTGGCGAGGCTTCGTGACCCTCTCGGCAGCAGTTACGCAAAGACCTGACCGTCCCCATTCGGAGGGCATATGGCCCTGGAGGCGCTGAAGCGCGCCGCCTCCGGCTCCCGTGGGCGCCTGAAGCTGGCAAGCATGAGGCGCTTGTCGAGAAGCCTACCAGCCTAGCGAGATGGATGTGGCGCTGTGGGCGATTCGCCCGGCTCGGCTGGCCTAGCTGCCTGGCGGTCGGTCGGCAATGCAGCCGTAGCCATCGCCCGATCTGTTTGGGGCCAATCGCCCTGTATGCATACGCCACGCGGAGAACAACGCGCCGCCGCCCGGCGGCAGACAAACTGGATAACCGGCGAGGCGCCGCTGATGTGAGGCGAGTCAAGCAGCTCCTCGGCAGCGGCTGCTGCGCAAAACCGAAGCGGCTACCGCCGCGAGCGCCCGCGATGACAACCTGACGACTTGCCTCCCGCCCGAGATCAAAGCGCGTCGTCCGGAGCGCCGTGGCGGCGTCCGTGGAAAAAAAACAAGGATCGGCTGTCAGCCATAGCCAGACTCACATCTCCATCGGCGTGATGAAGGCAGTCGCCCGAAGCGGTCTGTGTGGGCGACTATCTGCCTCCTCCTCCCCGCAGAGAAAAGCGAGTCTCGCCACCACCGTCGAACATCCAGAGCTCTCGGCGACCGCCTTGGCGCCGAGAGTCGGGCGGCGCCCGCCACGGATCGGCGACTCCACGATCCTGGCTGGAAGAAGAAGGCGAGTTGGGCCATACTGTTTGGACCTCGCATCCGGGCGAGCCTTTCCCGGAGGATTCACACTCCCGAGAGATACACCCAAATACACCGGCTCCGTGAAGCGGAGGGCTGGCTCAGTGGACTACTCCACGGCGTCGGCATAATGACGGCAACAACAAGCTACCGTAAAGTATGTTCCCCTCATGCTCGAGGCGCGGCCGGACATGGTTGAACAGTTTGAAGCCCTTAGCATCAACATGCAGGGTCGACTTCACGGGGCCTTCGTCCGCCTTCACGAGCACATACAAGCGACCTCCCAAGCCTCGCCGGCTTTCCTTGTCGTGCAAGGCCCCATGAGTCTACTCGCGACTACCTCCTGCAGTGTGGGCGAGCTCCGGAACTCCTGCGAGGAGTGCATGAGTGCACGAGCAATCAGTACTTCACGCCGGGTGCGAGAAGGCACCCTCCTCAAGCACAAGCTCCTTTGCGGCGAGCCGGAGACCCTCGGCAGCTGCTGATCATAGCAGAACAAATGCGCCCGCAGCCGACTCCTCCATGAAGTCGGAGATCGAAGTCGATCTGTTGGCAAGGTGGATCCTCATGCTCCCGGAACTCGGTGGCGGCCTTGATCAGCGGCAATGAGAATGATCCAAAGCGCAAGGCCCGCGGCCGGCTTCCAGCAACCGACGCGTGGCGGCTGATCGAACCAGCAGCGGAGGGCAGCCTCACCTTAGCGGCGGAAGCGGCAAGTCCAGCGGTTGCTTGGCCTTCTCTTCTGGCGGACTGGATGGACCTGCAAGTTCCATAGCAGCCTTGAAGCCGTCGAATCCACACCACCGGAAGTGCCAGCTGGCTCACCGGGATCGCCAAGGGAGGCGGCCTTGCCCCTCCTCACTTTCTTGGGCGCCGCCTCCACCCCGCCCGGCAGCCGGTGTCGGAGCGGTCGTAGCGATATAAAGCGAGTACCGAAGAGCATGGTGCCTATGTAGTGTTTACCGGTGTGGGCGGCGATCGCCCGGCGGTGGCAGCAACAACAAAGTGAATCGGATAGCATCGGATACTCGAAATTCATGCCTTTGGTCAGAAGCCCATCGGTTGGAGCGGCTGATCACCCGGAGGTGATGCAGAACCGGGCTCTCATACTGATCTTAGGAGCCACCCTTGCAGCGGATAGGCGGGCGCTCGCTTCTCATGAGTGCTGATAGAGCGGAGGCAGCAGCATCAACATCGGTACAAGGATACGATTGAGAGTTAGGAATCAAGGAAGGCAGCTTCAACACGATTGGTTGTGTTCCCGCGGAATGTCGGCCTTTCACGCTCATCGATTGGCAAGATTACGATGAGCGTCCTCTTTGGGGACAAAGATCACTTTCACGAGAGCGATGCGGATCGAAGTGGTGGACCTCAGCCCCTACCATGCTCTGCTTGGCCGACCTGCTGGCCAAGTTCATGGCGATCCCCTCGCCTACCTCAAGATGAAGATGCGAGTACCAAGGGATTCGACCATAGCGGCGACTCTGAAAGTCGTCCACTGTGTAGCTGAAAGCAACCGGCTGGCGAGTCCACAGTGATCATGGTGGCGGCTCCTTGATCGGGTTGTGGCAATGGCGGGCAAGCAGCCGGAGATGTCGCCCGACCCCAAAATTCGAAGGCGAGGGCTCGTTCAAGCCCGACCAAAGAGACCAGAAGATACCCTTGGACCACAGGCACGGGAGAGATGCAGCTATCGTGGGTGCAAACCTCGGCGACAAATAGGAAGGCGAGCTCGTCGATTTCCTTCGTGAGAATCGGGACATTTTCGCATGGTCCCCAAAGACATGCGGAGGTGTCACCGAAGCCAGATTAAATCGAGCACAAGTTACATGTCGATCGATGTAAGCCCGTCGAGCCAGCCTTGCGCCGCTTTGTCATAAGAAAAAAGAGTTGTTGGAGAGAGATAGCCCGGCTCCTCGCGATCGGTTTCATCATGGAAGTGTTCTTTCGAGTGGTTAGCGAACCCGGTCTTGGTACTAAAAAAAGAACAAGCGTTGGCGGATGTGTATTGACTACACAAGCCTCAACAAAGCCTGCCCCAAGGACCGTTAAACTTTGCCAAGAATTGATCGGTGATAGACTCCACAGCGGATCACGAGCTGTTGAGCTTCTTAGATGCATATTCAGGATATCACCGGATCAAAATTTGAACCGACCCGACAGTTGAAGATCGCCTTCATCACGCCCGTTTGGAATATACGCTGCGACCATGGCGTTCGGCGAGGAATGCGGCGCCACCTTTCAGCATTGCATGCGAAGTGCCTCCTCAAGCAGCTTGGTAAAGCATGCGTTCGTGGGCGATGTAGTAGTGAAGCGGAAGCGAGCGAGCGCTATTGGAAGACCTCAAGGAGACCTTTGAAAATCTGCGCCGATTCGGATCAAGCTCAACCCGAATCGTCTTGAATTACAGCCCGGCCAGCTCCTTGGCTTCTGGTCTCTGAGCAGCATAAAGTGCAACCCGTGAAGATCAAAGGCGTCGAAAGGATGGAAGTACCCGCCGACTGCTAGATGTGCAAAGTTCACCGGCTGTGGCGTCTATCAAATTGATTCATCGGTCGGTGGGTAGGTAGCTCTTCCTCTGTACCAGCTCATGAAAGACCACCTTATTGAATGGAACTCCAAAGCGGACGAGCTTTTCTCGGTTGAAGAAAATGCTGACTAGTCCCCATCTTTGGCGGCTCCGACTCCAAAGGCCCATGCTCTATATGCCGCCACCAGCGAGGTAAGTCGGCCTGATTATATCGTAGTTGAGCATAAGGAGGAAGGCAAGCGCTACCTGTCCGAGAGACGGTTTATTACGAGCTAAATCTTATCGACCTCCAAGCGAACTACCCCCACTACGAGAAGATGTGTTCTGGCGTGCACTTTGCCGCCAGAAGTTAAACCTTACTTTCAAGAGCATCCAATCACCATGGTTTACCGCGGCCCCACTAGCAGAGATCGCCGGAAGCGAGATGCTTACGTAGGGGCCAAATGGGCCATAGAGTTGGCCCCTACACCATCTATTACCAGCCCGCATCGCCATCAAGTCACAAGCACTGGCCGACTTCCTCGTCGGTAGGCGAGACCGATACCTGCCGGGCCTAACTCCACCATTGGCGGATGCACTTTGATGGCTCAAGATGCGCACCGGCTTGAGGCGGCGTGGTCTCACTTCCCCAAAGGCGACAAGCTCAAATGCAGCAGTAGATCCATTTTGCCGCCTCCAACAACGTCGCCCGAATCTGGCGCTCATTCACGAACTCCGGCTTGCCAAGAGCTTGGCATTAGCGGATCTGTGCTATGGCGACTCCGACTTGGTGGTCCAACAGTTATCCGGCTGGGGGCGCCAAAGATACAAACATGGCGAGCTACCGTTTCCTGGTACTGGTGGCGGATATTTTGAAGTGCGAATTCCTCCGCGTGCCAAAGCGACAACGACCAGCGGATACCACAGCAGAATCGGCTCCACCCGCGAAATACCATCCGGCGTCGCCCTTGAGCGCCTCCTCAAGCCATCTGTCAAGCCATCAAGTCAGACTCCATTTTGTGCGGCTCCCCTTGAAAAGTCGGATCCGACTCCAAAGCCTCGTGAGACGGCACAAGAATTCGGCCGGCGCCCAAACCTTGGCGATCGAAGCGGCCCGGGGACTTGAGAACCCGGCCGGGGATCTGGCGACCATTGCGAAGACTCGATTACTCGGCCGGGGACTGCGCCCGGTCGGCCGAGGACTTCTTCAACCCGACCAAGCTGCTTGCGGACTCCAACCCGCCGCCTCCCAGCCCAGCCGCCCTCGTCCAAGTAGCGATCTTGGCGGTCGAAGAAATAGCAGCACCCTCATGGGCCCAGCCCATCTGAAGTTCTTAGTAGCGGAGAGCTACCAACCGATGAGACCTTGGCTCGGCAAGTACAGCATGACGATAGCCTACTATAGTCAATAGAGAGCTGGTCGGTAGCGTCACGGTGTCTACCGGTAGCTGCGTCGAGTCGGAGCAAGGCCAAGCAATTCTCGAAGACATCCATCGAGTGAGTCGTCCATCATGCAGCCTCAAGAGCACTTTCGTCGCCAAAGCCTTCCGACCACGGTTTCTTCTGGCCGACTTCCTAGAAGATGCCAAGGAATTAGTTCAAAATGCAAGGGGTGCCGGTGTTCGCTCCAAGCCGATTCAGCGGCTTCACGCACTCAAGACTATCCCCATCGCTTTGGCCCTTTGCTGTTTGGGGCTGGACATGGTGGGACCATTCAAAAGCGGCGCGAGGTGGCCTAACTCACTTACTTGTCGCGGTGGACAAGTTCACCAAATAGATAGAAGCAAAACCCATCAAGAAGTTGAATGGTCCCTCTGCTGATGACTTTCGCCGCGACATCACGACTCGATGCGGCGTACCACACGGGATCATCATCGACAATGGCACAAATTTTGCCAAAGGAGCCTGGCCCGTTCTGCTGACGCAAGGCATCCGCGGACTTAGCGTCCGTTGCCCATCCGCGATCAAGCGGCGGTGGAAGGCGAAACGGCCTCATCTGTCGGCATCAAGCCTCGTGGTCGAACCGTTGGAGGTTTGGCGGCTGGCAGCGAGAGTTGCGGCCGTCCTCACGGAGTCTGCGCTGCGACTCCAAACAAGTCAACCAGCTTCACACCCTTCTTCCTCGTCTCTGATTGCGGCCGTCATCCCACGGATATAGAGTTCGACTCCCGCGAGTCACCATGTACATCGAAGAGAGCGGAGAAGCACGTCAAGGCGGCGTCGATCTGGCTGGAAGAGGGGCGATTGTTGGCACTCAGCCGGTCCAGCATCTACCGGCGAACTCTTGCCCGCTACTACAACAAGAAGGTCAAGCCAAGATCATTCCTAGAGGCGACCTTGTGCTCCGGCTGATCCGCGAACGAACCGGCGCCGCCCTGGTATCGGCGCCTTAGGAAGGCCCATTCATCATTAGCAAAGTCTTTGAGCAGCGACTCCTACTACCGATCGGCCTTTCGAAGCCCGAGCCGCATAAGAGGATGATTCCGGCAAAGATCACGGAGCGGCCATGGAATCACAGAATCTCCTCGAAGATTTTCACAGTTGATGCAGTATGTACCACGCTACCCTTTGTGTTTAAAGTACCAAGACTCAGGGCCCCAAGGGCGAGCTCGAGGACTGCCCTCTTTGTTATCTGTATGATAAGAGTTATGCCTTTGAGTATGTTACTCTTTGTTATGCTATTTGGCACCGGGCTTGACTAGTCGGCGGGGGTTCGCCGCCTTTGGGCTATGAAATGCTTCTGCAATCGGACAAGTAACGTCACGGTGCCTAAGCCGTCTCTGTCGAAAGCCGCAGCTCACTGAGCTGTTGTTTGGTGGGCAGGAGTAAGGAAGAGCAGTGCCCACACAAAAATGGCTAAGGACCCAAAGCATAAACATAGTTTAAATCGGCTTCCAGCCCGTTTAAGTAAAACCGACTCTTAAGTAGTCGACTTGCACTTCTACCCAACTTGTAATGACTCTAAAAATGGCCAGTACTTGCCTTCTCAAGGTAGCCAAGCACTTGACCTGAGCGGCGATCCATGAGGCGGTTGCCCGATGGGCAAGCGGCATCTAAGGAAAGGCGGCAAGGAAAAAAGCCACAAGAGCAATAAGCAAGGAAGGATAAAGTTAGAATAATATTTACACAAGCCTAGGCCCTTGGCGGATCTTGAACAGAGGTTGAGAATACACCCGAGGGTGGAATGTGCAAATTAACAAGTTCTTTTAAAGACTAGCAAAACAGATAAAATAAAAAGGCGTGGCGGCCCGGCCTAAGCGCGGCAGATGGGGTCAGAAGGCGGAGGCCTTGGTGACGTCGAGGCGCGGGTTAGCCCGACTAAGCGGTCTCGGCTTGATCGTCTCGTGAGGAAGCAGCCCACGGGCGTGGCTCATTCTTTGGAAGCGGTCGAGTGAGGGCTAGTCGCCGCTCCGTCTTCTGGCGCCTCCATGTCGTCTCCGTCCTCCGCCTCGTCTTCATCCTCGGCTGGGTCGATCACCTCCGCCCGAGTCCTTGTCGTAGTCGGGTTCATCGAACCACTCGGCGGTGCCTCCCGTCCTCAGCCCGCTTCCGAGGAAGAAAGCGCCAGTGTCCGTGTAATCGGCAATCGCCACCGCGCCGCTTCGGCGAGGGCATCCTCCATGGCCAGCAGCTCCGCTGGGCCTCGGCCGGAATCGCGCCAGCGGTCGAGATCCAGCCACAGATACCACGCCTTGGCGACCTCGAGGGCTCGGTGAGCTCCAGCCGTGCGCGGAACCCTTCCGGGCCTCAAAGCGGCCAGCGCGACCTCCGGCCGGTCGGCGGTCCGGCTGGGAGTCTTGAGAACCGGCATGTCCGGCCCGAGCAGCGATCGCTGAGGCGCCGACCGCGGCCCGAAGCGGCGCAGCATCCGATGGGCGGCGCGGGCGAGCCTCAATGCTCGGGAGCTGCTCGTCAAGGGTCCGGGCGTTGGCTGCGATCTCAACACCACCCTCGCCGGCGCCTCGCGATCAGCCTCGATAAGCCCGATTGGCGCTGCGTGTGACCGGGAAGAAGTATGCCAGAAGAAGAAGAAGCAAGTCAGAAAAAAGAAGTGGCCTGACCCATAGTCAGCGACCCAAAGAAAAAGTAAGCGAACTCACCATCGGCGATATCCTCGATTTACGTGAGGCCGGAGGTCGCGGCGCTTCCTGTCGGTCAGGGAGGAGCGCTCGCTCTCAAATTCGGCTAGGAGAGCGGCCTCTTTCTTCTCCGCCTCGTCCTGCGCCGCCTTGAGCAGCTCCCTCTGCTCCGCCAGCTGCGTAGCCAGCAGGTCACGCTCTGCGGCGAGCTTGCCGCACTCCTCCTCTTTGGCGCGCAAAGCGGTGTTGGCCGTACCCAGCTGCCACCGAAGAATGGCGCTGGCCTCTGAAGAATAAAAAGAAGAAGGACGTGAAGTCGTCAGCTAAGAAGGTCACCGGAAGATCCGGCCCGACTGCAGCCTGATCGTCCCGAATCTCGGGGACTACAACCAGCAGTGCATGTGCCTTGCAAGAAGAAAACTCACCTTGGCTCCTCGCCAAATCGCGATCCCTTGCTCAGCTCCTCAGCGTTGCGGTTGAAGGTAGTGGCGCGGAGGTTGTGATATTCCTGCGACAAGAGTTTCAGGCAAAGGTAAAAACTAGGAAATGCATAAATAGAGTTCGAGCCTTTGCTCGACCCGACCCGAAACTGGGGACTACCAGATGGAGTCTTATTGGCGCCCCCAGAGAAGAGCAAGAAAAAGTTCAAAAAAACATACCCATACGGCGGATCGCGATGCGAGTTCGTCTTGGAGAGGTTCTGGATGGCGTCGCCCTCATTTCGCAACCGCTGGGCGTCTAAAGCGCCGTGTTCAGCGGGCCGTGCCGCCTCCTTGCACCCACCAATGGGCGCGGCGCTTATCGCCTCGGCGTCGAGAATAGCCGAGCTGGCGCGCCCGGTCTCAAAGCGCGGCCTTGAAATCGCCTTCTCATCTGGCGTCATGGCTGGCGGCGACTTGAAGAACCAGCTGTGCCACGGCCTCGTCGTCGGTCGGCCCAGCTTCTGCAGATCCGCCGTCTGCTTGCCTCGCGCGCTCTCGGACTCGCGTGGGCGGCGGAGGTGGCGCGCCGTGCACGATAGGGAGGCCTCGCCGCCTTCCTTCTCGAGGCGAGGACCTCACCGCCCGACTCCCTCCGACTGTCCCGTGAACTCCGGGCGGTGGCCCTTGAGCTCAGCGGGGTGTGGCGGCGCCCGGCCAGGCGCGCGGCCTCCTCGGCTCGGCTTTGGCTGCAGCGGCAACCGACCTCCTCCGGCTTCTTGGTGGAAGCCGCCGCCTTCTCGGCCTCCGCCTTCTCCCGGATGGCGGCCTCCTCCTCGTCGCGCTTCTCCTGCGCATTCCAGCTCCGTCGCCTCCCGGGCGGACGCGAGGTCAACCCGCCGACTATTGGCGGGCGTCTCCGCCGACCCCATGGCCAGGCGGCGGTGACCCTCTCCGAGGTGAGGAGCCCTGATGAAAAAAGACATGTAAAGACTTGGACAAGACAGACCAGAAGAAAACAAGACAAAATAAAAATTACTTACTTGGAGACCAGCGGTGGCTTCTTCACTTCCTTGCAGGCAGTTGCCTTGAGACCGCCTCTTGGCGCTGGGTCATGGCGCCCGTCCCCTAATTTCTTAGCCCGGCCGCTGGCAGACTCGGCCCGGCCAGCGCTTCTTCGCGCCGCCTCGACCACCCAAGGAGGCGGGCTTCGCGCTGGATGGCCGGCTTTCTGCTGGCGGGCGAGGCGACTTCCTTCTCGCCGTCGTCGTCGGGCCCGGTCGGCGAAGGTGGCGAAGGCTGAAGTCGTCGGCCCTCCTCCTCCCTCGGCGTCGGTCTCCATCGCGCCACCCCCAAAGTCAGGGTCGTCGGCGTCGCTCTCCGCCCGGTCGGGGATGAATTCCTGAGCAGCCCAGCTTGCCGAGAGGCTACATGAGGGATTCTGAATCGGAAAAGACCAAGGAAAATTAGAGCGGATTGGTGAAGATGGAAACAGAAGCAAGAGATGACTTACCACAGGCGGGGGGTTGGCGAGAATCTGCTGCTTGCCGAACTGCCATTCCTCCGTGAGGCCGCGGTTCGCCAGGAAGTTCACCGTGTCCACCACCTCCGTGTGGGGCATGTCTTTGGAGCACAGCGGCTGGGGTCTCGGTGGCGCTCATCGGCGGATCAGATGAGTCGGCCTGAAGAGGAAGGACTCGGCGCGCCACGAGGCGGCCAACAAGTCCGCCCCGTCGAACCCTCCGGCTGCGTCATCACAGCGAACCCATGTGGCGGCGGCGTTACTCGCGAGTCAGCGTCCGAGCCCGATGGGACCAGGCTGAAGTCGCCCGCCAACTTCGCCCGGCCACGAAGGCGGCAAGTTGACCAGTCGCCCTCAAGGCGGCGTTCTTAACGTGAAATGCGTGCGCTGCCACATCTTCACCGACTTGATGAGGGATGGCGGGAAGGGGTTCTCGGGCACCGGCCTCCTCATGGCAATGAGCGTGCCGCCTGAGCCGCCGCGATGCGGCGTGGGTTCGAGCTTGGCTTGGAAGAATTCCCCACAGCTCGATGGTGGGAGAATGCCAAGAAAGCCCTCGCATAAGGATCTGCGCCCAGCAACCTTTCCACCGTGTTGGGGTGAGGTGGTGCGGCTGGAGCCCGTAGAACTCGAGGAGCGCGGAAGAAAGCGCTTCGCCCGGCAGCCCTAGCCAGCGCATGAGTGCGGCGGAATATGACCCTTCGCCCTCCTCGGCGCCTTGGCGTTATTTCGCCCTTGGCGCGACAGGTCCGCACTAGGTGGCTGCCGGGGATGCGGCGCATTTAGCGAAAAACTCAATGATGTAAATGGTTGACGATGGGCAAATCCCCAGCCGGGCCTTGATGGGGCCTTGGCGGCGGCGGAGGAGAGCTCATCTCATGGCCTTGGCGGCGTTGGGCGCGCGGAAGCGAGGAAGATGAAGCAAGAGCGAGAGGCGGGGAAGAGTGGGTGTCGGAGTAATGGGCCCGCAGGTAGGCAAACCCGAGCCTGGACTTTCAAAACATCGGGGCAGGCGCCCTCAAGACCCCAAAGGCGAAGAGCATATGCGAGTCGGCGGCAGTCGCCAGCCCCGCCTCTAGCGAATCCCGAGGCGGCCTCAAGACAAGCCGACTCCAAGCCAGCCTTCCGATGAAGCCGGCTCTTGGGGTGGCCCGCGACTCCGTCCACTCCTGCACGAGAGACTACTGGCGGGATGGGATAAAGCCGCCTCGCGGCCCGTCCCTGCCCGCTCATAAAAGCCGGCATAGCCCACGAAGCGCCCGTAAGCGGAGATCTCCATCCGGGCAACCTTTGTACGCAGGCCTTGACATCAGCCCCGTGGGCAGATTCCTGTGCCCATGATGGCCTGTCTGTACGACCCGAAGACAGTGGGACCAGCCTTTGGCGGGAGTGCGAGAAGGCGGCGAGAGCCCCCAAAGCCGGATCAATGGAGTCGGCCTCAGAAGTCGGCGGCCCCTCCCACGCAGACTCCGTCGCCATTAACCAGACAGAGGCAGGGGAATGCAGCAGTGATCACCCGCCCGCAGCGGCAGCTGTTGCCATGACCCCAACGATAAGCTTCGCGTCAATAGAAAAGCGGCTCTGATGACCCGCGTTAGCAAGACCCGCCCTTGGCCAGACGAGGCTATCAGCCCCATCTTTGGACCGTCGGCGAGGCCCACTAGTCAGCCGGGCCCCAGTCGGCGGAGAAGATGGCGACTTAAGAGGTGGCCGGCTGGGACCAGCGCCCAGCATTACCAATGTACCCGGTAGGCCTATCTAAACCCAGGGCACCCATGCAAAGGGTTGGAACCTAGTAGTTTGACACACACACACATAGAGGAAGATAAGAGCTAGCCGTGCCCTTCTCCTTCCTCACCCAGAATAGCTCAAGGAGCAATCTTGTACTCACCTTGCCATAGTGATCATCACGGAGACCCAGCAGAGCAGCGATGGGGTGTTATCTCTCGGAGAGCCACGAAGGCTGGGTAAGATTAGCGGCGTGCATGTCTTCGCCTCATCCCGTTTCGAGGCACCGACGGCGTTCTACTCGCCCCCTCCATGATAAGCCATCCTTTGGCATATGTCGCACCCAACCCCGACAATGAGCACAACAACTCAAGGACAACGGAGAGGGCCTCGCGGGCCTCTGAGTCGTCTGGCGCCATGCTGCTCATTAGGGAAGCAGGATCATCGGACACCTATGAGCACCTTGGCTTCGAGGCGGCATGAAATGGTAAGGCGCTTAGGAGCTCTAGTTTATTTCAAACCTGTATTAACATACAAGTGTAATTTACTCGTCATCGGAAGGCCGAGTGCGTAAGTAAAACCGGTGGGTTCTGGCGTGTAATTTGAGAGACTAGTGTATATTTTACGAGCATTGCTATATGGACGACATTACCAGACGATACATGCACGACGTGCGTATCATGCCATCCATGGGCAAGGCTGAAACAACAGCTAATGGCTGGATTAGCAATTGTCCGAGTGCCGTTCAATGTTTTTATCGTGTGTGAAGTACTTCCGATATTTTACTAGTCGAAATCGACCAACCAAGCGCCTTCGCCCGAGACCATCTGCTTTAATTTACAAGCGTCATTTTTACAAGCGGTTTTGGTTGGAAAACGACGATCCACTCACGGCCTAATATCATGAGTTGGTCGGAAGATCATATGGTTTCACGTCTAACCTACCCGACATGTCGTATAGGCTATGAATGAAACATCGGCGATGAACTTCTTATGCGGAAACAACGAGAAGAGGATGATCTTCTTAACAAGAAAATCAACGGCATTAGATCGACATGCAAAACAATACGAAGCATTATTCTCGGGAGGCACGGTGAACAGCTCGTGATGCCGCATGCCACAACATTCAAGCTCAACTTTGCAATCAAACACAAGGCCGGCATTACATAGACAATATTAGAACAAACTCTTAACACAGGAATATCTCAGCGAGTAACTATTTACTTCTAAACTGAACACGAGGAATAGGAAAAAAACACTCGGCGCTGCTCACAGCAAAGGCATCCCACTCAAAAATATCAAATGCATGTCTTCTGGCTAACATCAATGAGCAAATTTTGACAAGGTTTTCCAATTCCAATATATTAAACTACCGTCTTCTTGCTAACATCAATGAGCAAATTTTGACAAGGTTTTCCAATTCCAATATATTAAACTAACGTCTTCTTGCTAGCATCAATGATTAAACTTTGACAAGCTTTTCCCATTCAAAATATATAATGCCTATGATCGTGTCCTGTCTTAGCTTCTTGTACTTGTTTGGGCACTTTTTGCCGAGGGCACTACGTGTTGTTAAATTGCCAATGGTCTCTGCAGGACTAGTCATGTCACGGTGTCTAATAATACTCTGTAAAGCTTCTCGGTCATTCATACTGTAATGTACCGCATCCGATGACTGCTTCTTTCTACGCAAAGTGGAGCGACCAAGCTGGACCCGATGCAGCAGTTTGCCTTGGACACATTGGCTCCTTTTGTGCGGTTCAACTAAAATCAAAGTCAGAATAAAACCGAGCTTTAATTTTGATATCCCTGTAAGAAACAATAGGTATAAGGGAAACAATTACTGAGAAATAATGGTTGATGACTTGTCTTAATGGGAAACCAAGCAGGAGAGGAGCAATTCTCCATCGAGTGTGATTCATTCATATTAGTGAGACATTATCTTAACAATGCCTTGTTTCAACATGTATAAAGAATGACAAAGAAGAAAAGTACCATTCCTAAAACAATGCAACTGATTCATTTTAAGAGAAATTATCTTAACAATACCTTGGTTAAACATGTAGAAAGAACTACAAAGTAGGATAGTACCATTCTAACAAGTGTTGCAGTTTGAACTAAGATTCATAGTTAATTAATTACGAGAGTGGCATTGCTTAATTTTACGGTGACATTAGATTAACGAAAAGCATAAACAGTTCGAGGGAGAGTGGGTGCAACAACAATATGTGCTTCCATCTACTTATAAAGGGGTGATCAGAGTTTGTTGTAACAAAGCAACAAGCATCATATGCAGGTTGGTCCCATTTTTGTTCACTACTTAATGGGAAAAGACAGCAATACAATAGCTTCAATTCAACATTTATTTAAAAAGCAGTACCAATACAAGTAGCACAACATCTCAAAGCACACTTTGCACAATCATGTGGATGAAGGCACATCTTGACCTTTCATGAGAACACGAGGATAAAATACGAATCTGCTAACACGAATAGGAAATCCAATCTCATTTTGTGCGGTTGCAATTGAAATCAAGCAAAGTGTTTAGGTAGGCGAAGCAAAATATACATAATAGCAACAAGTTGAATAGATATCATGTGGTAGAGACCAAGATTTGAAACAACTCGACGGGAACACTGGAAACAAATCTCGATCTCCTTTTGTGCAGTTCCACCAAAATTAAGCAAAGTCACCGGTGTGACATTCAAGTTGAACTGCACAAAACACTCTTAAAACATAAGTGTTTGAGTAGCGAAGTAAAATGTTGCAATAGCAACAAGTTGAATCGATACCCTGTTTTATGAGAGGCAAAAACAATTACTTGCCGATAAAGGAGGATGAAACAAGCGGTGACATAAAGAAGCATCTAACTTATCTTGGATGGAAAACAAAGTAGGATAGTAGCATTTCTAAAGCGGTAGCATTGATTCATATTAACAGAGACACTCTCTTGAAACAACATTCGTTAAAAATGTAATTTACTTTTAACAGTGGCATTGCTTCAATTTTCCGGTGGCATTCTTAGATTAACAACAACAAAATAGCTGTATGGGACATGCTAGCACCATGTGCGTCCACACGTATAAATGGGTGATCACGAGTATGTAGCCAAGCAGCATATCATGTTGGTCCCATATTTGTTCTCTTTGAACTTTTTCCTATGTGAGGGCAGCAAATCTAGTCCTGCACAAACTACGACCCCAGTTTCTTTCCCTTTTCAACAAAGAGATCGGTTCCTTACAGATGTGTGTCTAGGTTACCCCTTTTTCCTTTTACGACCAACAAAGCGTGGATAGCAGTCTATACTACTTTTCCTCCTCCTTTCCTCATTGAACCATCCTAGATTCATGCTCCACCCACCGCACCTTTCTTTCCTCTTTGAACCAAGACCTAGATTCGACTACAGATCGAAAAAGATCCACATGCAGCTAGAGCAGCAGCGGTTTCAAAAAACTTATACCTTAGGGTCGTCGGGATGTGGGAAGGCGTCTGCGGGAGGCGGATCTGCCCACACTACGTGCAGGCGAGGAAGAAGGGTCGGTGGCCCTCCATAAGCGTTGGGTGAAAGAGAACAGCGCAGCCGGCGGTGGATTGCCTCCCTCGCCGAAAGCGATAGAGTTAACTTGCACCTCCTCCCTTCCGGTGTGATGGGATCTGGACGCCTCCTTCACGGCTGTGAGGGGGGAGAGAGACAAGAGGCCAACGCATCTTGTTTAGATCTGGTGAAGAGAGGGTGAGAGGCTGTGAATATAGCAAACCCTAGCAAATGAGCAGCTGAGCCTCCAGCGTGTAACATATATGTATTCTTGGCGGCGTGTGGAAGTGCAAACCCTAGCGAACAAGCGCTAAGGCTCCGCTTATATATATACTCCCTCTGTAAACTAATATAAGGCGTTTAGATTACTAAGTAGTGATCTAAGCTCTTATATCATATGGAGGATTACTAATGTAATCTGGACTGAGCTCGGTGCCTTCACTCCATCTGCTTTTGGCTGTATGCGGGTGAGCCAGCCACATTTTGGGCCCACATCATAAACCCAAAGCAGGTGCACTAAGTCAATGAAGTTGCGTCCATATAGTACTCTCGTGTGTATCGACTAATATATAGTGGAGTGGTTTTCTTATTCTCTCCATAACAATCGTTTTAAATTGTGTAAGTATGAAGCGAAACTCTTTATTTAATGTACGGAGGAGTACTACTTCCGATGAACTAACGATCCGCATGCAGCGTCTGGTACGCACTTCACATCCTTCACGTGTGGTACACTACCCTCCTTAAGTGAACAACCACACATGCGCCAAATTATCCGAAGCGTGTGAGGTGTGTACAAATAAAAATTTTAATTTCAATTATCGGAAAGGTTTGAGAGTATTACAAAGTTTGACTTGATCAAATCTAATATCTTGAGTAAATAAAATGGAGGCTACTCGTCCATCGGGGTTTTAGTCCACCCATTTTTAAATCAAAGTTAATAGCTGGACAAATAAAATTACAGGGAGCTGGAGACAAAGTTGTGAGAAGGCTTAGAAATCAATACAAAACTTATGCTCTTAGTACCAGCGTCGATCCTTCTTGAGAAACATTTGGTTCATAGCCAATTGTGTGATAAAATTGCACCAACGTGAAAGGCAATTGCGTCTCCAACGCAACCAAGGTGAACGATGAAGGATATCATCTTTGTGCGTAACAAGCAAAAACAGCGATGGAAGACAGCTTGTTTTTCATTGAAAATCGATCAGCTTCACCAGCCGGCGCAACCATGGTAGCGACCATGAGCATCGATAGGTCATCGTGGTGATGCATCATCCATTTGGCATCAAGTTTGGGTGAGGCACCTATGAAGTTTGACAAATCCTCACTGTGGTCTGTTTCTTCTCATTAATCAAGCTCGAGGAAGGAAGAACCACGTGGCGAGAGAACAGGTGGTGGAACAACAATGGCCATCAATTTTGTGCAGTTCCACTAAAATTGAGGAAGACATGCCGGGTATGGAGACGCGTCGCTGTTTCCAAAAATATAAAAAAGGGTTAATGAAAAGTACACCAACAAGCGAAGCATCATAATTATATCTTGATGGGAACTAAACCAGGATACCGAGAAAAAAGCATTTCTTCATTTAACCGGTGATAGTACTACCACCATATGGACAATGACCGCTTTAACCACCATGTACTTTTTGTCGAAACAACATGTATACCTCCACCGAGGCATAAATCAGGACAACTTTTGAGTGGCATTTCTCTATAATAGTACTAGTAGGTGATGTTGGACCAGCCGGCGAACCCTAGCTACTATGCATGGGGAGCTGGGGAGTAATCGCATAGAAAACCGCACGCACGCAGCGACACAGAAGCTGGACCAGATACAAGAAGTTATACCTCGGTGGGCGAGATGTCGTTTAGGCGGGCGGCTGGATCTGCCCACACGGCAGCGAACAAGGCGCGGAGGATCTTTGTCTGCGCCCGCGCCAGCTCAGGAAGGGCGGTCGCGCATCGGCTCCCCGTCCCGCTGGCGACAAACGTCAACGCTGCACCTCCTCACCTCCCGCGGCGGACGGGATTCGGCGGATCTGTGACCACCGGTGAGAGAGAGATAGGTGGACACTGTCATCTTGTTTTGATATGGAGAGGGTGAGAGAGCGAGGCGAAACTCTATCAAACAAGAGGCTATAATGGAGTAAAAAACTCTCCATAGCAGTGGTTTTAAATAGAATCTGCGTTCGGAAAAAAAGCGAAAACTGGTGGACAATTTTTAAGAGTGCATCTAGGACACATCTAGATGTGACATAGTTATGTCACATCTAAGTTGATATCCACTCTATTTGTGGTCTATTTTTTCCTAGTTTTTTTGTTTCTTGTTGCTACATTATATACTTGTGGGAGCTTAGATGTGATATCCTTAAATAACATCTAGATGTGAATTGGACAAACTGATTTTCTAACGTACCAAGAAAGAAAACTCGATCAAAAACACGCCCGCTTCCGGGTCGCGAGTCGTCGCACACACACACATAGACATAGACATGCATATCCGTGTTTACGTAAAATTCCATTTCCATCTCCATCTCCAATCATATTTGTCCAACGGCACATTATTTACGTTATTAATTATATCGCAGCAATATTAGCGTACATCATCTCTTGTTTGCGCACGTCGGGCTACGCTGCCACGGCGGTCTTGACCAACGAACCCTCTTCATCACCGGTAGCGTGCTTCCCGCCCGAAGCGGTCGATGCCGCATTCATGCCCGCCACAGGCCAGACGCGACCTCTCACCAGTGCCGGCCGAAGGCGTCGCCCGCGCGCTTTCGGGTGCGAGCGGCTGCTCACGTGTTCAAAGGTCGCAATAGCCGGCTACAACATGCATGTAAAAAGTTTTTGGGAGTCCATGCTACAGCTAGCTGTCCTCCCCAACTCGTCAATCTCTTCGGTAGTGCTAGTAGTACTCCATGGCGCGATCCATCGACAAGCGGCGGGAAAGTTATCGTATACTCGGTTTGCGGTGAGTGGCATGCCGGCGACCGTGTGGGGTCGAGCCGTGGAGGAGGTGAGACATGAACACGACAGGACGTGATTTCTGTGTGATTTGACTGCTCCTTAGTAAGCCCCTACATACCCCCCCCTACATGTATGCAGCAGTCCTGCGTACACATGGACACAAAAGCGCGACGCCTAATGCATGCATGTCAGAGCACACGACGAGACACACACGGTCAAGCTAAGTGCTCAACCTACACGTGCATGCACACACATACTCGATCCACGGTGAGCTAGTGACCGTATAAACACCGGAAAATATATATATTGGCGCAATAAGCGTATTATGAAGTCCTTGACCGTATTTTTACAAATATATAGTGAAAACGGTGTATTTATCTCGTTTGAAATTAATCCATATTAACGGAGAGGAGGCGAGTATGGACTAGCATTACTTGCGCGCGGTGGCTCGCGGGACAAGGAGAAACTTTTGACTAATGCAAGCTCTCCCTCGCTCAGGCGGTGGACGTGCAACAGTTAATTCGGTGTCAGATTGCTAGAAGCATACACTATACTACTAGTGCTACTATTGTTCGACTTCCGAATAGGCGAACAGCCAAGCAAAAGTTTACTAATATAGTCTATAAAGGTACATACTATACTAGTACTAGGAACCGGATGGAGGCGTCGCACTCTTATTATAATTTTAAAATGTGATAAAGCAATCTTCAACACATTTGGTTATCTTGAGGTTCTCGCATGTGATAATGGAAGTTGATTGCATGGAACACTCGCCACAATTCTCGCTTAATTCTGGCTCATATCCTGTTACAAATAGTAGCGCTCGGTAATATTTCCTCTTTTTTTGTTATTCAGCATGTAAACAGGTCAGCAAACCTTGCGGCGCATCTTCGTGCGAACCGTGCTTGCTGCACTTTGAATGTGGCCGAGAGCTGGCTTGATGAAACACCTCGCTTCCTACTTCTTCTTTTGCGGGGTACCTCGCTTCCTAGTGACCAGTGTCTTGGCTGATCGTCCTAAGAATGCTTATATATGAATAAAGCTCTCTCATTTACCCGCAAAAAGGATTGAGCCATATTAACCGGAAAGGAGGAGTATGGACTAGCACTACTTTTGGTGTGTCCCGTCAACTTCGCAGAGCGAGGAGAAGCTTGCAGGACAAGGTGAAGCTCGCTTCATGCCTTTGACTAATGCAACCTACCCTCGGTGGACATGCATCAGTCCATTCGGTGTCAGTTATCGAGGCATACCTTGTAGTACCCAACATGCGGAGTACCATCATTGTTCGACTTCACGAAGAAGCGAAGAGCCAAGCGATGGTAATCTGTAGTACTACTACTAGAACCGCATGGTGGAGTGTTTGTACTCTTATTTCTTTTTATCTCGATAAAGTACACATTTATTCGGAGAAGGCGGAAAAGCGGCAGCCCAACATCAACATGTAATGAATGATATCGATCAACCAACCATGCTCGAATATATCTTGGCCTCCATGCGAACCCGTCGTGTGTTCTCGCTCCTCGTCTCTCTCAAGGAACGGCAGGTTGGCTCTTTGCCGTCAATTGAGATCGGTTTGCTCACACTCCTGTCCCACATGTCAGTGATATGCCAAGAGGAGGTGTGTTGACCGATTGGCCATACCCATACTTGGTTTTGAACCTTCATACTACTCCTCCCTCCGTCCACAGTTCTGGTGGCGCTTCATTATGATGCATTTCTCTCAATGCATTTCCACCACGGAAGAGACTTTAGGCAGCGTTTGGTTTAATGCTCAATTAATTAGGGCGTGGTAACCATAATAAAGTCCACAATTTTCTCTCCATGTAACTACGGAATGGAGTAAGTGCATGCATGTGTGTACCCGGGGTGGAAGCACTGCATGCATGTGTGTACGCATTATTCCCTCTACTAGTAATAGACGCCATGCTATAACTACCAATGCTATTTTTCAGGCCGATCGCTAGTCGCCTTGGTCCCACAGATCTTTTTCCTTTTTTCTGAAGCGTGTTGTATAAACAGTGACGGATGGAGTAGTATGAGCGGATTCAGAGAAGAGCGTATTGATGGTTGCTTCTTCAGAGCAACTTACGATGGGAAAGGTGGGGCTTATGATTTGACTGCTCATTACTCACTATTAATGGTATAGCGACCGGGCTGAGTCTCCCATGCGGTTGTGCACTACCCCTCGGTTCTTAAATATACTCCGGAGTATATTTGTCTTTCTAGAGATTTCAACAGTGACTACTCAAATATTTGTCTTTTAGAGATTTCAAATGGACTGGCACATACGGATGTATATACATATTTTAGAGTGTAGATTCTCTCATTTTGCTCCATATGTAGTCACTTGTTGAAATCTCTAGAAAGGCGAATAGAATATTTAGGAGCAGAGGGAGTACACATATGAAGCAAAATGAGTGAATCTACACTCTAAAATATGCGTTTGAAATTTGTAAAAGACAAATATTTAGGAGCGAAGGAGTATAATTTTGTGCATGGCACATGGACCCGGATGATGAAGAGGCTTACGGCAATGCTATCAAGCTTCCATCATTTGTTTACATAAT